>JAAGEH010000013.1:7528943-7557216 GCA_011751065.1 Lasiurus cinereus
GAAAAAACCCACACATGTCTACGAAGCTCACAGAGTCCCAAGCAAAATGAACCCCAACAAACCAACACCAAGGCACATTATAATTAAATTGGCAAACACCGATGACAAAGTAAGAATCTTAAAAGCAGCCAGAGAAAAAGAGAAAGTTACCTACAAAGGAACCCCCATAAGACTAGCTACTGACTTCTCAACAGAAACTCATCAGGCCAGAAGGGAATGGAATGAAATAAAGAAAGTCATGCAAAGGAAGGGTCTGAATCCAAAAATACTGTAACCTGTAAGATTCTCAATCAAAATTGAAGGTGAAATAAAAAGCTTCACGCACAAAAAAGGACTAAGGGAATATATTACCACCAAACCCGCAATGCAAGAAATGTTAAAAGGTCTGCTGTAATAAAAAGAAAGAGGAAGCGAAGAAGAAACTCTGGGGTAAGGACTAAAAATGGCAACAGATAAATACTTATCAATAATAACTTTAAATGTAAATGGATTAAATGCTCCAATCAAAAGACATAGGATAATCGATTGGATAAGAAAACATGATCCATATATCTGCTGTCTTCAAGAAACCCACCTTAGGAAAAGAGATGCACACAGATTGAGGGTGAAGGGATGGAACATGGTATTTCAGGCAAATGGAAATGAAAAAACAGCTGGGGTTGCAATACTTATATCTGACAAATTAGATCTCAAAGTGAAGGACATAATAAGAGATAAAGAAGGCCACTTCATAATACTAATGTAAACAATCCAACAAGAAGAAATAACTCTGGTAAACATATATGCACCCAATATAGGAGCACCTAAATACATAAAAAAAAAACTCTTGGAGGATATTAAGGGAGAGATTGACAGCAATACAATCATAGTAGGAGACTTTAATACTCTACTGTCAACATTGGACAAATCCTCTAAATAAAAAATCAGCAAAGAAACATCAATCCTAAATGACACACTAGAACATATGGGATTAATTGACATCTTCAGAACATTTCAACCCAAAGCCACAGAATATACGTTCTTCTACAGTGCACATGGGTCATTTTCAAAGACAGATGATATGTTGGGTCATAACAGAAGTCTCTTCAAATTCAAGAAGGTAGACATCATATCAAGCATTTTCTCAGACCACAGTGGCATAAAATTGGAAATCAACTATAATAAAAACAATAGAAAGAAATCAAACACATGGAGACTAAACAGCATGCTATTAAACAATGACTGGGTAACCAGAGAGATCAAGGAAGAAATAAAAAACATCATGGCAACAAATGACAATGACAACACAACAATCCAAAATTTATGGGACACAGTGAAAGCACTCTTGAGAGGGAAGTTCATAGCCCTACAAGCCTACTGCAAAAAAAACGAAACAATGGTAATAAATTACCTAACCCTACAACTCAAAGAGTTAGAAGGAGAGCAACAGGAAAAGCCCAGTGTACTCAGAAGGAAGAAAATAGTGAAGATCAGAGCCAAAATAAACAACTTGGAGACCAAAAAAACAATTCAAAAGATCAAGAAAACAAAGAGCTGGTTCTTTGAAAGGATAAACAAGAGTTATGGATCTCTACCCAGGCACACCAAGAAGCAAACAGAGAAGACCCAAATAAACAAAATCAGAAATGAAAGAGGAGAAATAACAACAGACCCTGTGGAAATACAAAGGATTGTTAAAAAAAAAAAACTATGAACAACTCTATTCCAACAAATTGGACAACCTGCAAGAAATGGATATTTTTCTAGAAAAATATAACTTCCCAAAACTCAATGAGGAGGAAGCCAACATCTCAATAGTCCAATAACTATGGAAGAAATTGAAGCAGTAATCAAAAAGCTTCCAGCAAATAAAAGCCAGGGACCACATGGCTAAACAGGATAGTTTTACCAAACATTCCAGGAAGAATTAAAACCTATCCTCCTCAGACTATTCAAAAACATTCAAGAAGAAGGAACACTTCCAAACACCTTCTATGAAACCAGCATCACCCTAATACCAAAACCAGATAAAGACAACACAATGCAAGAGAATTACAGTCCAATATCTCTCATGAACATAGATGCCAAAATTCTCAACAAAATTCTAGCAAAGCGGATCCAGCAGTACATCAGAAAGATCATACACCACGACCAAGCAGGATTCATCCCAGGAATGCAGGGATAATACAATATCCGCAAATCAATAAATGTGATATATCACATAAACAAATTGAGAGATAAAAATCACACAGTCATATCAATTGATGCAGAAAAAGCATTTGACAAAATCCAACACCCTTTCTTGATAAAAACTCTCAGCAAAGTGGGAATAGAAGGATCATACCTCAACATCATAAAAGCCATATATGATAAACCCACAGCTAACATCATACTTAATGGGCAAAAACTAAAACCATTTCCCCTAAGAACAGGAACAAGTCAGGGATGCCCACTCTTACCTCTCCTGTTCGATATAGTACTGGAAGTATTAGCCATTACAATTAGACAAGAAGAAGAAATAAAAGGCATCCACATTGGAAAAGAAGAAGTAAAGCTGTCCTTATTTGCAGATGACATGATATTGTACATAAAAAACCCAAAGGACTCCATTCCAAAACTAATTGACTTAATTAATGAATTTGGCAATCTAGCAGGATATAAAATTAATGCCAAGAAACCTGTGGCATTTCTCTACACTAATAGTGAAGTTATAGAAAGAGAAACTAAAAAAGCAATCCCATTTACATTTGCAACAAAAAAATTAAATACCTAGGAATAGACCGAACTAAAGAGGTAAAAGAAATATATGCAGAAAACTACAGGACACTGAAAAAAGAGATAGAGGAAGATGTTAACAGATGGAAGAGAATACCATGCTCATGGATTGGGAGAATCAACATCATTAAAATGTCCATACTACCCAAAGCCATCTATAGATTCAATGCACTTCCCATTAAAATACCAATGACATATTTCACAAACCTACAAAGAATTCTTCATAGATTCATCTGGAACAAAAAAAGACCACGGATAGCTACAGCAATTCTGAGAAAAAAAAATAAAGTAGGTGGGATCTCAATACCAGATTTAAAGCTATATTACAAAGCAACTGTTCTCAAAACAGCCTGGTACTGGCACAAGAACAGACATTTGGACCAATGGAATAGAACAGAGAATCCAGATATCCATCCAAACTACTATGCTCAACTAATATTTGACAAAGGAGGCATGAGCATACAATGGAGCCAAGATTGCCTCTTCAATAAATGGTGTTGGGAAAATTGGACAGATACATGCAAAAAAATTAAACGGGACCACCAACTTCCACCAAATACAAAATGGATACAGGACTTAAACATTAGAAGGGAAACCATACAAATACTAGAGGAATCTACAGGCAACACAATCTCAGATATATGCCGAAAGAAGTTCTTCACTGATACTGCTCCAAAGGCAATGGAAGCTAAAGAAAAAATAAACAAATGGGACTACATCAAAATAAAAAGCTTTTGCATGGCAAAAAAACCATCAACAAAACAACAAGAAAGGTCACTGTATGGGAGAACATATTTGTAAATGTTATCACTGATCAAGGTTTAATCTCCAAAATATACAGCCAACTTATACAACTTAATAAAAGGAAGATGAAGGATCCAATAAAAAAATGGGCAATGGACCTAAATTGAACCTTTTCAAAAGACGACAGAAGGAAGGCCAAGAGACACAGAAAAATGTTCAAAGTCATTAATCATCCGAGGGATGCAAATCAAAACAACAATGTGATACCGTCTTATACCTGTCAGAATGGCAATCATCAACAAATCAACAAACGACAAATGTTGGCGAGGATGCAGAGAAAAAGGTACCCTTGTGCACTGTTGGTGGGAATGCAGACTGGTGCAGCCACTGTGGAGAACAGTATGGAGTTTCCTCAAAAAACTAAAAATGGATCTCCCATTTGACCCTGCAATCCCACCCTTAGGAATTTATCCTAAGAAATTACAAACACCAATCAGAAAGGATTTATGCACCCCTATGTTAATAGCAGCACCATTTACAATAGCTACAATTTGGAAACAGCCTGGGTGCCCTTCAGCAGATGAGTGGATCAGAAAACTATGGTACATCTACAAAATGGAATACTATGCTGCCATTAAAAAGAAGGAATTCTTACCATTTGCAGTAACCTGGTTGGAACTAGAGAGCCTTATGCTTAGTGAAATAAGCCAGTAAATGAAGGAGAAGCATCACAGGATCACACTCATTGGTGGATAATAAAGAACATTATAAACTGATGAACAAAAGGATAGATACAGTGATAGTAAAGCTTCAAACAGACTGTCAAATTACAGCAGGAAGTTTAAGGAGAGGTCGGGTAGATAAGAGATCAACCAAAGGACTTGTATGCATGCATATAAGCATAACCAATGAACACAGACACTGGGGAGTTAGAGTATGCCTGGGAGAGGGGGCAATGGGGAGATATGTATACATGTAACACAATAAAAAAGGAAAATTAAATATAAAATAAAATAGCCGAGATCTTTTTGGCTCAGTGGATAGAGCGTGGGCTTGCGGACTGAAAGGTTCCAGGTTTGATTCCGGTCAAGGGCATGTACCTTGCTTGCGGGCACATCTCCACTGTGGGGCGTGCAGGAGGCGGCTGATCGATGTATCTCTCTCATCGATGTTTCTGACTTTCTATCTCTCTCCCTTCCTCTCTGTAAAAAGTCAATAAAATATATTTAAAAAAAATAAAAATTAAATTAAATAAACTTCTACATACATAGCTTGTAATATATGAATCTCATGGTAACAAAAAATCAAAAACCTATAATAGATACACAAACAAAAAAAGAAGCGAATGACATCCAAACATAATATACCTTTTAGACCTGGTCGAAGTAGTTCAGTGGAGAGGTTGAGGAAGAAGACAAATAGCAAAGGGTTTGAGGAGTAAATAAGATATGAGAAAGGAGAGATCCCAGTTATTTCTTCCAAGGCAAGATTGTATCTGACCCAATGTAGACAAATATGTATACATTTTACCTTTGGAAATATCTACTTTTTTAAAATTCTATAACCTTCTTTATAATGTCTCTTTTTTTACACTCACTCTTCCTAATACATAAACAACAATAAATAAGAATTATGAAATTAAAATTGTTACCAAAAAAGGCATTCAGAAGCTTCTGAACTTGAATATTGCTGCCCACAGTTCGGTACAATCCCTCTGTCTTGATCCCTAGGAAATAAAAACAGATTTGTTTATATAGCTAGAGCTTTCATTTACCAGAGGGTAAAAAAAAAAAAGTAGGTACTTACACACTGGAGTCAGTTCAAACAGCAAAGGGTTACCCTATTCTCTCCAAGCTCTCCAGCCCTCCCCTACAATAGGGGAAGAATTCTGAAGCATCTCTATAAGTAATTCTCTTCATACTTTCATTTGGATTTCACCAAGCCCTCATTAATCTGAACAGAAGTGAACACACACTATAGTAAAAAGAATAATATGCTTAGGTGGGCAGCAGCAGAAGACTGAGAATGGTGCTACCATCTTGGAAAGGAACTAGGATTTAATTGGGGAAAAAAAAAGCAATATAAACCTTCAAGATATCCCTGAGCAGTGATAAAAAGGAACAGAGGGTTAGTGTATGACAAATGAAAAATAAAAGGCCATTTTGTGCATAGAGAGGACTGAAGCAACATTTCAAAAAAAACAAAAACAAAAACAGATTGGTTGTACAGTACCCTGACCCATCTATAATAATAAAAGTATAACATGCAAATCAACTGAGTGACCAAACAGCAGAATGGCCATCTGGATGACCTTCTAGTTGGCCATGCTATGACACCCACTGGTGCCTGGCCAAGCAAAGAGGGTGCATTGCCATTCATTGGTCAGGGGCCCGGCCATTACCCCATGATCGCCCTGTAGAGGGAGGCCTAGGCCACTGGCCAGCAGGGTGATCAATCAACTGGGGACTCCACAATTGCCCCCAAAAGGGAAGCTCAAGCCACTGACCAGCGGGCTGTGGTGGGCCTCTTTGGGGCAATCAATCATGGGGCTCCTGGATTGTGGATTGTGAGAGGGCACAGGCCGGGCTGAGGGACCCCCCTCTCCCAGTACATGAATTTCATGCACCGGGCTTATAGTTTCTAAATATTATCAGAAAGAAACTTGAGAATATCATCAATCTGGAAAAATGTTTATTCCACATTTGTCTGAATTTGGTTTGGCATCCATCAATTTTTAAATCAATATCTATTCTGGCACAAACTGAACTCTTGTTAGGGCTATCATCACAGTACTACTTGAGGAGTGCCAGGTAGTACTTAGCAATACTTTAATAGCCATTTAAAGCTCTTTCTCTTAAAAAAAGCAAGAAACCAGAAATTATCCAAATATGCTTATATACCACTGGTTTGGAAATTACTGAAATTATACAAATTGTGTTAGTGTTCAGTGTTTTTAAACAGTGTTTATTCCAGAAATGGTCCTGAACAATTGATTACATCATTGCTACTTTTGAGAAATGGACCCAGGATAAATTCACATTGGCTATATTCAAACACTGCCACGCTTATAATTCATTACCTTACCTTTTGTCTCAATGACATTGATGCACTTTCTAACAAATTTGAAGCCCACTTCATTCAGCTCCACTGTTTCAAGCAAAGGAAAACAGAATTAGATGTTGATGTACACAAGCTTCACCTACCAAGCATTCAGTTATCTTGTTAAGCTAGTCCAGAGAGAGAACTAGGGGCTTGATTGGTCATATCCAATCACCTTAACTGGAAAGGTCCTTTGCATAGGTGTGGGGTTAAAGTTTTTACTCTTTATAACACAAAATGCTTTTAGTTAGCCCTATGTATTATGTCTGCTTTAGGCATGAACAACAACTAATGTGAAATATTAGACTGGAAATGCACACAATTTCTATGTGACTAGAACAAGAAGGATATAATGTGTTTCTTTATATTACTACTGCTATTCCCACTATAAGCTAAGAAAAAATGACTTCCTCGAAGGACACATTCTTTTTTCAAAATAGGTATTAATTTCATTCCACAGAGTGGCATCCATAAACACACTTGCATCAGTATTACATATCATTGACAACAGCATTTACTATGAGTAAGACAGCTGGCAGTTTATAACATCAGTAGATCAGCAATTTGACTCACTTTCTTCCTGTTTGGTTATGGGGCTGTGGTAAATCTACAAAAGAAGAGAAAGAGAAAGATCCATGACTATAGTGAATCATTATAGGTAAATATGGCTAATAAAATTAAATAAAAACCATTAACAACTCTAACAAGAAGGAAAAGTGGGCTAAACAGAATCATCTTTGTCTAGATATTTAGGAAACAGCTGAAATAATCCCTGAAGATTACAATGGATTCACACTGCTCACTGAAACTAAAGGTATGACTCCCTTAGACATTTATTTAGGTAAAACTTGGAGAGTTTTTCCAATGGAGCAAGAGAGCATAAGAGAGAGGAAGTGGATTTCTCATGCAGACCTAGGTTATGGGTATGTGATGGTAAAATATAAACATTCCCAATACCAACCTCCCTGTCTCCCAAAACTGGTTAATAGGTGTTTCTCTGTGGAAAAACAAGTGTCCAATTGAAAGAGATCCATGAATGGACAAGATATTTCTGTGTCATCTTGAACTATACATTTTAATAGCTATGAAAAGATGAAAGAAGAGATTCTTGACTCTTCAAGTTTAGCACTGGTTCTGTCTCTACCTCACTCTGAAATCTAGGGCATGTTCTTTTCATTTGCCAGACTTCAAAATTCACATATCTAAAATGATCAGAATTGGAGATGTTCCTTCAAACCTACCGGCCATATAAGGCTCATAAAATTATTCAGTCTGGCCCTGCCAAGATATTAGGGGTGAGATAATTAAATCTTTGGCCAAATATAACAGGCTAATTTTTAAGTTGACAATGTTGCATGTCCCTGAAATCTATCTTATCTAATAAAAGAGTAATATGTATATTAACCATCACTCCACTCCACCCACAAGCTGTGCCCACCAGCCAATTAGGACTGAGTATGCAAAATAACCCAACCAAGATAGCTGCGGCCACACAGAGACAGAAGGCTTGGGTTTCCCTGGTGATGGAGGAATTAAAGCTTTCTGCACACCCTGGCAGGCCCAGGCCTCCATTCAAGGCTACTAATTTTCAATTATAAAAGATAAGTAAATCCTAATAAAAATGGTGGCAGCCATGGAGCTGGAGAGAACAGAAGGCTTGAGTTGCCTCCGGAGATGGAGTAAGCCAAGTTTCCACAACCCTGGCCTGCCTTAGCCTCCACCACTCAAGGCTACAAAGTTTTAATTATAGAAGATAAATAAATCCCAACAAAAATGGCGGCAGCCTCAGAGCAAGCAGGAGGCTTGGTTCTGCTCATGGCTACAAAGTTTTAATTATAAATAAATCCCAGATACCAGGGCCTCCACTTGGGATGCTGGGGGGCATAGCTGGCCTGAAAACCACCACAGGCCCCTTGCCCAGGCCACCCTATGCCCCAAGGGAAGCCCGACCCTGATGCAGCACATCGTTCAGGGAAAACCAGCTGGCCCCCATATGTGAACCAGGCCTCTATCCTATCTAATGAGTAATATGCAAATTGACCATCACTCAAATACACAAGATGGCTGCCCCCATGTGGACATACAATGGCTACCACAAGATGGCCAGCAGAGGAGGGCACTTGGGAGGGACCAGGCCTGCAAAGGAGGGCAGTTGGGGGCAATCAAGGCTTCAGGGGAGGGCAGTTAGGGGTTACCAGGCTGGCAGAAGAGGGAAGTTGGGAGTGACTGGGCCTGCAGGGAAGGGCAGTTGGGGGGTGACCCAGGCCTGCAGGGGAGAGCAGTTGGGGGGAACCAGGCCTGCAGGGAAGGGGAGTTAGGGGCAAACAGGCTTGAAGAGGAGCAGTTAGGCATCAATCAGTCTTACAGGGGAGTGGACAGGGTGTGGTTAGGCTGACAGGCAGAAGCAGTCAGGAAGGTAGGCAGGCAAGCAGTTGGAAGCCAGAAGTCCTGGATTATGAGAGGGATGTCCAACTGCCCATTTAGGATCAGGCCTAAACAGGCAGTCAGACATCCCTTGAGGGATCCCAGATTGGAGGGGGTGAAGGCTGGGGGTGACCACCCAGTGCACAAATTTCATGCACTGCACTCTAGTCTATACTAATAAAAGCTTACCCCACATTGTCACAAGATGGGCAGCAGGGGAGGGTAGTTGTGGGTGAATAGGCCAGCAGGGGAGGGCAGCTGAGGGTGAACAGGCCAGTGGGGCAGGGCAGTTGGGGACAATCGGGCTGGCAGGGGTGGTCAGTTGTGGGTGATCAAACAATCAGGGGAGAGAATCCAAGATGGCGGCATAGGTAAACATCTACACTGCTGCCTTGCAGAACAATTTGAAAACTACAACTAAAAGACAGAACAGACATCATCCAGAACCACAGGAAAGTTGGCTGAGTGGAAACTCTACCACTAGAAGGAAAGAGAGGGGCTCACAGAGACCCAGAGGAGCTGCAAAAAGCTGAGGTACGAAGACACACACGTGGAGAGAGCAGGTGTCGGAGTACCTGGCTGGCTTTCTCTGGCAGGAGGGAGACAGAGAGTCCCAACTGCACTGAACACAGGTCCAGTCAAAACTCATACGGGGGGGAGTTTGGACTGTGAAAAGGGAGAAGTGCATGGAAATTTAGGGGAGCCGCCAAAGAGCAGAAGTCTGGTGGCACACACAGCACTGCTCACAGAAGACCGACTGCTGATTGTGCCACTAGCTTTCACGAGTGGGTGGGAGACAGAGCCTCCCAACTGCACCACTTTTAATTCCACTAAACCCCAGTTTGGGGCTAGACCCTGGGGACCCAGACTCATATGGTACCGGAGTGCAGGAGATCCGGAAAGGCAGCAGTCTAGAGGCACTGTGCGTGCCCACAGGGAACACTCCAGCAATTACCCAGAGTCATGTGAGACCCAGGTGCCATGTACGGCGGGGCCAACTGGAAAGCAAGGCGGTCCATTAAGCCCTAGACTCCACTCATCCCAAGTTCAACAGAGAGGCTTTTGCAGTTTTGCAAGTCTTCTATCATAAGGCTGAATCCAACACAGAAGTTATCCCAGCATAGTGAAAATGCAGAGACAAAGGAAGAAATCACAAACAAAAGACATGGAGGAAAACAAAAGACTGGATATAGAGTTCAATACCATGCTTATAAGGTTTTTCAAGAATATCCTACAAAAGATGGATATATTTAGCGAGACCCAAGAGGAAATGAAAAAGGACCAACTAGAGATGAAAAAGGACCAACTAAAAATTAAACATACACTGACTGAAATAAAAAATATTATACACAGACCTAACAGCAGACTAGAGGAGGGCAAGAATCAAGTCAAAAATTTGAAATATAAAGAATCAGAAAACACTTAACTGGAAGAGCAAGAAGAAAAAAGAATCCAAAAGTGTGAAGATAGTGTAAGGAGCCTCTGGGACAGCTTTAAGTGTACCAACATCAGAATTGTGGGGGTGCCAGAAGAAGAGAGAGAGCAAGATACTGAAAACCTATTTGAAGAAATAATGACTGAAAACTTCCTATATCTGGTGAAAGAAATAGACTTTCCAGTCCAGGAAGCACACAGAACCCCATATAAAAAGAATCCAAAGAGGACTACACCAAGACACATCATAGTTAAAATACCAAGAGCAAAAGACAAAGAGAGAATGTTAAAACCAGCAAGTGAAAAACAGTTAATTACCTACAAGGGAGCACCCATACGATTGTCAGCTGATTTCTCATCAGAAACTATGCAGGCCAGATGGGAGTGGCAAGAAATATTCAGAAACTACAATCAAGAATACTCTATCCAGCAAAGCTATCATTCAGAATTGAAGGGCAGATAAAGAGCTTCACAGATAAGAAAAAGCTAAAGGAGTTCATCATCTCCAAATCAGTATTATATGAAATGCTGAAAGGTCCTCTTTAAGAAGAGGAAGAAGAAAAAGGTAAAAGATAAAAAATTATGAACAACAAATACATATCTATCAACAAGTGAATCTAAAAATTAAGAGAATTAAAAATTTGATCAACAGAATAAACAGGTGAATATAATAGAATCAGGAACATAGAAAGAGAGTGGACTGATAATTCTCAGGGGGAAAGGGGTGAAGGGGTGTACAGGGAGAGACTGGACAAAAATCATATGCCTATGGATGAGGTCAATGCGGGGGGAGCTAAGGGTAGAGGGAGGGGTGGGAGCTGGTTGGAGGGGAACTATGGAGGGGGAAAAAAGGGAAATGAATGTAATAATCTGAATAATAAAGATTTAATTAAAAGAAAGAAAGAAAATAAAAACATCAGGGGAGGGCAGTTGGGGGTTACCAGGTTGGCAGAAGAGGTCAGATGGGTGCCACTGGGCTGGCAGGGGAAGGCAGTTGGGGGTGATCAGGCTAGCAGGGGAGGGCAGATGGGAGCGATTGAGCTGGCAAGGGAGGATTTAGGCATCAATCAGGCTGGCAGGGGAGTGGTTGGGGGGGTGATCAGGCTTGCAGATGGTGAATGGTTAGGAGCTAGCAGTCCCCAATTGTGAGAGGGATGTCCAACCGCCCATTTAGGCCCAATCCCACCAGCGGTCGGACATTCCAGATTTGAGAGGGTGCAGGCTGGGTTGAGGGACAGCCCCCCTCCCCAGTGCACGAATTTTGTGTACCAAGCCTCTAGTATATATAAAAAAGCCAGCGATTGGAAAGCTGTAATGACTGGTCACTATGACGTGCACTGTGGCCAGCAAACTGTCCTGATTGGGGTGTGGGGCTGGTCGGCTGGACAACTTCCCGCAGCCCCTCCCCCTAGCTGGCCCCACCCCTGGTTGGACTCTGCCACCCCAACTGAGGGTGGGGCTGCCAGAAAACACCCCCAAGGCCCTTCTCCCTGGCTGGCCCCAACCCCAATGGGCCCCCACCACCCAATCAGCCCACAGCCTCTCCCCCCAGCTGGCCCCACACCTGATCACCCCTGAACCCCAATAGGGGGTGAGGCCAGCTGGCCAACCTCCTTCAGCTCCTCCCCTGGCCTGGCCCCACCCCTAATTGGCCCCCCACCCCAATTGGGGGTAGGGCCTGCTGGCCAATTTCCTGCCATCTCCTCCTTCCAACAAGCCTCATCCATGCATGAATCTGTGCACTGAGCCTCTAGTGATGTTATAAATAACTAAATGGCCCTTGACAGAAAAACGGTTACCCACCCCTGCTTTAAGTAAAATGTGCAAAACATGTGTAATATTAATAGATTGCTTTGTTAAGTAAAGCAGCAACAACATTAGCAATGTTAGGATACAGGAAATAAGCTCTCTATATGCCATCTGTTAGACTGCTATAATTTTTTCTTTTAAAGGAAACATTTTTGTATATGTGTATATATCCATGAGTATTTGAATGAGAGAAGTTTCCATGCTGGCCCTTGCTGCCACTTTGACAAACAATATATTTGTATTAAGTCTGACATAATCAAGCTGTTAAAGGTCCACATTCAGTGGGCCCATGTTCTAGCATTATTCTCCACAAAAACCTTCTGTATCCTTCGATCTTTAAAACCTAAAGAAAGGACAATTTCATGAGAGAGATTCAAGAGGAAAATGCCTTGTTAAGCCTCCTAGCATCCTCCTAGAGAAACACCAAAGACATGTAATAATTAAGCTCCAGATTGCTGGGAGGGGAAGGAGAGAGGACAGGTCCTGGACTACTTTCTGGATGGCACTCCTCACATTATCACTTCAGATTTATAGCTTTCTTCTTGGTTGCTATAAATGCAATTTGAGATCTGTGTGTTTCTGTTTAGACTCCAGGGCACTGAAAACAGTGAAAGAAAACCCTGGAATATATTTCCCCTCCTAGTAAGGTGAATAAAGCAAGGAGATTATACTATATCTAAATACTGTTGAATCTCAGTAGTTTTGCACCCACACTTCAGACTAGTTAAAAGCACCTAACACTAAAATATCACATTATGGTTGACAGACTGACTTTCATTTGATTTATAAAGCAACCCTGTGAGATAGGTAGAAAAGAGATTATTAAAGCCATTTTACTAAAGAGAAGAAAACTGAGTCTCAGAGAGATGAAATCACTTGTTCAAGTTTACAAAACCACTGACTGGCAGAACTATGATCCGAATCTAAGTCTTTCATATTCCGACATTATGAAGCTGATATTATTTCACATGTTACCATAAGAAACCTACTGGAAAGATACTGAAAAGAGAAAATGCTTTTCAATAATTTCTTACTGTTCATATTGCTCTTTATAGAATAATCACTAACCCTTTTAAAGACTCTGTCCTACTGTGCAAGAAGTTTCTAAATAGAGTGGTACATCTTGGCACACAGGATGGCAACGCTCTCTCCTCCACTAGATGTGCCCTTAAAGATAATAAACTGATTTCTGGGAGTAAGAAGGGGCAGCAAAAACAATTTTGAATAAAATCTTAATAAATGCTTTTTTACAGCCATGCCAATTATTTTCAGTCTTTCTATATGAACATATATTAATTATATAAAATGAAAAAGGCTGAGTTTTCTTTACGAAGATCTTGTAGCCAGAGCTGCATAATGTAAAACTGGAGCAAGAATCTATGGGCCCTGGATTCTAGGCCCAGCTTTGATGACTTCTGTGAGGGTGGTCCGAGAGATGTTCCTCACCTCACTGTTGTTTTTTAATGTATGGGTTTTAGAGGGGGGCGGGGAATAAGGAGAGAGAGAGGGATAGCAATTTGTTGTTAACTTGCCTAACTTGTTAAACAAGAGATGGTAAATCAACAAAATTCCTTCTGGCTCTAAAAAATTTGAGTCAGCGGGATCTATTACCCTTTAACTGTCCTAGACACACTTGTACCACTAGAGGGCACTCATACGCTGGGCTATGCTGCAGAGGTATCCCCAGTGTCTGAAGTAACTTACAGGCTCTTTCCCATCCATGGCCTCCATCCATAGCCTTCTATTAGCTTCTGAAAGGGCCTGTAGAGTGATGGTTCCAGGCCTAAAGAAAGAAAAATGAGAAATTGAAAGCAAAAAACTCATCTGAGAGAATGGAGTCTTGTGATCTAAGGTCCTCCTCAGCCCTGGGAAGTGTCACACAGGCATAGAGAACTTAAATTCTTCAAAGTCTGTTTTACTCAGAAAATAACAGAATATTTAGAGAACAGTACCTTTGGGAACCCTGAAAGAGGGGGTTTCTTGGCTAGGATTGGGCAAGAAAATAGGAGAGCAGATGCCAGGACATTTCACCATAATACTAGTATACACTTAAATTGGCCCTATACTGACTGCTTGAGCCAAACTGAAGCTCTCCCTGCCTCTCTCAGAAGCTAGCCATTTGGTCTGAGCTATAGGGGTGAGCATGTTCATCATGGGCACATTCATCTTCAGGAAAGTGGCTTTGCTACTTCCACCACCTAGGATGCCCAGGCTAACTTAAGATATCTTATGACTAATAATAACTAAGAGTTACTAAATGCTCACTATGTATCAGGTTCTGTTCTAAGTACTTTATAGATAATAATTTATTTAATCTACCCAGGAAGCCCATAAAGCAGGTACCACAGAGGGTTGTTGTTGTTGTTGTTTTTTAATCCTATTTTACAGAAACAATAACTGAGGAATACAGAGGTTACCTAAATTAATATATTGGGTAAGTATAGTAGACCAAAATTTGAATTTAGTTAATTATGGCCTAGCAGCCATGTCTTCCTTAACCACTATACTAGCCCTAACTGGTTTGGTTCAGTGGATGGAGCATCAGCCTGCGGACTGAGGGTCCCGTGTTCCATTCCAGTCAAGGTCATGTACCTTGGTTGCTGGCACATCCCCAGTAGGGTGTGTGCAGGAGGCAGTTGATTAATGTTTCTCTCTCATCGATGTTTCTAACTCTTTATCCCTCTCCCTTTGTCTCTGTAAAAAGTCAATAAAAATGTATTTTTTTTTTAAAACAGTACACTATAAAACTTCTTCATCATGGCAGAAGGCCTCAATACCAATTTTATTTTACTTACTTGCAGGCTACCTATATCCAGAGAAATCCCAAGTTGTTATACTGTGTATTGTCTTTTTCAAACTTCAAAAAACAAAACAAATTGGAAATCTGGGATTGACCATATTATTGCAAGCATAAAGTCTCCTTGCATTCTTTACCTCACTGTGCCATTATGAGAAGCTTGCTCCTTCACTACTTGTATAAGATGAGACCTCTCTAGAGTCAGAGACCTGGAAAAAGTCACTGGGGCTCTGTGGGCCTCTTTCATTATCCATAAGGGTGTTGAAACACACAGGCTGGGAGGTGCTTTCTAGTCCTGCTATCATGGGATTCCTGTTCTACTTGCCCTCCATCTCTTACTTCATTAAAGTACTCCTTAAAAAAGTACACTCTTAAATCATCTTTAAGCAAGAATCAATTGAAAACCAAGACTTGGCTTTGGATAGTGAATTCTTTCATGTCTACCTTTCTCTTAGAAACACCCAACCTTTTGGATATATCTTATGGAGCTAGAAAGTCTAGAAATATTTGTAAAAGCAGCTATGTGGCTGAATCCTATAGCCAGAAAGAAGAAAAACAAGCAAATAGGCAACAGACAGAAAAGCAGAAACTGAGGACCAGATATGATAATAAAATCATTCTGAAACTGAGCTTCCCTAACTGGGAAATCAAAAAGCCAGTATGTGTCCTTGCTTCACCTTACAGAGAAGCTGAATAAACAAGTATTATTCAGGAAGCATTTATAGATTTTTAAGTGCTATAGAAAGTCAAATTCAAAGAACAATACTGTTTATGAACAGAATGACAAAGTACTGACATCTAGTCCAGGGTCTTCTATTCTGACCTAAGATAAATCCTTTGCCCTCCCTGAGGTCCCAGTGACCCATCTGGAACAAAGAAGTATATACAGCATATTTGCAGAAGAGTGCAGTAATTAAGAATGCGAGCTTGGAAAGTAGAATGCCTGGATTTAGATCCTGGCTCTACCATTTTCCAGTTATGTAATTTGACTTGTTTACTTTCTCTCCGTCTCCTTGTCTTCCTTTGTAAAATTGAGATAATAATATCCCCTACCTCATGTGAATATGGTCAGGACTGAAGGACATTATCACTTACAGGGCTAAGAACAGTGCTTGGCACATAGGAGGTATTCAGCAAATGTCACCATTTGTGTTGCTGCTGCTACAGTTATTATCATTGCTATTCAAGATCTGATGGGCTATGAGCCTGTGGCTTCAAATATTGGTAGGAACACTAATAAAAAGCTATCCTATATTCCTGAAATGTACTGCTGGGTGTCTTCTGCCTGCTAGGTAGTCCAACTTTCTTACTTAGAGCAGAATGACTAGCCAGGAAAGCAGACATCACATCACTCAGAAAACTCCATATGTGCAGAGGAACCTCAGCAACCTGTTCAATGTTATCACTGACCCTCTATTTCACAGCACAGGTATTTTGCTTACAATACACAATGAAATAAAGTTAAAAAGAACATAGGCTTTGGAGACTTACAGACCAGGGTATGAGCTCAGCCTTGCCACTATTTGATTTGAAATTAAATAAGAGAATGATTTTAAAGTGCTCAATATGTAGTAACAAAAATTACAGACACATTGAAACTTTAACTCCTAGATTCTAGTCTCAGAAATCCTTGGAAATCCAAGGTAGGAAAAAAATAGATTAAAAAATTAACACTAAATTTATTATCTACCATGAGTCATACATAGCACTAGGTGCAAGATACATATACTAGTATATGAATTGTTCTCAGCTTCTAACCTCAGAGTCAAATTATTTGCAACTGCTTTGGGTCCATGGGAATGTTAGCTACAAATACTTAGCTCACAATTTAGGCTGAAAATGTAATTAGAATGTAACTAAAGGCAGAAAATCTTTATTTCTTTTAAGCACCTTCATGCTGCAAAGCCAGAAACAGTAAAGGTTCATGAAAGGAAAGCCATAGCAAAAAGTCATTTTCCCTTTCCTACTGGGGTGGTAGCTTTGGGCTAGATCCAGATCCAGCCAGTCCCACCCTTGTCAAGCCCTGCCAAGCAGGGGGCATAGCCTCAGGTCCCCTGGCCTGGAGCCAGGATATGGGGCATGGCCTGATGTCCCCCATCCCAGACCGGGGTAGGGGGTATGCCTTGAGGTCCTCCATCAAACCCCACCAGGTGGGAGACATGGCTTGAGATCCCCTGTCAAGCCCTGTGGATGGGCGGGGGATGGCCTGAGGTCCCCCTTCAAGCCCTGCCAGGCTTGGGGGAACAGCCTCAGGTCCCCTATGAAGCCCCGCTGGGCGGGAGCATGGCCTAAGTTCTCTTGAACCAGCACTGGGGTTGCAACTTGAGGTCCCTCATCAAGCCCTGCTGGATGGGGGGCATGGTCTAAGATCCCCTGTCAAGCCCAGCCAGGCAGAGGGGTTCAGCCTCAGGTTCCCTGACCTGGTGCTGGGGTGGGGAACATGGCCTGAAGTCCCCTGTCAAGCCCCACCTAGTGGGGGGGCACAGTCTGAGGTCGCCCGGCCTGGAGCTGGGGCAGGGAGAATAGCCTGAGGTCTGCTAGCTCAGCAACAGGACAGGAAGTGCACCTTGAGGTCCCCTGTCAAGTCCTGCTGGGTGGGGGTGCGAGCTGAGATTCCCCTGTCAAGCCCTGCCAGATGGGGGACACAGCCTGAGTTTCCCTGTCAGGCCCCCTGGGGCGGGAGAGGACATAGCCTCAGGCCCCTGCCGACTGCTTGTTAAGACTCCTATGGGAACTTGGCCTCAGCTGTGGGTGCAGTCATCTTTGTGATGCAGTGATCATCAATTAGCATATTCCCTCTTTATTAAATAGGATTATAATTAAACCCCCAGGTTCCTTTCTAGTGATATGATAATTTCATTAAATTATATTCTATTACTCAGTACCTATTCCACAGAAGCAACAGAGTGAAATAAAATATAGAAGCCTATTTGTTCACTAAAATAAAGATCAACCTCCCACCTACATAACATGTATTTATCCAAAGTAATTTCAAATGCTCTCATTTTAAAATTTAAAGGTTAAATTCTGCTCTTACAAAATGTCCTCAGGTCAGAAAAAAAAAAAAGAAAAAAAAAGAAAAAAAAGAGGGCACCGAAGAGAAACAAGTAAAATGAAATCCAAAGTTTGTAAGCCTTGTCTGAAATCAGAAAGGTGATAAACTATTTCTACTTGACATAAATATCTGCAAATTAGGGAAAGTCTGTATGATGTTTGCAACAAGTGAAGAAAATATTACTCCCAGTACTATTACCCTCCATCGCATCTAGCTCCTATTAAAATATCATCCAGCCCAGACAATATAGGTCAATGATTGAGCATCAAGAAATGCACTGAGGGGGAAAAATGGCAGCGGAATAGACGGACGCCTCTGGAGCTTTGTCTCTGGGCAGAGGGAGAGAGCAGCTGAGAGTCGCACTGGGAGTGTTTGTTGGCAAGTTAAGAGTCAGTTATCCTCCAGGAGAAGGTGGGGAACTGCTGGACGGGGCTCTCCTGGCCAGGCAGCCCCACTGCTATGGGGGAGCCACCAGCGCGAACTTGGATACTGCACCATCTTGCAGAGGGAGGTGGATATCCGCGGCGGTCTGAAAGCTGCGGCTGCAGCACCCACCAAACAGCCAGGGACCCAAAAAACCGCTCTCCAATCGGCGCAGACACACGGCGGATTCAGAGATCCACACGGCACATAGAAAGGTCAGATTTCACCTGAGATAAGGTGAGGTCTCCTGCCCCACAGAACGGGGACGAGCACACTGTGGGAACCGGGCTGGGAGAAAGCTGCCTCTGGAGAGGTCCACAGAGGATGGGCAGGGCATGATTCCTAAGTATGGAGGCAAACTCTATGAGCTGTTGACAGAGGGGAGCTCTGGAAAATGACTTGTTTTTATCTGAGGCAGAGGAACAGCCTGAGAGTTATTACAGTGCCCCAGCTGCAAAATCCCGACAAACCGGATTTGAGAACCACAGAGTAGCAGGATCTGAGCACAGCCTAAAGAGGTCCTGTGCTTTGTCTCAAAGGTCAATTCCGAAACACTGCCACCCAGTGGATGATGCACAAATTGACTCTAGCATAACCACAAAAGAATAAAGAGATTAAAACACCAAGAGTGCAACACAGGGAACTGCAATACCTTCCCTACTGGGAAACAGGAGTGCCAAGTAGAATAATAGTGGAAGTGACTGACCATTCTATTTGTTTTTCTTTTTAACATTTTTTTTTATTTTTCATTTTTACATATTTTAATTAAAAAACTATTTTTTTCTTTCCACCTCAATTGATTTCACCTTTTTAATTATTACATTTTTTTTTTCAAATAGTATTATCACTACTACTATTTTACCTTTTTGGGAAAAAAACAAGTGTCATTTTGTTTTCTCTTTATTTTGCTTCAGGATTAGAGTTCTATATTCTATTTTCATCTTTCCTTTAACATAATTTTACTGCGTCTCAACACTACTTTTATGCCAACACTTTCCTCCTAACTTTCCCCATTTTGTTGTCTTGTTTCTATTTCCCTTTTCCAACTTTAGATTCTCCCTATTCTTTCTCTTTACCTGGTTAAAATTTCACCCCACTTATATATCTAATTTCAAATCCCCTACTACAACTCCATACAAACCTCTCTCTTCTTATCTTCACTGGCCAAAAAGTTGTTTTTTCTTTATGTGCTTTTGTTGCTATTTGCCTGAACAATTATATCAATTTTTTGTACGTTTTTGTGAGATTGTTTTAGCTTATTCTACTTGTTTCATTTTGCTTTTTGCTTGCTTTGTTTTTTAACTCTCTTTTCCCTAGCCTCCCTCGATACCAGTTGCTATTTGCAGTTTGTATTAATCTCTAGGTACTGGTTGGTGGCCTTAATTGGGATTACTGACTGTTCTATTGGAGTTTTCTACTGACATCTATATTTTGTACCCCTTTTCTCTCTTATCTGCTTTCTTTTCTCTCTGACTTTGATTCACTTTCTCTTTTCTTTTTCTTCTCCTTTTTTTAAAAATTTTAATTTTTTTTTCATTTATTTATTCCCTTATTTCTCCCTCTCCCAATTTGATTTTGGCACTTCTTTCATTTCTTTTCCCCTCATTTTGCTCTTCTTCTTTCTCTACTTACCCCTACTTCGTCTTTCATTGGTAGTCACCTTATTGGTGATTATTAACATCATGAATACATTTCTGTTCAGTGCCTTGTGTGCTGTACCGGGTCATGTTGTACTTTGTGCCTTTGAATCAACGTAGGAGAGAGAACTACATAACCAGACACCCAGAGAAGAAAGACCCTGGGCAGAAGAAACAGCCCGCATATGACAGATAGGCAGGTATCACCAGAAAAGGAACTAAACAAAATAGAAGCAGAAATAAGTCTGCCAGAGAAAGAGTTCAGAGAAATGATCATAAGGTGGATGAAAAGAATGGAAGACAAATTCAACAATATGAGTAAGAGCTAAGAAGAAATGAAAAAGACCCAAGAGAAAATGAAGAAGCAAGAAGAAATGCAAGAAGAAATAAAAAATGACATCATTGCTTTGAAGAACTCAATAGAAAGTAGACTAGAAGAAGCAGAGGACCGCATCAGTGAGCTAGAAGACACAGTAGGAAAAGACACCAAAGTACAGCAGCTTCTAGAAAAAAAATTAAAAAGCAAGAGGAGAGCCTAAGGGAACTTTGGGATAACACGAAAACAAACAAACAAACAAACAAACAAAAACAACATCCGGATAATTGGAGTTCCAGAAAGAGTGGAAACTGAACAAGGATTAGAGAACCTGTTTGAAGAAATAATGACAAAAATTTCCCCAATATAGGAAAGAAAAAACCCACACAAATCCAAGAAGCTCACAGAGTCCCACGCAAAATTAACCCACAAAACAGACACCAAGGCACATTATAATTAAAGTGGCAAACATCAAGGACAAAGATGGAATCTTAAAAGTGGACAGAGAGAAACAGAAAGACTAGCTACTGATTTTTTAACAGAAACTCATCATGCCAGAAGGGAATGGAAAGAAATGTACAAAGTCATGCAAAGGAAGGGTCTGATTCAAAGAATACCGTACCCTGCAAGGCTTTCAATAAAATTGAAGGTGAAATCAGAAGCTTCACACACACAAAAAGGACTAAGGGAATATATTACCACAAAACCAGCAATGCAAGAAATGTTAAACGGTCTGCTGTAATAAAAGGAAATAGGAAGCAAAGAGGGAACTCTGGGCTAAAGACTAAAAAAGGCGACAGATAAACACCTATCATAATAACTTTAAAGGTAAACGGATTAAATGCTCCAATCAAGAGACATAGGGTAATCAATTGGATAAGAAAACATGATCCACATATCTGCTGTCTACAAGAAACCCACCTCAGCAAAAGAGATGCACACAGATCGAGGGTGAAGGGATGGCAGATGATATTTCAAGCAAATGGAAATGAAAAAAAAAGATGGGGTTGCAACACTTATATCTGACAAATTAGATCTCAAAGTGAAGGACATAACAAGAGATAAAGAAGGCCACTTCATAATACTAAAGGGAACAATCCAACATGAAGAAATTACTCTGGTAAACATCTATGCACCCAATATAAGAGCACCTAAATACCTAAAAAAACTCATGGAGGGCATTAAGGGAGAGATTGATAGCAATACTATCATAGTAGGAGACATTAATACCCCACTGTCACCATTGGACAAATCCTCTAAACAAAAAATCAGCAAAGTAACATCAATTCTAAATGATTCACTAGACCAGATGGAATTAATTGACATCTTTACAACATTTCACCCCAAAGCCACAGAATATACATTCTTCTCCAGTGCATATGGGTCATTTTCAAAGATAGATCATATGTTGGGTCATAAGAAAAGTCTCTTCAAATTCAAGAAGATAGAAATCATATCAAGCATTTTCTCAGACCACAGTGGCATAAAACTGGAAATCAACTATAATAACAACAATAGAAAGAAATCAAACACATGGAGACTAAACAACATGCTATTAAACAATTACTGGGCAACCAGAGAGATCAAGGAAGAAATAAAAAACATCATGGCAACAAATGACAACGACAAAACAACAATACAAAATTTATGGGACACAGTGAAAGCAGCCTTGAGAGGGAAGTTCATAGCCCTAGAAACCTACTGCAAAAAACAGGAAACAATGGTAATAAATTGCCTAACCCCACAACTCAAAGAGCTAGAACAAGAGCAACAAGAAAAGCCCAGTGTATGCAGAAGGAAGGAAATAGTGAAGATCAGAGCTGAGATAAACAACATGGAGACCAAAGAAACAATTCAAAAGATCAACAAAACAAAGAACTGGTTCTTTCAAAGGATAAACAAGATTGATGGACCTCTAGTCAGGCTCACCAAGAAGCAAAGAGAGAAGAACCAAATAAACAAAATCAGAAATGAAAGAGGAGAAATAACAACAGGCCCTGCGGAAATACAAATGATTGTTAAAAAATACTATGAACAACTCTATTCCAACAAATTGGACAACCTGCAAGAAATGGACATATTCCTAGAAAAATATAACCTTCCAAAACTCAACGAGGAGGAATCTAAACATCTCAATAATCCAATAACTATGGAGGAAATTGAAGCAGTAAAAGCTTCCAGCAAATAAAAGCCCGTGTCCAGATGGCTACACAGGAGAGTTTTACCAAACATTCAAGGAAGAATTAAAACCTAACCTCCTCAGACTATTCAAAAACATTTAAGAAGAAGGAACACTTCCAAACACCTTCTATGAAGCCAGCATCACCCTAATACCAAAACCAGATAAAGACCACACAAGGAAAGAGAATTATAGGCCAATATCTCTCATGAACATACATGCCAAAATCCTCACCAAAATTCTAGCAACTCGGATCCAGCAGTACATCAGAAAGATCATACACCATGACCAAGTAGGATTCATCCCAGGAATGTAGGAATGGTGCAATAACTGCAAATCACTAAATGTGATATATCACAGAAACAAATTGAGAGATAAAAATCACGTAGTCATATCAATTGATGCAGAAAAAGCATTTGACAAAATCCAATACCCTTTCTTGATAAAAACTCTCAGCAAAGTGGGAATAGAAGGATCATACCTCAACATCATAAAAGCCATATATGATAAATCCACAGCTAACATACTCAATGGGCAAAAACTAAAACCATTTCCCCTAAGAACAGGAACTAGACAGGGATGCCCACTCTCATCTCTTCTGCTCGACATAGTACTGGAAGTATTAGCCACCAGAATTAGAGAAGAAGTAAAAGGCATCCAAACTGGAGAAGAAGAAGTAAAGCTGTCCTTATTTGCAGATGACATGATACTGTACATAAAAACCCAAAGTACTCCATTCCAAAACAAATTAACTTAATTAATGAATTCGGTAATGTAGCACGATACAAAATTAATGCTAAGAAGTCTGTGGCCTGTCTGTACACTAATAGTGAAATTACAGAAAGAGAGACTAAAAAAGCAACCTCATTTACCATCGCACCAAAAAAATTAAGATACCTATGAATAAACCTAACTAAAGAGGTAAAAGACCTATATGTAGAAAACTACAGGACACTGAAAAAAGAGACAGAGGAAGATGTTAACAGATGGAAGAACATACCATGCTAATGGATTGGGAGAATCAACATCATTAAAATGTCCATACTACCAAAATAAATCTATAGATTCAATGCACTACCCATTAAAATACCAACGACATATTTCACAGACCTAGAAAGAATTATTCATAGATTCATTGGAACAAAAAAAGACCACTAGTAGCCACAGCAATTCTGAGAAAGAAGAATAAAGTAGGTGGGATCTCAATACCAGATTTAAAGCTATATTACAAAGCAACTGTTCTCAAAACAGCCTGGTACTGGCACAAGAACAGACATATAGACCAATGGAACAGAACAGAGAATCCAGATATCCACCCAAACTACTGTGCTCAACTAATATTTGACAAAGGAGGCATGTACATACAGTGGAAACAAGATAGCCTCTTCAATAAATGGTATTGGGAAAATTGGACAGATACATGCAAAAAAATGAAACTGCACCACCAACTTACACCAAATACAAAAATAAACTCAAAATGGATGCAGGACTTAAACATTAGAAGGGAAACCATAGAAATACTAGAGGAATCCACAGGCAGCACAATCTCAGATATATGCCAAAAAAACTTCTTTACTGATACTGCTCCAAAGGCATTTGAAGCTAAAGAAAAAATAAACAAATGGGACTGCATCAAAATAAAAAGCTTTTGCACAGCAAAAGAAATCATCAACAATCAACAAAACAAGAAGAAAGACCACTATATGGGAGAACATATTTGCAAATGTTATCACTGATAAAGTTTTAATCTCCAAAATATAAAACCAACTTATATAACTTGATAAAAGGAAGATAAACGATCCAATAAAAAAATGGGCAACAGATCTAAATAGATCCTTTTCAAAAGAGGACAGAAGGATGGCCAAGAGACACATGAAAACATGCTCAAAGTCACTAATCATCCGAGAGATGCAAATCAAAACGACAATGAGATACCATCTTACACTTGTCAGAATGGCAATCATCAACAAATCAATAAATGACAAGTGTTGGCAAGGATGCGGAGAAAAAGGAACCCTTGTGCACTGTTGGTGGGAATGCAGACTGGTGCAGCCACTGTGGAGAACAGTATGGAGTTTCCTCAAAAAACAAAAATGGATCTCCCATTTGACCCTGTAATCCCACTCTTAGGAATTTATCCTAAGAAATCACAAACACCAATCAGAAAGGATTTATGCACCCCTATGTTCATGGCAGCACAATTTACAATAGCTACAATTTGGAAACAGCCTAGGTACCCATCAGCAGATTAGTGGATCAGAAAACTATGGTACATCTACACAATGGAATTCTATGTTGCCATTAAAAGGAAGGAATTCTTACCATTTGCAGCAACCTGGATGGAACTGGAGAGCCTTATGCTTAGTGAAATAAGCTAGTCAATGAGGGTGAATCATCACATGATCTCACTCATTGGTGGATAATAAAGAACATTATAAACTGATGAACAAAATGATAGATACAGAGGCAGTAAAGCATCAAACAGACTGTGACATTACAGCAGGAAGATTAAGGTTAGGTGAGGTAGATAAGAGATCAATTAAAGGACTTGCATGCATGCATATAAACATAACCAATGAACATAGACAGTGGGGTGTTTGGGGTATGCCTGGGAGGGAGAGGAGGCAATGGGGAGATGTGTATAAAAAATTAATAAAAAAAGAATTAAAAAATAAGAAGAAAAAAAAAAAAGAAATGCACTGAGATGCTGCTGGTTTGATTCCTAGTCAGGGCACACGCCAGGAGGGGATGTGTAGGGACAGCCAATTAATTAGCCTCTTTTATTATTGTTGTTTCTCTCTCTCTCCCTCTCGCTCTCCCTTCCTCTCTCTAAAATCAATAAAAATATATATATTTTTAAAATATGTTCCAATTCACTTGTTCTTATATGCTACTAGATGCCTGGTGCACAAAATTCATGCAGTCAGGGGGAGGGGGATCCTTCAGCGAGGCCTGTGCCCTCTCACAATCCAGGACCCCTTGGGGGGATGTCCAAATGACGGCTTAAGCAGATAGTTGGACATTCTTAGTGCTGCCGTGGAGGTGGCAGAGGCTCCTGCCACCACCGCTGTACTCGCCAGCCATGAACCTGGCTTCTGACTGAGTGGTATCCCCCTGTGGGAGCACACTGACCACCAGGGGGAATCTCCTGTGTTAAGCATCTGCCCGCTAGTGGTCAGTGTGCATCATAGCGACTGGTCATTTCATCATTCAATCAATTCACTTATTAGCCTTTTATTATGTAGGTTAATAGGAGATTTTAAAAAGAATGAATTTTGTTATCTTGTCCTTTTTGCAACATCATCAAACACTGACCTTTTGCATATATGATAGCAAATTAAATCCTAGGAATGACTTTTTCTGCCTAGAGCAGGTGAGGCAAAGCTGACTGAAGCTTTCATACAGAGAACCAATCCTGGGCCAGGTCTAACAGGGATCCCTGTAAAGGGTAGCCAGAAGAGCTAAGACAATGATACCATGAATAGACTTGCTCATTTTCATCAAAAAGAGGTAATAGAGGAAAATATCTACCCAGGCTCAGCACCTGGTACATGGGACACTGTCAATTCACACCAGCACAGCTTACCTTTCATTCGTTTCTATATCAAAACAGAACCTCTTGTCAATAGACTCCGTCTTCCTTCTCACGCAGTACTTCAGGGTTAAGTCCAAGGGCCCCTGATAGAAGAGAGGGATTAATAGTCAATTTTGGGGGGGAAATGCACAAAAGCTTCTGCATCCTGCAGTGTCCTTGGTGTCACTCGGAAGGCATCTGTCAGGGCAGCAAGAACCTTTGTCCCTTCAGATGATAGTTGCAGCAAGATGGCAGCTGGTTTCTCCCTGCTCCAAAAATCAATAAATGGCTGAGATGAAAAGAAAAGTATATTCAGGGTGGGCCATCACTCTTTTCCAAGTGCACCAGATTAAATAGGAATCACATCATGTAAGGAGAGTGAAGGAGAAACAGGATCCCCAGAATCACATTAAGTGTCCAAAATAAACTTTTTGTTAGATGTCTAGATAGGGAGATTGCTATGATTAAGTGGCTTTCTGCAACCCTCCTTTTACTAAAGTGGCTAATGGAAGAGGAGGAGACAAACATTTATTTTCCCCACTTCTAGACTCTTGAGGATGACAGGATTTCCAAAAGCAATGACTCCAAGATAGGGCAGGACTAAGGAATTTAATGTGTGTATTAGTTAAGGTGGCATTTGGTATTTCATATATACAGAATGGTTTGGCCCACCTTAGTCTTGTGGACACTTAACAAGGTCAATGAAATCCACCTTTTCCACAGATTAAAATTCCCCAGTCCTACACTATTCAGTTTCCCTCTATTATTTCAACAGAGAAAATATGGTATAGGTAAGAGAAGTAACATTTATTAATCTCCTACTAGGTGCCACATATTACACTAGGTATTCATAAACCAATTTTCTTCATCATCTTTGGAGAAAGCTCAGAGAGGTAAAATGGCTTACCCCAAGTCACCCATGTTGGTATAGTGAAAATGGCAATAAACTAGGAAGCTTAAAACCTGGGGTCTTGTCTCAGTTAAGTCATTTAATAGCTATATGATCCAGGGCAAATAATTTTGACTCTGAATCTTAACTCCACAGTCTATTAAATGGGAATAATACTATACACCTTACTGTCTCAAATTCAGAAATAGACCCCAAATGCCAGGTCTATGCCTAAGCACTATACCATCTAAACTGGCGGGTACATCTGATAATCCAATTATTTTCTCTCATTGATACATTCAACCACCAAAAGCCTATTCTGCTACTCCTGCACTATACAAACTAAACTCTAAATTCATCATTCAATCTGCCTTCCTTTCCCCAGCACTTAGAATATCAAACATTGTTAGTTGCTCAAGATGAGAGTGATTAACTGCATTATGTACTCACCCTCCTACCTTAAATTCTGAATTCTCTCACATTTGGTGGCATCACAGCTCAGGGGCCTAGGTCTTGCCCTCCACTCCAGGTTCCCCTGCAACCCCCCCCCCATCAGCGTAAAACTACTCTTATTTCAAAAATATATCATGCTCTTTCATGACTGCATAACTTTGCATAAACTGTTTCCTCCACCAAAAATGACATGTATATTATTTGCCTGGTTAAACTCTTACTTGTTCGACAACCTACAATTCAGTTTGGTTTCCTCTAAAATCCTTCCCAAATCACATACATTGGAATTATGTGTTTTCACAATTATATTAAAGCTTTATGTTTTTGTGAATCATTTCCTTACTTGACTGAGAAATCTTCAAGAGTGTGGGCAATGTTTTATTTATCTTTATATATCTAATACATAATAAACAGCACTCAATAAATGTTTACTACATGATCATCCTCGCCATTTTTCTAGAAGAAAAATGATACCAAGCAAAAAGTACTTTACTCAAAATCAAAAAGCTTCTATGCCACCTTGGTCAGCATGGCACTGTTAGTTGGAGCATCGTCTTATGCAACAAAAGGTGGCGGATTCAATTCCTGGTCAGGGCACATACTCATGTTGTGGGTTCAATACCTGTCAAGATCCATGTTTCTCTCTCTCTCTCTCTCTCTCTCTCTCTCTCTCTCTCTCTCTCTCT
>JAAGEH010000013.1:7557226-7627162 GCA_011751065.1 Lasiurus cinereus
TCTCTCTCTCTCTCTCTCTCTCTCTCTCTCTCTCTCTCTCTCTCTCTCTTCTTCCCTCCCTCCCTCCCTCTCTCCTTTCCTCCCTCCCTCCCTCTCTCCTTTCCTCCCTCCCTCCCTCCCTCTCTTCCTCCTCCCCCCTTCCTCTCACTTTCAAATCAATAAGAAATATAGCCTCAGGTGAGGACTAAAACAAACAAGCAAACAAATAAATAAATACTAAATAGAAAACTATTAGGCCACAGAGTTAGGATTTAAAACTAGTTCTTGAGACTCAAAAGGTAGGACTCTTTCCTCTTACACTACTATCTGATAGGAAAAGGAAGAATATCATATAAAACAGTGTTTGGGAAAGTGTTCCGTAAAATGAGCAGCACAACACAAATGGAAGTTGATAGACTAAAATAATAGGAAACAGTGGTGATTACCATAGTCAGAAAGAGAGCTAATTCCTCCATCTTCAAATTCAACTAACCATACCTCACAGTGTTCCTGGGAGAGTAAATGAGGCACATGATGGAAAATATTCAGCACCTGGCACACAGCAGACATTCAATACACAGTGGCTTTTTACGATATTATCATTGTCTCATTTATTTGTATTATTTGGATTTCTCAAGCACAAGGTAATGAAAGAAACGAAGTCAGAGAACTGACAAGAAGTCATTTCCAACTATAATTGAGGAAAATTCAAGTAATTACTTCCACCTCTCCTACTTCATAATGGAAAAACATGTTCCTCTTTCTATTCCATAAGAAATACAATAGGAAAACTATTTAGCTGTGACAAGACTGCAGTTTTGCAAGCAGCCACTCAATGAAAAGGGAACAGGGGAAGATAAACTAAAAAAAGGGCTTATATATTAGGAGGATATGAAAGTGGCATTCACTGCCTCTGTCTTGAGTTTTGCAGTAGGCACCTCTGAGCAGGAAAGAAAGGGCCTAAATGAACTTACTGTCTAAAAAAGAAACTTTCAAGTCCAGGATTTGGAAAGTAATACTATCTAATAAGAAAGTAATATGCAAATTAACCATCACTCTGCTACACCCACCAGCCATGCCCACCAGCCAATCAGGAGCGAGTATGCAAATTAACCCAACCAAGATGGCTGCAGATGGAATGAACAGGAGGGAGGCTTGCATTTCCACAGCGATGGAGGAAGCCAAGCTTTCCACACACCTTGGCTGGCCCAGGACTCCAATCAAGGCTACAAAGTTTCAATTATATAAGATAAATAAATCCCAACAGAAATGGTGGCAGCCAGGAGAGAGTAGGAGGCTAGGGTTGCCTCCGGCAATGGAGGAAACCAAGCTTCTGCAGCCTTGGCCTGCCTAGGCCTCTGCTTAAGGCTACAAAGTTTCAATTGTAGAAGATAAATAAATCCCAGATACCAGGATCCTGCTTGGGTTACCACAGGGTGAGCTGGCCTGCAAACCACCACAGGCTCTTCGCCCAGGCTGTCCCACACCCTACGGGAACCCCACCCTGATCCGGGATACCCTTCAGGGCAAACCAGCTGGCCTCCACCCATGCACCAGGCCATTATCCTATCTAATGAAAGAGTAATATGCATACTGACCATCACTCCAACACACAAGATGGCTGCCCCCATGTGGACACAAGATGGCCACCACAAGATGGCTAGCAGGGTAGAGCAGTTGGGAGGAACGAAGCCTGCAAGGGAGGGCAGTTGTAGGTGATCAAGCCTGTAGGGGAGGGCAGTTAGGGGTGACCAGGCCGGCAGAAGAGGGAAGTTGGGGGTGACTGGGCCTGCAGGGAAGGGCATTTGGAGGGGACCCAGGCCTGCAGGGGAGAGCAGTTGGAGGGACCAGGCCTGCAGGGGAGGGCAGTTAGGAAAGACCAGGCCTGCAGGGCAGGGCAGTTAGGGGTGACCAGACCTGTAGAGGAGGGCAGTTAGAGACAAACAGGCTGGCAGGAGATCAGTTAGGCATCAAATAGGCTGACAGGGAATGGTTAGGAGGTGATCAGGCTGGCTGTCAGAAATGGTTAGGGGCAATCAGGAAGTCTGGCAAGCCACTTGCCCCGAAGTCCCCAGTGCCAGCGGCTGTGCCTGTGCCTATTGCCTGGGAAAGGGTTAAGCAACTCACCCCGTGGTTCTGGGTGTCAGCACCTGCAGCTGTGCCTATGGCCCGAGAGAGGTAGAAGTCACCCACCTGTGGTCCTGGGTTCTAACGGCTAGGGCTGAGACTCAGGAGAGGGACAAGCCACCCGCCCAGTGGTCCTAGGCAACAGTGGCTGCGGCTTGGCCTGCACCTGCAGCCTGGCCCAGAAGACAGACAAGCTGCACACCCCACAGTCCCAGGAGCCAGTGGCCCAGAAGAGGGACAAGCCACCCATCCCATGTTCCCGGTACAAGTGGCTGAGGCTCCGCTCAAAGAGGGACAAGCTGCCTGCCCTGCAGTCCCGGGCAACAGTGGCTGTGCCTGAGCCTGTGGTTCGGGAGAGGAACAAGCCATCTGCCCCACAGTCATGGGCACCTGCAGATGTTGCCCAGGCAAAGCCACCTGTCCACAGTACCCTGCAGTTGCGGATGGCCCGAGCTAAGCCGGCCCGGGTCCTGGGTGCCTGTGGCCAGTCAGAGTGAAGGAATTCTGGATCCTGGGTGTGGGGCAAAGCAGAGGTAGTTATGTGCAATGAGACCAGCAGGGGAGCAGTTAGTGGTATTCAGACAGGCAGGCAGAGGTGGTTAGGGGCAATCAGGCAGGCAGAGGTGGTTAGGGGTGATCAGGCAGGCAGGCAGAGGGGATAGGGGTGATCACGCAGGCAGGCAGGCAGGTGAGCAGTTTGGAGCCAGTGATCCCGGATTGCAAAAGGCAGTCGGACATCCCCTGAGGGGTTCCCAGATTGGAGAGGGCGCAGGCCAGACTGAAACACCCCCATGCTGTGCACGAATTCCATGAACTAGGCCTCTAGTACTATCTAATAAAGGGAATATGCTAATTGACCCTCGCACCATTGCAAAGATGTTATCACCAACAGCCAATAAGGAGTGAATATCCTAACTGACTGCCACACCCTCAATGATGGTGGCACCCAAAGCCACAAGATGGGGTAGCAGGCATGTAGCAAGGCTGGGCCTGCCCCAAGGTGGGCCATACCTTGATGCTTGCATGGCTTCAGAGTCCCCTACTCCCCTCAGCCCCCCAGCCACGCACATCCATCCCGAGGCACAGGCAAGCCTTGGATGGTGGCTGCCTAGCCAACACCTGAGGTGCAGGCAAGCCTCAGATGGCAGCTTCCCAGCCACCCAGGGCTGCCCAAGGCTCAGGTAACCAGGGCTGGCTGAGGCTTGCACTGCCAGCAGTGGCAGCAGCAGAAGTGAGATGGGGTTGTCACCTTCCCCTAATCGCTGGGTTGCCTCCTGCCCCTGAGGGCTCCTGGGCTGTGAGAGGGGGCAAGCTGGGCTGAGGGACTCCCACTCCAGTACATGAATTTTCATGCACCAGACCTCTAGTGTATATATAAAAAGAGACTGCAGGACAGTATTGCTTTTATTTTATTTTATTTTAAATCTTTATTATTCAGATTATTACATTTGGTTCTCTTTTTTCCCCTCCATAGCTCCCCTCCACCCGGCTCCCACCCCTCCCTCTACTCTTACCTCCCTCCCATTGACCTCATCCATAGGCGTATGATTTTAGTCCAGTCTCTTCCTGTACACCCCTCAGCCCTTTCTCCCTGAGAATTATCAGTCCACTCCCTTTCTGTGCTCCTGATTCTATTATATTCATCAGTTTATTCTGTTGATCAAATTTTTAATTCACTTAATTGTTAGATTCACTTGTTAATAGTTATGTATTTGTTGTTCATAATTTTTTATCTTTTACCTTTTCCTTCTTCCTCTTCTAAAAGAGTATCTTTCAGCATTTCATATAATACTGGTTTGGAGTTGATGAACTCCTTTAGCTTTTTCTTATCTGTGGAGCTCTTTATCTGCCCTTCAATTCTGAATGGTAGCTTTGCTGGATAGAGTATTCTTGGTTGTAGGTTCTTGCTATTCATCACGTTGAGTATTTCTTGCCACTCCTGTCTGGCCTGCATCGTTTCTGTTGAGAAATCAGCTGACAGTCGTATGGGTGCTCCCTTGTAGGTAAAGAACTGTTTTTCTCTTGCTGCTTTTAATATTCTCTCTTTGTCTTTTGCTCTTGGTATTTTAATGATGATGTGTCTTGGTGTAGTCCTCTTTGGATTCCTTTTATATGGGGTTATGTGTGCCTCTTGGACTTGTAAGCCCATTTCTTTCACCAGATGTAGGAAGTTTTCAGTCATTATTTCTTTAAATAGGTTTTCAGTATCTTGCTCTCTCTCTTACTCTGGCACCCCCACAATTCTGATGTTGGTACGCTTGAAACTCTCCCAGAGGTTCCTTACATTATCTTCATATGTTTGGATTTTTTCTCTTCTTGCTTTTCCAGTGGAGTGTTTTCTGATTCTTTATATTTCTAATTTTTGACTTGATTCTTGCCTTCCTCTAGTCTACTGTTAGGTCTCTGTATAATATTTTTTATTTCAGTCAATGTATGTTTAATTTCTAGTTGGTCCTTCTCCATGCCTAGTTGGTTCTTTTTCATCTCCTCTTGGGTCTCGCTAACTTTATCCAACTTTTCTAGGATATTCTTGAAAAAACCTTATAAGCATGGTTTTGAACTCCATATCCAGTCATTTGTTTTCCTCCATTTCTTTTGTTTGTGATCCCTTCCCTTGTCTCGGCATTTTCACTATTCCGGGAGAACTTCTATATTGGATTCAGCCTTATGATACCAGACTTGCAAAACAGCAAAAGCCTCTCTGTTGAGCTTGGGATTGGTGGAGTCTCAGGGGTTAAAGGACCACCTTGCCTTCCAGTCAGCCCTGCCCTCCACAGCCCCCAAGTTTCACGTGACTGGGTAATCACTGGAGCGGTCCCTGTGCGTGCGCATGCTCTTTCTTGCAGTGCCTCTAGACTGCTGCCCCTCTAGCTCCCCTGGGCTCCAGAACCTTATGAATCTGGGTCCCCAGGGTTTCATCTGAAACTGGGGTTTAGTGGAGTTAGAAGTGCCGCAGTTGGGATGCTTTGTGTCCCGCCCTCTTGTGAATGCCAGTGGCCCAATCAGCAGTCGGTCTTCTGGGCGCAGTGCTGTGCGCTACCGCCAGACTTCTGCCCTCCTGGACTCCCCCAAATTTCCGTGCACTTCTCCCTTTTCACAGTTCAAACTCCCCCTGTATGAGTTTCGGCTGGACCTGGGGTTTAGTGTCATAGGATAAGGGATTCAATGATGTTGGCAGTCTCCCGCCAGAGAAAGCCAGCCAGGTTCTCTGGCACTCACTCTCTCCATGTGCGCATCTCTGTACCTCAGCTTTTTTGCAGCTCCTCTGGGTCTCTGTGAGTCCGTCTCTTTCCTTCTACTTGTAGAATTTCCACTCAGCCAGCTTTCCTGTGGTTCTGGATGGTGTCCATTCTGTCTTTTAGTTGTAGGTTTGAAATTGCTGTGCGAGGCAGCAGTGTAGGTGTTTACCTATGCTGCCATCTTGGTCTCTCAGTATTGCTTTTAAGTACTTGCCAGTCAGGTACATCAGCTCATATCCAACAGAAAAGAAACAAGTTCTGTGCTTTGAAATCACATCTAATGGTGCATTAGCAGTTGGCAGACTGGAAAGTAAGGAAAACTTAAGTCATGAATGAGCAATAGGCCCATATAGAAACATGAATGAAGGTTCTGAAACACCTTCATACCATTTGGTATGCTTATTTAGAGTTGCATCCCATCTCCAGTTGACATTCAAAGCAGAGTAACAAAATATGGGGTTAAAGAACAAAAAAAGCAGTTTTCAGCATCTGCAATTAAATCTCAATCCTCTCTAATTTTCCATGAATAAGCCACACAAGCGAGAGATCATCTATGGAAAGCATCACACTAGAGAAAAATTGACCTAATTACCTTTCTACTTAAATTGGGTCTTCATATACGACAACTTTCAATGCTAACAAGTCACTTTGTCAATTTATAAGGAATTAAAATACTTAAATAAATATCACTAAGACCCTGTCTGAGAGACAATTAAAAGGAGATACACTGAATCCCACCAGTGTGGCTCAGTGTTTGACCTCCTATGAACCAGGAGGTCGTGGGTTGATTCCTGCTTAGGGCACATGCCCTGGTTGTAGGCTGAATTCCCAGGTAGGGGAGTGCAGGAGGCAGTTGATAAATGTTTCTCTCTCATCAATTTTTCTCTCTATACATACCTCTCCCTTCCTTTCTCTAAAATCAATAAATAAATATATATACAGCGGTACCTCGAGATACGAGTGCCCTAACATACGAGATTTTTGAGATACGAGCTGTCGAGCGAGCTATTTTTGCTTTGAAATATGAGCAACATTTGAGATAGGAGTAATCGTGCGGATCAGCCGGCTGCACATGACCCACCAGTTTACCGCAACTGGAGCGTCTCATAGTTTCCCACACCTCAAGGTTACAGAACGAATTAAACTCGTATCTCGAGGTACCACTGTATGTATGTGTGTGTGTGTGTGTGTGTGTGTGTGTGTGTGTGGGGTTTTTTTTTTTTAATGAAACTGAACTACTTTAGCATATTAATAGTCTATCAGCTTTTATCTTCAGAAATCCTGGAGTATGAGTGTGTGTGTGTGTGTGTGTGTGTGTGTGTGTGTGTGTGTTTGTGTGTGTATTCTCAAAACTCCTGCAAAGTTAGGCAAAAGTGAGATGACAGAATAAAAGTTTTAATTCTATGGTCTTAAAATAACAAACATACATAGCATATCAGATTCTTCCAGGTGAGTAAAAAACACTGTTTTCAGTGTATTAAAGTCACTTGCCACTTTGGAAATCGAGGAAAGTTTGGAGGGAAGAAGAAGAGCCATTAACTAACTGCTTAAATATATTTTAGTATTATTACATAGACTGTGAGATATAGGTTATTCCAACTTTAGAAAACAGTCTTTTAAAAAAGAATTTTGGTAAATTATATTTTAAACTCTTGCTATTTAAAAGACTCCTATGGAAGGGAAACAGGGCCTTTCTTTGGGAACTCACCAACACCACCAGCTACAAAGGCATTGGAATTTCCCTGTGACCCAACAGCCACACCAGCCAGAGTCCCGCAGACCATTGGACCCTGCATTCCCATGGACCCTGGGACCCCCGCCATCAAAGCAGTGAATGCAACCTCCCCCTCCCTAGGGACATCAGCTCCGCTGCAGCAGTGGCCACACAGGGGTCCGGGCTTGCAGGCCACCAAGTGCACAGTGTGCAGTGTATCTTCACACCAGTTTCTGGACACCCTAGTCCCTGTGTTTGCACGTCAGGTGCTAATCCCCGCCAGAAGAATTCCCGAGACAGAGTCAACACGCGTTTCCTCACAAGTCTGCGGAGGACCTTTGCGCCAGCTTGTGGACAACCCAGTCCCTGTGTTTGCGTGTCAGGGGCTTGTCCCTGCCCCCAGAAATCCCAAGTCAACGCGCGCTACCTTACACATCTGTAGTGGGCCTTTGCGCCAGTTTGCCGACATGCCAGTTCCTGTATTTACGCATCAGGGGCTAGTCCCCGCTCACAGAACTCCTGAGTCAACGGAGTCATCGCGCATTTCAGAGCATGTCTGCAGTGGGCCTTCCTGCCAGCTTGTGGATACCCCAGTCCCTGTGTTTGCATGTCAGGGGCTAGTCCCCGCCCACAGAACTGAGGAGTCAACGCACGTTTCCCTGCATGGCCACAGCAGGCCTTGGTGCAAGCTTGCTGACACCCTAATACCTGCGATTGCACATCAGGGTCACCGAGTCTGTGGCACCCTAGACCCTGTGTTTGTATGTTCTGGTCGGCCTGTCTGTGGCATACACTCCTTTCTGGTTTGTGGAGCTCCCTAGTCACCTGTGTTTGCAGTGCACCCTCGAGGCCACCACCCAAGGGGGGTTTTCAGCAGCACTTGGGCAGTAAAACAATCAGATCTACAATTAAAACATTACAAGAAATCATGGGAAGACATCAAAGCCATCCCCAAAGGAAAGAAAAAGAGGAATCACCAGAAAGGGATTTAGATGAAACTGAATTGAGCAGCCTTTCAGAGAAAGAGTTCAGAGTAATGGTTTTAAGGATGTTTAAATGGATTGAAGACAATATCACACAACTCAATGAGAACTATAAGGAGCTGAATGAGAATGTCACCAACATGAAACAAAGCCAAGAGGAGATCAAAAATGACATAGCTGCAATAAGGAACACAATGGAAGGCCTAAACAGTAGACTAGAAGAGGCTGAGGACCGCAAAAGCGAATTAGAAGACAAGGTAGGAAAAAACAGACAAACATAGCAACAACTGGAAATAAGACTTAAAAAACAAGAAGAGAGCCTAAGGGAGCTTTCGGACAACACAAAACGAAACAATATGCACTTAATTGGGATACCAGAAGGAGTGGAAGAAAAACAAGGAATAGAAAACATATTTGAAGAAATAATGACAGAAAATTTCCCTGATATTGGAAAGGAAAAAAAACATGAAAGTCCAAGAAGTACAAAAAGTCCCAAACAAGCTGAACCCAAAAAAACGACACCAAGACACATCATAATTAAATTGGAGAACAATAACGACAAAGCAAGAATCTTAAAGGCAGCCAGAGAGAGACAGAAAGTTACCTATAAGGGATCTATTAGAATAGCAACTGGTTTCCCAACAGAAACACAGCAGGCCAGAAGGGAATGGAATGAAATATATAAAGTGATGCAAAACAAGGGTCTGCACCCGAGAATACTATACCCAGCAAGGCTATCATTCAAAATTGATGGTGGAAAAAGGAGCTTTACAGACAAGAAAAAGCTAAGAGAGTTTATCACTACCAAGCCAATAATGCAAGAAATAGTAAAGGCACTGCTGTAAAAAGAAGAAAGAGAAAGGCAAAAAAACAAACAAACAAACAAAAACCCCAAAACCAAAAACCAAAACAACAACAACAAAAAAAAAACACTAAGGAAAAATATGACAACAAACATGAACTTGTCAATAATATCATTAAATGTAAATGGGTTTAATCCACCAGTAAAAAGACATAGGGTAGCCGAGACTGGTTTGGCTCAGTGGATAGAGCATCGCTTTGCAGACTGAAAGGTCCTGGGTTTGATTCTGGTCAGGGGCATGTACCTTGCTTGAGGGCACATCTCCACTGTGGGGCATCCAGCAGGCGGCTGATCGATGTCTCTCTCATTGATGTTTCTGACTTTCTATCTCTCTCCTTTCCTCTCTGTAAAAAATCAATATATTTAAAAAAAGACATAGGGTAGCTGAATGGTTAAGAAAACAGGACCCATACATTTGCTGTCTACAAGAGACCCACCTCAGAGAAAAGGATTCACACAGACTGAGAGTGAAGGGATGGAAAAACATTTTTCAGGCAAATAGAAATGAGAAAAAAACTGGGGTAGCGATACTTATATCTGATAAAATAGACCTCAAAGTAAAGGTTATAACAAGAGAAAAGGAAGGCCACTACATAATACTAAAAGGAGCAATTTATCAAGAAGATATAATTCTGGTAAACATATACGCACCTAATTCGGGAGCCTCTAAATACATAAAAAAAAAAACTCCTAGAGGATATCAAGGGAGAGATCGACAGCAATACAATCATAGAAGGTGATTTTAATACACCACTGACATATCTGGACAAATCCTCTAGAAAAAAAATCAGCAAAGAAACAGCAATTCTAAATAACTCACTAGATCAGATGGACCTAATTGACATCTTCAGAATATTTCACCCCAGAGCTACAGAATTCACATTCTTCCCAAGTGCACATGGGACATTCTCAAAAATAGACCACATATTGGGTCATAAGCAAAGTCTCCCCAAATTCAAAAAGATTGAAATCCTATAAAGCATTTTCTCAGACCACAATGGCATAAGATTAGAAATAAACTACAATAAGAACATTCCAAAAAATTCAAACATTTAGAAGTTGAATAGCATGTTACTCAACAATGATTGGGTTATAAATCAGATAAAACAAGAAATTAAAAATTTTCTGGAGACTAATGCCAATATAAACACAACAATGCAAATGCTATCGGACACAATGAAAGCAGTGCTGAGAGGGAAGTTTATACCTCTACAGGCCTACTCAAAAAACAGGAAAAAATGGTAATGAATGAACTAACTCAACAACTTAAAGAATTAGAGAGCAACAAGCCCACTGTGAGCAGAAGGAAGGAAATAATAAAGATCAGAGCAGAAATGAATAACATAGAGACCAAAAAAAAACGACACAAAAAATTAACAAAACAAAGAGCTGGTTCTTCAAAAGAATAAGCAAGATTGATGAACCTCTAGCCAGGCTCACTAGGAAGCAAAGAGAGAGGACCCAAATAAACAAAATCAGAAATGAGAGAGGGGAAATAACTACAGACCCCACAGAAATACAAAGGATTGTTAAAAAATATTATGAGCAATTCTATTCTAACAAATTTCACAACCTGGAGGAAATGGACAGATTCCTAGAAAAACACAACCTTCTAGAACTCACACAGGAAAATTCAAAAAATCTCAACACATTGATAACTAAGGAAGAAATTTAAGCAGTATTCAAAAAGCTTCCAGCAAATAAAAGCCCAAGGCCAGACGGCTTCACAGGGGAATTTTACCAAACATTCATAGAAGAAGTAAAGCCCATACTTCACAGACTATTCCAGAAAATTCAAGAGGAAGGAACACTTCCAAACTCCTTCTATGAAGCCAGTATCACCCTAATACCAAAACCTGATAAAGATGACACAATAAAAGAGAATTACAGACCAATATCCTTCATGAACATAGATGCCAAAATCCTCAACAAAATACTGGCAAATCAAATCCAGCAATCCGTCAGAAAGATCATACACCATGACCAAGTAGGATTTATCCCAGGGATGCAAGGATGGTACAATATCCACGAATCAATAAACGTGATACATCACATAAACAAATTGAGAGATAAAAATCACATAGTCATATCAATTCAGGCAGAAAAAGCATTCAAAAAATCCAACACCCTTTCTTGATAAGAACTCTCAGCAAGGTAGGAATAGAAGGATCATACCTCAACATAATAAAAGCCACATATGACAAATCCACAGCCAAAATCATACTCAACGGGCAAAAACTAAAACCATTAACCCTAAAAACAGGAACAAGACAGGGATGCCCACTTTCACCACTTCTATTTAACATAGTGCTGGAAGTATTAGCCATTGCCATCAGACAAGAAAAAGAAATAAAAGGCATCTAAGTAGGAAAAGGAGAAATAAAACTGTCCTTATTTGCAGATGACATGACACTATACATAGAAAATCCTAAAGACTCCATCAAAAAATTATTAGACTTGATAAATGAATTAAGCAATGTAGCAGGATACAAAATTAACACCAAGAAATCTTTGGCATTTCTATATACCAATAATGAACTTACAGAAAGGGAGACTAAAATAGCAATCTCATTTACCATAGCACACAAAAAATTAAGATACCTAGGAATAAACTTAACCAAAGAGGTAAAAGACCTATACGCAGAAAACTACACAACTCTAAAAAAAGAGATAGAGGAAGACATAAACAGATGGAAGAACATACCATGTTCATGGATTGGGAGAATCAATATCATCAAAATGTTCATTCTACCCAAAGTAATTTATAAATTCAACACAATCCCCATGAAAATACCAAAGGCATACTTCACAGACCTAGAACGATGTTTCCAAAAATTCATCGGGAATAAAAAAAGACCCCACATAGCTGCAGCAAGCCTTACAAAGAAGAAGAAAGTAGGTGGGATCTCAAAGCCAGATTTCAAGCTGTATTACAAAGCCACTGTTATCAAAATGGCCTGGTACTGGCACAAGAAGGGACACATAGATCAATGGAATAGGATAGAGAACCCAGAAATCGACCCAAACCACTATGCTCAATTAATATTTGCCAAAGGAGGCACGAACATACAATGGAGTCAAGACAGTCTCTTCAACAAATGGTGCTGGGAAAATTGGACAGAAACATGCAAAAAAATGAAGCTAGACCACCAACTTACACCATACACAAAAATAAACTCAAAATGGATAAAAGACTTAAACATAAGACAGGAAACCATAAAAAATACTAGAGGAATCCACAGGCAGCAAAATCTCAGACATATGCAGAAGGAATTTCTTCACAGACACTGCTCCTCGGGCAATGGAAACTAAAGAAAAAAAAACAAATGGGACTACTTAAAAATACAAAGCTTTTGCACAACAAAGGAAACCATCAACAAAACAACAAGAAAGCCCACTGCATGGGAGAACATATTTGCCAATGATATCAATGATAAGGGTTTAATCTACAACATTTACAGGGAACTCATACAATTTCACAAAAAGGAGATAAACAACCCCCCCAAAAAAATGGGCAACTGATCTAAATAGAAACTTCTTGAAAGAAGTCAGAAGGAAGGCCAAGAGACATATGAAAACCGGCTCAAAGTCACTAATCATCAGAGAGATGCAAATCAAAACAATGCGGTACCATCTCACACCTGTCAGAATGGCTATCATCAACAAAACAACAAACGACAAATGTTGGCGAGGATGCGGAGAAAAAGGAACCCTCGTGCACCACTGGTGGGAATGCAGACTGGTGCAGCCACTGTGGAGAACAGTATGGAGGCTCCTCAAAAAACTAAAAATGGAACTTCCATTTGACCCCATAATCCCACTACCAGGACTATACCCCAAGAAACTAAAAACTCCAATCAGAAAGGATATATGCACCCCAATGTTCATAGCAGCATAATTCACCATAGCTAAGATTTGGAAACAGCCTAAGTGCCCATCAAGAGATGATTGGATTAAAAAACTCTGGTACATCTACACAATGGAATACTACACTGCGGTAAAAAAGAAGGAGCTCATACCATTTACAACAACATGGATGGAGATGGAGATCATTATGCTTAGTGAAATAAGCCAGGCAGAGAAAGACAAATATCACATGATCTCACTCATCTGTGGAATATAATGAATGACATAGACTGAAAATCAACATCAGATCTAGAGAATGAGAAACATCAATCAAAGCATCAAACCTCGGGGAAGGTGGGGGTTGGTGAGAATAAGGAGGAGAGATCAACAGAGGGACTTTTGTACACGCGTATGAGCATAATCATTGGGCACAGACAATGGGGAAGGTGTGGAAGGAGAGGGAATCCATACAGTGATCTCCATAACCTTAAGAGCAATTACTTCATGAGACAAAGATTTTTAAATGAAACTCTGTAACATGAAAATCATTTGGGAAGGAAATAAAGAGAAGTTTCTTTTAAATGTCATAAGAATTGTAATTGAAAGTTAATATATTCGGCCTCTTGAGCTAAGGTAAGTAATATGTGTTTATGCCTCCCTGAAATAGTTTACAAAAAGAAATTGTCAGCACGTTTGAAATTGAATTGCCATGGCCTAGAGGAAAGAATATCCTTACATGGTATTATCCTACAATATCATTTAATTTTTGATATTTCACTACAGGATACCGTACAACTACCCCAAACAAACGTACAAACTAATTCTTTGAATGTTTAGCAGCAATTTAAAAAGAGGACATGAAAGGATTTAATTCCTTTGAGAAGGAATTGAGGCACTGGGAAGGCACTTGTGCATTATATACTGGCCCTCTTTCCTCTTTTGCCAAGAGGGACCCTCTTCTCACAACCCAAGGGCCCTCAGCTCTAGCCTGAGCTCTCTATTCAATGCTGAGGTTGAAGTCTTGAGGTGGCTGGTATAATGGATCTGTCTCTTGCCAAATGGTGTGAGCTGGGCCCTCCCTGGAGAAGGAACCTGAATTCCACGAGATAAGTGAACAGTGCCGGGGTCCCCACCAGCAGGCAAGGGAATCCCCAAGTCAGGTGCTGGGCGTGGAGTCCACGGGAGTATAGGTTACCATGAAGACAGAACTGAATCTCACAACACCCTGCTTGGTCCCTGAGGATGACTGGTTAGCCAGAGAAGGGTAAGATTCCTCAGGGAAGGAACAACCTAAGACAGGCACAGTCGCAGAGGGGCCATCAGGAGAGAACATGGGGATCAACAGAGGTGGGGCACAGACCCTCACCACCCCCTACCAACCTTGCAGGGGTGTGAACCTTCACCCCTTCTGAGGGCAGTCTCCTGCCCCCATGGCTGCCTCGCTTCCCATGCTCAGCACAGATCGGGACCCAGGTAAGAGACAGAGACGTGGCCCAGCTCAGATCAGGACGCAGGTAACAGACAGAAACATTCCAACAGCAGCTGCCCTATAGCTAAATTCATCGTAGCACTAGGAATGCTCAGAGCCAACTCAATGCAAATAAACCTTTCCACTAATATATACAGGGTAATCTAAGATTGTTGGCAGAGTATTAAATTTGACGTAAAAGAGTTAACAAGCTCTCAGATTAATTTAAATTGGCGAACTGAAATTAGCAAACACCCAAGAAAATTTAAGTGTACTGGATAAAAAGCTGTTTCTAAAGTATTAATTAAAATTTCTATTGATAGCTCATCTCATGGTAAAATTACTTAATATGTCATGAACAGAAAACAGGCATATTTGTGTACAAAAAGTTAAAATTTAAAGTTATCAAGATTCCATTAAAAAATTTTACCAAATTCTCCATTAATCAAAAAAAGGGGGGGGAGTATGATAATAGCACGTAAGGAAAAATATCCGGTAAATAAATTACATTAAGAAAATTTTCACTTTAGAAAATTAATTTCCATTTGTAATGCTAACAGCAAGACACCCATGAAAAACACACATGGTGTCAAAATAAGCCAAAGGAAAAGCAGGGAGGCAAAAATTTAAAGGACCCCAAGTCAACTTTATAGAAAAGATTCCTTTATTAAGTCTTGGTCGAGAATATGTTTATATACTTTCAGAAAACAACTCCAATACCAAGTGGACTCCTGCAAAAGAGAGGAACTGACAGGTCTGCGCCAAACACGAAGGCAAGAGGAGAAACAGTCCAGAGATGGGAGACGATGAGGACACCTTGACATGTGAGCAGTTAGCAGCTGAGCATCGCTACAGGATGCCCAGGACCAAACCAGAGAGGGTCCGACCAGCATCGCCACCATTCGTCCAGTATCCAGATACCATTGATGACATGTACACATAAGGAACTGTCTGAAAATGAAACTGGGTCTCAAAGCTATCGGACATTGAAATTGGGACTCAATCATATTTTCTTTTGCTCTAGTGGGTTTATTTCTAGCCTACAGGAGAAAGATGTTTTTAAAGACAAGAATCAGGGGGTGGTGGGAAAAGCAGACGCATAGGCAAAGAAGCAATGAACAGAGTGTTATGCTACAGTGGGAAGGCAGGGGAAGTTGGGGAGGAGGGACCTATAGGAGATCAATGGAAGGACTTGTATGCATGTGTGTGTGGGGATAGCCAGTGGATACAGGGCAATAGGGGAAGGCGGGGGGAGGAGGAGGATGGATGAGGGCATGTACAGGGGGTGGGGAGGGCAATAAAGGGAAAAAATAATAAATAAATAAATTTTAAATATATATAATAAATAAATACATCATAAATACATAAATACATAAATACATAAATACATAAATAAATAAATAAATAAATAAGAGATTCCTATGATAAGGCCTTCTTAAAGTAAGACATATTCTCCACATACAATTCATCCATACTTTTGCAAGTTTTCTTTGTACAATGTGACAGGTAGTTATAATTTAGTAAATGGTGTGAAAGAATAGAGGCACTTTCCAAAGGCCTGACATAATTAACAGAGATCTTTTGCTCAACTGAGAAGTATTGGGCCCAATGCCAAAGAGAACATATGAAGCCATGGCTTGACATGACAGTGATGGATTTGGTTCTTTGACACTAAATCAACATATACTCTTTTCTCAGATGCAGTCACAGATGCATTGCAAAAAATGTGGCACCAAAAACAACTGACCTGCTTAGCACCTGGCTTCTGCTCCATTGGCATCATGGTGAGTGTTTTGGTCTCTTTCTCATACTGGCAGTAGTATTTCACCCAGGATATACCCAAAGCCCCTAGAAAGAGAGGAAAAAGTGAGCTAACAAATTAATTTTTGGCTTCATGGTCAGTCCAACCCTAAGATGGAAGCTGTGTACAACTTGGCCTTCAGGGTCATGTGCCAGATACAGCCCTGTACATATGGAGATCTGAACCCTCATCAACTCTTTCCACATTTGCTCTGACTTGCTCCAAACCACTCACTTTGCCATGTTTCCTATGAATGCTGCCACTACACATCCTATTGCATAAGCTGGAAACCTATCATCAGCAAATATTCAATATGCAGTGGCTTTTTATGATATTATCATTGTCTCATTTATTTATATTATTTGCCTTTCTAGAGCACAAGTTAATAATAGGAACTAAGTCAGAGAACTGACAAGAAGTCATTTATGTTTTCAACATTGTATTAAAGCTTTAGGTTTTCATGTCTGATTTCCCTATTTGACTGAGAAATCCTCAAGAATGTGGGCAATGTTCCTACTTCCCTGTAATGTGCCCCATTTGATTGGTGGTTCGGTTGTGCACCTTTTAGCTGTCTCATAGTCTCCATCTCTTTTAGAACTAAATTAGTACCACACCCTATTGCTCACTTATCTTTTTTATGTTTTATAAGCTATCTCAAGCAAAATAAAAAGTCATCATTTTTCCAACTAATTATTTCAGTGGACTTTTCTCTGGTTTCCTCCATCTCTGTTCACTTCTTTCTAATCCATTCTCTAGTCTTTTGTTACAGGAATATTTTAACCATATAACTCTGTCATTCATCTCATTATAAACCATCTATGATTTTTCCATTATCTAAAAACTCCTAAGGTTGGCCCACAAAGCTCTACATGTTATGATCATATTTACCTTTTCAACTTTGTCTTTCCTAACCCTTCTACCTGTGTTCCATCTCATTTAATTACTCTCAGTTACCAAATAAATATGTGACCATATAATTTATCATCCATATTCAAGACATATTTAAGAGTAAATAGGGCACCACTGATAATTACATCAGGACAACAGATAGAAACCAGGACCATTCTTGGCAAATCAAGACCCTACAAATAAACTATATCCTCACACACCTCTGTGCCTCCATTCATGCAGTGGTATACACCTGGAGTTTTATTTCCCTTTTTCTTTACCTGTCAGTATCCCAGTCATAATTCAAGTTCCAATTAGAACATAAATTAGAGGCCCGATGCACAAAATTTATGCAAGAGTAGGCCTTCCTTTCCCCAGCTGCTGGCACCAGCTTCCCTCTGGCACCCAGGACCTGGGATTCCCTCCAGCACTGGAACCCGAGTTTCCCTCTGGCCACAGCACCTGGGATCCAGGCCTCGCTCGCAGTCCTGGCTTCATCCATAAGGATGTTTGGTATAATTAGCATATTACTCTTTTATTATTATAGATATCCCTTATATATATTCTCAACACATCTATACTAATAATAAGGGTAATCTGCAAATTGGTCAGGATGCCGTCACAGTAACGGCCCATCAGCAGGCTTCGTGCAAAGCAAGCACAGGTGGGCGGGGACTTGCAGCATTGGGGACAGGGGAACCTTAGCCACAGTTCCGTATATGCGTATAGATGCCCCTCTGCCACAGGCCCAGCCTGGGGGCAGAGACACGGAGGAGCAGCCTCTCCACAGCAGCCCAGCCATGGGTCCATAGGCATGCAGAGGTCCGCAGGCCTCCACCACGGCCCTGCCCGGGGATCTGCAGGCTTCCCCCAGCTCCAGCCTACCACTTTGGGAAAATCCATCAAGAAGCCCCAGATGGGTGGATGGGACCTACCTTTTTGGGGTGATGGATCGCAGGGTTCCTACACTGTGACAGGACACAGGCCAGATTGAGGTACTCTCCCCCTCCCCCCATCCCAAGTGCAAAATTTTGTGTACCGGGCCACTAGTTTCATTATAATTATTGATATCCTTGTCCATCTTCCTCATCAAACTGTGTACTTCTTGAGTGCAAAAAGGAAGGTTTTCATTTTGTTTGTATGCTTAATGTACTGAATATTGTCTGGAAAAAATGTTCAGCAAGCATACATTCAACTGATATAGCAATGCCATATCCATTGGGCAAATTAGAAAACAGGGACATAGAAGGATCATATAGCTAAATAGTCTTAGAGCCAAGATTATAAACCCATTATTCTGTACTTTTTTATAATATTACAGTGGTTCACAACTGTACAGTGGTTCACAGGGGCAATTTTCCCTCCCAGGGAACAGTTGGCAACATCTAAAGACATTTCAAATTATCACACCTAGAGAGTTCCTTTAAAATAAAGTGGGGATAAATGCTGCTAAACATCCTATAGTACATAGTATATCCCCCTCAGAACAAAGAATTACCGACCCCAAAGTGTCAATAGTGCCAAGACTAAGAAATCCTGCAAGGCAGAGTTGAAGGAATGAATCTAACAAATGGAAGAATACTTCTCTGAAAACCATCAAAAGTTGGTTGCTCTAAGAGAGGAAAAGCAAAATAACATCACTGCTACGATATTATGCTTTGTGTATTTAGTGGTTTTTGCCACAGGTAACCCCTGGGTAGCCTCTTTTGCCTACTTTCCAGGTAGAATAATTCTGGGAAGGGCATAAAATCACAGGCTTTACAGGCATTAGGCCTTAGTTCATGAGGAAAATCAAACTGCACATACAGGTTTCCCTAATGTAATTTAGGAGGCAGGAAAACATGAATCATCTGCAATGTTTGGTGAGTGGATAAGTTAACATATTTTCCTTAGCTGTCAGAGAACAATTGCCTTGCCCACTGAAATCACCATGGTTATTTAGTGCTTTACTGGTAACCATGTAATCCTAAGGCAGTGGAAGGCACAGAGTATAGAGGTAGGAACATAGGTTTTGATTTTTCATACACATGAGTTTACTCTTAGGCTGTTACTTGACAGTTGGCCGACTTTCAACTAGTGATATCTCTAAGCCTAAGTGGCCTCAGGTGAAAAATGGGTATGACAAAGTGGTTTCAAAGATTAAATGAGATATAGTACTTAGAGCACTTAGTAGGTATAATAAATATTATTTTTCTGCCTCCGTTCCCCTATCTCCCTTTTTGCCACAGTAAAACAGTCATTATAATCAATAAGTGATTAATAATTCCCATTTTGAATCTCAGAGAAAATCTGTGGTCTTATTATCCCAGAGCCTTTGGAAAACAATTCCTTAACCTTCCTCTCAAATTTATCCTTCCTTTTTATTTTTACTAGTCTCAGACTTCCTTCCAAAGAGGTATAGTTCTTAGGGGTCTATGATCATTATTGGTGGCTGAAGTTTGGAAGGGCAAAGAAGCAGTAGGTGACTCTTAAAACCGGTGGGTATCCCTGTATTCCCACCTACATTTCTCTTGGGTATAGAGATAGCCTTCAATTGTTGGCTGTCCTGGAAGTTTGCAAGTCTGTGGAGCCTCTTTCATCCTTTTTTTAAGTTCTTCCATCTCTTCTCGGGTACTGGAGAAATGATTTCTTGTCTGTCAAGACATTATCATTATAATCATCATCATCATCATCATAAATAAGCAATTTTTGGTTAGAGTCCCACAGTTTTCTTAGCTCTTATCATATGTTACAACATAGCAAAAAAAAAAACAAAAAAACAAGTGTTGAATGCCATAAAGACTGGAAAACAATTTTATGGAGTTGAACAGCAGTAAAGACTAAAAGAACAACTAACATAAATAGCAATGTACCCATAAAACCAGATTTGGGAAATTTTTTGCTAATAGGAATCACATAAGACTCAAATAAATAAGGGTTCTTAGAATTCTGAGCATAAGACTGACCACTGCTTCACCAAGAAAGCAACTTTCTAACTTCTGTCTCAAGTAGTTACTGCCTACTAAACTCTGATATAAATTCTGATCAATAGAATAAAATGTATGAAAGGGTGCTTATTTTGAAGATAGGTGAACAGAAAACATATGTTTTCATAACCATAAATAACAAAAGCTAATGTTAAGAAGTAATATTTTAGAAATTCAAAACTAAAACACAGTGGCAAAACACAATGTGAAATGTGGGAATGAAAATCATTAGATATCATTAGCATTTAATTTCAAGGTTTTCACATGAGAAGAGAAAAAATGGCAACCTAACAGGCACATCTGTCATGCACCAGGGCCATACAGAAAATATAACTAATTTGGAGCACATTTATCTGCAATTACCAACTGAGGTCCAGCTGAGGAGGAGACTTACATCACGGGAGGACAGGAAACATGGAGACATGTAGGACGGGTGAGGTCAGGAGAGGAGCTGACCCATTTCCCCAAGGGTGGCTAGCCAGTGCGGCAGAGAGAGAAAGGAGCAATGGGTTACAGGAGGGTCTTTTCCCTCAGAAGATAGAGGCTCGGAATCCAGGCTGGTATCCACAGCCTGGAGCACCAGAGCCAAGACCTGAAGCCCACATAACATCCAGCCATGAAAGTTGGCAGGGTTGCTGGCTGCAGTGGAGTATAGAGTAGGTAGATCTGAAGCAGTTGGAGAGAATGCCTAAGTTTCATTTTGTTGTTGTTTTTTTGGTTGTTGCTGTTTTTTAACCCCAGAGCATAGGAGTATTCATTTGCAGCTACTCACTCGAGACTTTGGGGCAGGAAGGGAGGTGTGGACTTGAGGTGCCTAAGGAGAGGCTGGAGTAGAAGCATACAGGGAGATGTGGAAAAGCAGCAGCCAGGAGTATTTCATTGTAGGCTCCCATAACTAAAGGGCCGTTTTTGCTGAGAGGAACTAGCCACTCCCATTAGCTGCATGGCAGGAAAAAAAAAAACACCTGTCTTAGGTGATACACCTGTCCCACCATCAGGAGGCCACATGTCAGACCCTGCATTTTTACCTTTTCAGAGGAAACAAAAGCAAAGGCCAAGCCTATGGATTTGAACAATCTTAGGAGCATTGGTGACTGGATTAGAGGAGGGGCCATGCACCCCACTATGCAAAATTACTTTCCCTGCACAGGAGAGATGATAAAAACTCCAGGTTTCCAGCCAACCCTGCTGGTCTCCATACACAGATCTCTGCCTAGCTGAGGGCAGAATAATATTTTGGGCCACTCACAGAGGAGTAGCTCTGGGACTGAGAAACACACCCACCACATTCCCTGAAAGCTAAACAGCACCTCCCCCACCTAAAGCCCTCTCAGAAACAGACTTTTGAGTGATTAAGATTGACAGCGGGCTATCAGGCAAAGGCAGGCAGAAGTGGAGCCCAGGAAATTAGAGAAAGTTTGCTGATTCAGCCTTGCATCCTATGCTGCTAACAAGCCTATGTTAGAGGGCAGATTGGCCCAAGCTACATGCAGCCAAGGCCTATGGAGACAGACACAAAAGGTGCATATGTGGATCACTTGGAGTTTCAAGCAGGTTGCTGAAACCCAAAGGAGGTCAGTTCCTAACAGTGGTTAGCACCCAAGTACCTCACAGGAAGTCCAGAATTGGCAGACATAAGGGTGGGGTCCAAAGAGAGTTCCCTTGGGACACTAAACTTGGCTGAAACAAATGCCACTTCACTTTTTTTTCTCCCTTTTTTTAACATTTTTCTTTTTTCCTCCCTTTTTGTCTTCTCTTTCTTTTTTTCTTTCCTTTCTTTTTGTCCCTTCTAACATTTATCTTTATCTATTTGCTTTATTGATTTTTTATTATTCTAGTCTCTGTTTTTCCCTTCTTATAGCTAATTTACCTCTTCCCCTTTCTATTCAACTCTTTTTTTATTACTATTTTTTATCTTCTCATTCTCTTTTTCTTTTTCTCCTGCTTTCTCATCTTACTTTTTCCTTGTTTGAGGTCAATGTGCTTTCTCCTCTAATTTATTTTTCAAAATTTTTCTTATATTTTATTTTCATTTATCATCCTCCATTATTTTAAACCATTTTCCTTCCCCCATTACCCTAATTCTTTATTCTTATTTTATTTATTTCAGCTCTGCATGTACATATTCCCTACCCCCCCCTTTTTTGGTTGTTTTGTTTGTTTGTTTGTACTTTGTTTTGTTTTCTCATATTTTTCTTTCTTTTTTTTTTCTATCACTATTGCTATTTTCTCTTTTGCAATTTTCTATTCTCTGGTGGTTGCTTTTGTTGGTGCTGTAGGGGTCTTGTGTGCATTTTTGTTTTATTTCTTCTGTTTTGTGTTCTGTTGTGTTGTATTTTATTCTGTTCAGTCAGCATCTCCCCAACAACTCACAAGATGTGGTCAGGGGTGAGCCACATAGCCAGCAGCCTGAGAAGAGACTCCATCCATGAACAGGATAATAACATGCAAGACCCAACGATAACATGAGAACCCAAATAACTCAAACAATGGGGATTCCTAGAGGACCCAGCTCAGGAGATCTAAGAAACCACACAACTGGGTACCATAAAATATCTACTACATAAGAACAAACCCACACAATCTGGGAGGCATAGCAGTTTGATCGAATACATAGAAACAAAAACAAAGGGATAGCAAAAATGGGGAAAGAAAAAAATAACTTTTAAATGAAAGAAAAGGAGGAATTGCCAGAAAAGGAACTAAATGAAATTGAAGTAAATAATTTGTCAGATAAAGAATTCATAGTAATGGTAATAAGGGTGATAAAACAATTCAATTAGCCCTACAAGCAACTTAATGAGAACTATAAAGGTCTTAATGAGAGCTACACCAACATGAAAAGAGTGGTTGTGCCGAAACCGGTTTAGCTCAGTGAATAGAGCGTTGGCCTTCGGACTGAAAGGTCCCAGGTTCGATTCCAATCAAGGGCATGTACATTGGTTGCGGGCGCATCCCCAGTGGGGGGCGTGCAGGAGGCAGCTGATCGATGTCTCTCTCTCATCGATATTTCTAACTTTCTATCCCTGTCCCTTCCTCTCTGTGAAAAATCAATAAAATATATTAAAAAAGTGGTTGTAATAATAAATAAGAATCAACTGGAAATGAGGAATGACATAGCTGAAATAAAGAACACCATGGAAGGATTCAACAGTAGACTAGAAGAAGCTGAGGACTAAATCAGCAAATGAGAAGACAATGTAGGAAAAAAAAACATTCAGAGCTGCAAATGGAAAAAAAAAATAAAGCAAGGGGGAGTCTAAGGGAACTTTGGGACAAAATTAAACAGAACAACATTCACATTGTAGGATACCAGAAGGAGCAGAATCTGAGAAAGGAATAGAGGACCTGTTCTAAGAATGATAGGAAATATCCCTCAATTGGGGAAAGAAAAAGTCACTCAAGTTCAGGAAACACAGAGTGTCCCAAACAAGTTGAACCCCAAAAGATCCACACCTACGCACATATTTTTTAAAATATTTTGGTAACTATTTTGATAATTACTTTATTTTTAAATTTTTTCTTTATTGATTAAGGTATTATATATGTGTCATTATCACACCATTGCTCCCCCAAACCCCCACTCATGCCCTCACCCCCCTGGTGTCTGTGTCCATTGGTTAGGCTTATATGTATATATGCAAATCCTTTGGTTGCTCTCTTCCCCTTACCCTCCCCTACCTTCCCTGTGAGGTTTGATGGTCTAACCGATTAAAATGGCAAACAATAAAGTCAAAGAAAGAATCTCAAAGGCTGCAAAAGAAGACAAAGTTACCTACAAGGGAGCTCCCATTAGACTGTTAGCTGACTTCTCAAAGAAACACTTCAAGCCAGAAGGCAGTGGCATGAAATAGTCAAGGTATCATATGATCTCACTCATATGTGGAATCTAATAAACAAAATAAACTTAGGAATGAAATAAAACCAGAGACATGGAAGCTTGGAACAGACTGATGAATTTCAGAGGGAAGGTGGGGGTAGGGGTTGGGAGAGAAGTGATTAAGTGGGGAAATGATATGCATATATTCATCATCCATGAACACAGACAATAGAGTGGTAAAGGCCTGGAAGGGGAAGGTATGGGATGGAGGGGGTCAGTGTGTAAAAGAAAAACACAAAGGGGACATCTGTAATACTTTCAACAATAAAAATAAAATTAAAAAAAATTATTGTCACATGACAGTGACAAAGGTGATCTGAGTTACCCTATCTAGTTGGATCTATTCTAGTCACTGTTCTCTAAATGAGTTAACCATATATATTAATGCAAAGGCTTCCTAAACTCATATTGTCAAGCTATATTTGAAGGAAGATTCAAAAGATTAACCTGGTTATAAGAATACTTTACAAATCAGGAGAAGATAAGGGCTCTCAGATTCTGGTGAAGAAAATTCCCCAGTAATGAGAGTCCCCAGAAATAAAAACAACAATAATAGCAACTGTAAGAAAAGATTCTCCTAAACAAGTCCAAATTTATTTCCACTGCCACTTACCAACCATTTTCATCTAAAAATACAACTATAAATTTCATGTAATGAAACAACTAGCTCAAAGTCACTGCCTCAGTGATGTCTTCTTTTACTATACTAGTTGATCAATTGTTAAACTCTCTGTGCATCTTTGATTTTTTTCTTAATTTTATTATAGCATTTATCAAAAGGCATTATAAGTCATCTGTGGTTACGTCTCTCTGCACCAAGAGACTGTATATTCATTGAAAACAGAATAATTAACATGTCTCATTATTTGAAGCATGTTACAATACATGTCTCATTATATGAGGCATGTTACAATACCTGGCATTAATATTCATAAGCATTAATTAAATGTGAGATAAATAAGAAAAAAATGTGACAAGAATGAGAAGACTATGCCTATGACCATCTATAAGGGCCAACATGGGAAAAAAAGTAGAGAAAACCATTAAAAATAATCTAGTTAACTCTAGTAATAAGTAGTAAAAAAAGGAAGAGGGAGGGAAATGGGCATTCATTATAATAAAATCCACAATGAGAGAGTCTTGATTGATAAGCAGGAAAGTAGCATAAAACCTGTGCATAAAAAAGCCAATAACAGTTCAGATCTGGGAGAAAGATAGCAAATTAACAACTCTTTTTTTTTTAAGTATTTTTACCTTTTTTTAAAAATATATTTTATTGATTTTTCACAGAGAGGAAGGGAGAGGGATAGGAAGTCAGAAGCATCGATGAGAGAGAGACATCGATCAGCCGCCTCCTGCACACCCCACACTGGAGATGTGCCCACAAGCAAGGTACATGCCCCCGACAGGAATCGAACCCGGGACCGGGACCTTTCAGTCCACAGGCCGATGCTCTATCCACTGAGCCAAACCGGTCTCGGCAAATTAACAACTCTTAATAAATATTGGATAGACAGAGTTGTCAGTGGGTGGAAGGGTGGGTTTGAGCAACAGTCAGCGCCAAAGACAGGGAAGAGCTAATAATAGAAGAGCAAGAACCATCCAGTACGCTAAAATATCTGTGATCTGCACCAATGTGTCTTGACAAATTGGCTGGGGTGCAAAAACCTAGAATTCGAAAGTCAAGGTCATAAGGGTTTAAATCCAATTATAATGCAAAGTCAAGTGAAAAAACCCACATACAAACTTACATTCTGCAAACTTAGCTGGAGCTTTTGTTTGTAAGGGAGGAAATCCTGTGTGAGCTCCACAGTCAAGTTGTTTGAAATGAAGAGGCTATGGAGAAAGGCCAAGACCTAGGAAAAACATGTAAATATATCTTTATCACCAGCACCTTTTCATTGATCAAATAAAGAAAACAGAAGCACAGAAAAGAAATTCCACACAGTGTTTGCCCAGTGAAGTCTTAAAATCAGTCATCCAAACACAAACATGTCTACACATAGCTATTGTCTTACCAGGTTAAACATTTACACTGAACTCAGTTCCAGAAAATAAGGACTACTAATAAATTTATTCATGTAGATCCTTTTCAGATGGCATATAAAACCATTCATAATTTTGACTGCATGGAGACAGACGTGCTTTTCTCTCTAAATGCTAAGGATTAGCACAGAGTAGATACTCAATAAATATTTGTTGAATAGGTAACTAAATAAATGAATGAATAAAGTAAGTATCTGTATCTTTATGAAGACTGCCATATGCTAAAGAATTCAAAGAGCCTAAATCCAATTTTAAATTAGAAAAGTTTTGAGAGAGTTGCAGAAGACAAACAATAAATAAAATATTTTAATGCCTGAAATGTTTAACCTCATTAAAAATCAAAATTACATAAAAAACAAAAAATTATGAATTCTATCAAATATAAATATCCTATCTAATAAAAGAGTAACATGCAAATTGATCATACCTCCACTATACTCACCATCCATGCCCATCATCCATGCCCACCAGCCAATCAGAGCGAGTATGCAAATTAACCCAATCAAGATTGCAATAAGATCACAAAGAGAGCAGGAGGGAGGCTTGGGTTACCCCTGGCAATGGAGGAAGCCAAGCTTTCTGCACACCCTGGCCAGCCCAGGCTTCTGCTTAAGTCAACAAAGTTTCAATGGCTACTGCCACGTATTGAGTAGGAGGCTTGGCTCGGTTCCAGGCTACAAAGTTTCAGTTGTAGAAAATAAATAAATCCCAAATACCAGGACCTCCACTTGGGTTACTGGGGGGCATGGCTGGCCTGCAAACCACCACAGGTCCCTCACTTAGGTCACCCCACACCCCAAGGGAACACCCACCCTGATCCAGGACACCCTTCAGGGCAATCAAGCCGGTCCCCACCCATGCACCAGGCCTCTATCCTATCTAATAAAAGAGTAATATGCAGATTGACCATTACTCCAACACACAAGATGACTGCCCCCAATGTAGTCAAAAGATCCTGCCCCCATGTGGACACAGGATGGCCACCACAAGATGGCCAGCAGGGGAGGGCAGCTGGCAGGTACCAGGCCTGCAAGGGAGGGCAGTTGTGGGTGATCAAGCCAGCAGGGGAGGGCAGTTGGGAGGGACCAGGCATGCAAGGGAGGGAAGTCGGAGGTGATCAAGCCTGCAGGGGAGGGCAGTTAGGGGTGACCAGGCTAGCAGAGGAGGGAAGTTGGGAGTGAGCGGACCTGCAGGGAAGGGTAGTTGGGGGGAACCCAGGCCTTCAAGGGAGGGCAGTTAGGGGTGACCAGGCCTGCAGGGGAAGGTAGTTAGGGGTGACTGGGCCCATAGGGGAGGGCAGTTAAGGGCAAACAGGCTAGCAGAGGAGCAGTTAGGCATCAATCAGTCTGGCAGGGGAGTGGTTAGGGAGGGATCAGGCTGGCAGGCAGAAGCAGTTAGGAGCAATTAGGAAGGCAGGTAGGTGAGCAGTTGGGCACCAGCAGTCCTGGATTGTGAGAGGGATGTCCAACTGCCCATTAAACAGGCAGTCGGACATCTCTTTAGGGGTCCCAATTGGAGAGGAAGCAGGCTGAGCTGAAGGACACCCTCCGATTCTGTGCACAAATTTCATGCACCGGGCCTCTAGTTTTAAAAATAATGCTCAATGCTGGCAATAGTAAAGTATAATAAAAAAATACTAAAAATTGCTATATAGTTTTTAGAAAGTAAATAGGTGAGCACAAATAAAATGCACACACACCATATACATATAAACACATATGTACATACAAATACAAATACATATGTATATGTATCTAAGCACATACAAAACTATGTATATAAATGCATGTGTATATATGGTACTATGTATGCAGAGGGAGGTGGCCAGTGGAGGGCAGGGCTGATGAGCAGATGCAAATTGCATATTTTATAACATAAAAGAGTAATATGCAAATTGTATATACATGTATATACAATGTGTGTGTGTGTGTGTGTGCATATGCATGTGTGTATCACACACAGTACTATACACAATCTTCCTGTTTTTTTCCATCTCAGGAAATTACAACATTACCCAATCAGTCATTCAAACCAGAATGTAAAGAATAATATCTAATTTATCTTTCACTCTCATCTCAATCTAATCTATCAATAATTCCTGTCAGTTTTGTTTCCAAGTATGTCTTTAATCCTGCCATTGTTTTCTATTTCCACTACCACTACTCTATCCCAAACCAACCTCTTCTCTTGCTTAAAGCACTGCACTAACCTCCTAACTGGTTTCTCCACTAACAATATTGGCTTCTTCCAAGCCATTCTCCATATAATAAAATCAGCTCATATTATATCCTGCTTAATACCCATCAGAGGTTTCCCTTAGACTACAATCCAAACACCTTACCATAGTAGAGGTCCTATGCCTTCATTTCAGATATTATTTGCTGTGATTCCCTTATATCTCACCAGTATTTCATTCTTTGATTACACCATTCTTTCCTAAGTTAAGGACTGCATGTGTCTATGTTTCTATGCCTGGAATGTTTTTTCCCCATTATTCACATTGCCTCACTTTTGCTTTCTTTAGATCTTAATGACAATTTCAGAGGCCCTCCTCGACTACTAGATCTAAAGTAGTTGCCCATTTTTGTTCTTTGTTTTAGTGCTTATTACAACTTACTATTATTTTATTTATATACTAGAGGCCCACTGCACAAAATTTGTGCATGGGTAGGGTCCCTAGGCCTGGCAGGTGATTAGGGCTTAGCTGTGGGGCAACTGGTAGGGTGAATGGGGGCCTCCCGCCAGCACCCACCTTGGCCAACCTGGCGCCATCTGCTCATCAGCCCTGCCCTCCACTGGTCACCTCCCTCTGCAGGACAACCTGCAGGGCGATAGGGGGACCACTTCTGGCACCTGCCTTGGCAGCTTCTGTGCTGAGTGTCTGACCCCCCACTGGTAGTTCTACCATTCAGTCAATTCGCATATTAGGATTTTATTATATAGGACTGGTGGCCTGGTGCATGAAATTCATGCATGGGAGGAGGTGTCCCTCAGCCCAGCCTGCACTCTCTCCAATCTGGGTCCCCTTGAGAGATGTCCAACTGCCGGTTTAGACCTGATCCCTGTGGGACATCCCTTCACAATCCAGGACCACTGGCTCCTAACCGCTTACTTGCCTGCATGCCTGATCGCCCCAAATCACTCTGCCTGCCAGCCTTCACATTCCCAACTACCCCCTGCCGGCCTTCTTACCCCCAACTGCCCCCGCTGCCAGCCTGATCACCCCCAACTGCCCTCTGCCAGCCTGCTTGCCCCTAACTTTGGCCCCTGCCAGCTTGACCACCCCCACCTACCCCCCATGCCATCCTGTTTGCCCCCAGCTCTCCTCTGCCAGCCTGCTCACCCAAACTGCCCCCCCAGCTAGCTTGCTCATCCCAGTTGCCCTTCCCCTCCTAGCCTGACCGCCCCTAACTGCCTCTGCCTCGGCCCCACCACCATGGCTTTGGCTGGAAGGACGTCCAGGAGGTCTCCCAGAAAATCTCCTGATCTAGTTAGCATATTACCATTTTATTAGTAAAGATATTTTTCCTTCTCTTTGGTCTGACATGAGACAGCAGTATTCATAACAACAGAATCTGAATCTGCCTTGTTCACTATAGCATAAACTGTGGCCGACACATAATAGAAGCACAATAAATGTTTATGGGACAAATGAATAAATACTTGTTTGTACATATACATAAACAGACATATGTAAATGACAGATACACATAAATACAGATGCATATATTAACCTGCAATAGATACATGTTTATGCACATAGGTATACACACACCCAAATCTACAAGTACATGGGTATATGTAGATAGAAAAAATGTAATAGGTACATAGAGAACATGGAGAAAAATGCCACAATATTAACAGCAATTATCTCCATATGGGGAATTTTGTTGTTTTTCTTATAATTTGTTATAGCTTTTCTGCAATAAGAATACATTTGTTATAACAAAAAGTTGTTAAAATTCAACTGTCAAATCAAAGCACACCATATTTTATAACAAATTAAGGAGATTTAAGTAAAGAAAAAGTTAAAGAAAGTAGAAAAATGTTAGAATGGAAAGTCATTGAGTACATGGGACATGAGTTCATAGCACAGTGCCTGGGATATGATGGGTATTTTAAAAGGCTTCATGAAAGCATAAGAGGAAGAAAGAAAGGAGAATAAGGTAAAAAGAAGAGAGACAAAGCCTGTCCAATGTAGATCAGTGGTTAAGCATCAAGCCAGGAACCAAAATGCTACCATTTAGATTCCCAGTCAGGGCACATGCTCAGATTGTGGGCCCGATCAATGATGTTTCTCTCTCATCTATCTCTATACCCCTCTCTCTTCCTCTCTCTCTAAAAAAATCAGTAAAAACATGTGTGTGTGTGTGTGTGTGTGTGTGTGTGTGTGTGTGTGTGTTAAAGGGAGATAGCGAAAGCCAGGGAGCACAAGAACAAGAAAGAAAGAAAAGAAAGAATAAGCACAGTTAGAGACAAAAAAAAAAAAAAAAAAACTGGGTGAGGAAAGATTCATTTTTAAACAGGGATTATCTTTCACATTCTTTGAGGTTCCAATTTTATGATCAAAGTTTTCCGTATTTACCAAGCATTTGGTAAATATTTTTAGGGCATTAACGAAAAGATAGAACTTACCGGCTCCACAATATTGAACTTCTTGGACTCCTGAACTTCCTGTATTTGATAAACATAATCAAGGGAAGACTCGAAAAAAATGTGCCTCTCCTTGTCCACTTGCAGGTCTGCCTGTATAAAAAGGGTAGCAAATGTTACAAATCAGCATAATGTAAGTCAGTGCTTATGGGATCAACAGAATGCTAGAGCTAGAGAAGATTTTAGCCACCAAGTAGTGATTTTATTTCTTTGTTTTACAATTAAGGAACATGAAGCCAAGAGATAAAAGATGACTGACACAAGACTTTGGTTTCTGGTCCTACAAGTAAGAAGCCTGTAAGTTGTCATGCCCATTGTCATTCAAGAAAAAAAGCTGAACAAGGTAAAAAAATCAACAACTCCTCTTAGATCCAACAAAGAATTGAAATCAGAGAGAACAATGTCTCAAAAATGGTATAGACATTTGAATATGGAGAATCAAAGCTGATGCTGCAGCATATGTAAGATATTTAAGAACTCTCTAGTAGGTCCAAGATGGTGGCATATGTGAACAGTAAGCTTGCATCCTCCCCAAAACACATCCAATGTACCCCTATATTTACAGAAATTCCTCCTGAAAGACAACCGAGAGCCCTTTCAATAGATTCTGCATAACAAACAAGAGAGAGAAAAAGCAGGGAGGGGGAGGAGATGGGGTTCAGTTAGAGAAGGCTGAGGAACCACAAGAGTTCTACAGAGGCTGAGGGAACAGCCCAGGACCAGAAGAACTAGCGCACATCATTATTTATAGGTCATAGACATGTGGATAGCAGATGGAAGCTCCATCCAGATTCTATGGCCAACCTGCAGGTGCTGCAACACGTCCTCACCCACCATTCCTGGAGCTAGATCCAATAGAAGAAGAGTATGATAGCTTGCATCAAAGGAGCTTCTTCGCTCAGAGACTGATCCAGCAGGTATGGCAGGGTTATGTTTCAGTACTATGCTTCACCCATTGGGTTGCACATACATGTGGCACTCCTCTGCCTGGAGAGAATAGAGAGGTAGCAAAGACTGTGGTCCCTGGTTATCGGGATGTCCTATCCGGAGGAAGTGGAGAGATAGTGGGTCACTGCTACTCCTAGAAAGAGTATGGAGCTGTTAAATCGGCTGTGGTGCCAGCACACAGAACTGCCCATCAGAGAAAATGCAGAGATAGGGGGGCACTGCTACATGCACAAATGGAGCTTCCCTGCCCAAAGAAAACATAGATCTAGCAAAACCTTGCAGATCAATGCAAAGTAAATGGGGTGCTGCCATGCATTTGGGTAGGACTGCCAAGCCAAGAGAAGATAAAGAACTAACAAAATAAGGCTATTTGTACACACAAGGCTGCCCCACCAAAAGGAAGGGTGGCACTAATAAGTGGTTGAGATACAAGAAAGCAATCATGCAGAACAGCCCAACACAAATAATTAAAACAATAGGACATGCTGAGCACACATAAAGTAGTCCCTTCTATCATGCAGCCCTCCCCATATTAGAAAGGCAAGAAAGCAAGCAAACACACACACACACACACACACACACACACACACACACACACACACACCAGGCTACCCAAATTAGAACTTACTCCTTCAGGCCATGTGAAACAATACCCCAACTGCAACCAGCAAGCTAAAAGTATACAACACACAAACTAACAGGAATCACTATTTCAAGAATGGGAAAGGTAACTAACTATTCAAACCAACTCAAAAGCACAAACACATAACGTCAAACAAAATGGGGAGACAGAAAAATTACTACAAATAAGGAACAAGAAAAAACTCCAGAGGAAAATCCTAATGAAACACGGTTAGGTAATTTGCCAGATAAAGAATTCAAAACAATAGTCATAACCATATTCAATGAACTTGAACATAGAAGAACTCAGAGAGCACTTGAATAGAGATAGAAAACGTAATAATCAATCAGAGGTGAAGTATCGAATACCTAAAGTGAAGAATGCATTATAAAAAAACAATAGCAACTTTATTAATACAGAAGGACAGATTAGTGAACTGAAGACAAAATAGTGGAAATTATCAAATCAGAAACAAAATGAAAATAGACATTTTTAAAAAAAACTGAGGATAGTATAAGAAACCTCTGAGATACATAAAGTAACCTAACATTCACATTAGAGGGATTCTAGAAGGAGGGGAAAGAAAGGGGGAGAAAAATTTTTTGAAGAAATAATGGTTGAAAACTTTCCTATTCTAGGGAAGAAAACATATATTAATGTCCAAGAAGCATAGAGAATCCCAAACAGGATGAACCCAAAGGAAAATAAAACAAAGAAGAAAAAAAAAAAGATGAACCCAAAGAGACCCACACGAAGATATCCTATATAATAAAGAGCTAATATGCAAATGGTCATCACACCCTCACACAGTAACATCTCAGACACTCAATACTGGGGAGAGAGGAATGGGGACCAGCCAGGCACAAATGAGCTCACGAGAGAGGAATGGGAACCAACCAGGCTGCAGCCCAGGAGAGGGATAAGCCACATGTCTCGCAGTCCCAGGCACCAGAGGCTGGGGCTGTGACCCAGGACAGGGACTAGCCACCTGCCCCGTGATCCTGGGCGGCAGCAGCTGGGGCTGTGGCCCAGGAGAGGGACAATCTGTACATTCCACATTCCCCACAGTCCCAGGTGCCATCAGCTAGGGCTGCAGCTCAAGAAAGGGACAAGCCACCTGCCCCATGGTCTGGGGTGCCTCTATCTGCAGCCTGGGCTAAGCCATTGGCCCATGGTTCCTGCAGCTGCATCTGGACTGGGCAAAGCCGGCCTGGGTTCCAGCTGCCTGCAACCAGCCAGAGAAGGGAATCTTGGGTCCTGGATGCAGGGCAAGGAAGAGGTGGTTAGGGGCAATCAGGCCAACAGGGGAGTAGTTAGGGGTGATCAGGCAGGCAGACAGAAGGGTTAGGGGCAATCAGGCAGGCAGGCAAGCAGGTAGGAGCCAGCGGTCCCAATGAGAGGCAGTTTGACATCCCCCAAGGGGTCCCGGATTGGAGAGGGTGCAGGCCGGGCTGTGGGACCCCCTCCTCCCGTGCACCAATTTTGTGCATTGGGCCTCTAGTATTAAAATGAAAATGAAAAAATTAAGAATAAAGGAGACAATTTTAAAGACAGAAAGAATGAAACAAGTAACATACAAAAGAAATCCTATAAGACTAAGGTGATTTCTCAGAAGCAACTTTACAGGCCAGAAGAAAGTGGGAGAAAATATTTAAGTGCTAAAAGAAAAAAAATCTACATATATAATACTATATCCAGCAAGATTATCATTCAGAATTGAAAGAGAGATAAAGAGTTTACTAGATTAGCAAAGACTAAAACAGTTCAGCTCTTGCTGGTGTGGCTCAGTTGGTATAAACATCACATTATCAAACCATTGCAGGTTCCATTCCCAGTCATATTTCTAGGTTGCAGGTTTAATCCCTGATCAGGGTACATACTGAAGGCAACCAATCAATGTTCTCTTTCATATTTCTCTTTCTCTTTCCCTCCCTTCCTCTCTCTTCCCCTTTCTTCCCCTCTCTCTAAACTCAATATACCCTCAGGTGAGGATTAAAAATAAATAAACATTCACAATCACTAAACCAGCCTCACAAGAAATGTTAAAGGGATTTCTTTAAAAAGAAAGAAAAAGTCCAAAACCCAATTAAGAAAAAATGGGAAGAAAAAAGATCTCACTAGAGGAAGATGAGGGCAGAGTAAGTGGAAGTTGTACTTGCTTCCACCTAGCCCCAAACTAAAATTTAAATTATAGAATAATTGACTTACATAACTAACTGAAGACTAGTTAAACTGAAGTCCTATAACCAAGGATTTACAGAAATCACCTTGAGACTGGTAGAAAGGACAGAGATGTGAAAAAGCCTAGCTCCAATTGCAGACATCAGCTCTGAGAATCCAGAGGAGTATCTAAGCTGCAAAGGTACCCCTTGAGGAAAGTAGGGTCTCAACTGGGTGACCCAGCTTGGAGCAACAGAGCTAAGAGGAGACAAACACATAACATCTGTTTGTAAACATCAGCAGGAATTCTTTCCACTATGGAGAGAAGGGAGTTCAGCTAGAAACCCAGGTGCCCTCTTAAAAGGCCAGAACACAAAATTTTCTTTACATCCACTCCCTATGGGATCCAACAGAGAGAGAGTGGATTGGAACAGTCTTGTGAGAAGAGTCTTGGGCTATGTGGCTCCAGAAAGATAGAGGAAGGGACAGGATGGCCACGGGGTGTCTGTCCTGAACGTCTCCCGCATCACCCACAGATGCCATCTTTCCTGGGGTGAATACTTCCCTCCAATCTGCATTGGCCTAAGTTGACTTCACAAGCCCCAACCTCCTGGCACCCTGTTGTAAGGCTGAAGCTCATACTCTGTGAAGGAATCTGCTGCCTGAACCTGTGGTATAGATTTTCTTGAAGGGAAATTGAGGGTGAACTCAAGAAGAATCAGAGACAGAGTTGTGTGCTCAGGGGCAGACCATTTTCCTCCTGAACTGCAAGTCAGAGGATACCCCACCCTACTGGAGCACTCCTATCTGCACAGCCATAACAGAAGAGCCTCTTGCTGCCTGGAGAACTCCCCCAACATAGCAGCAGAAATACCAACAGAAGGAGCATCTACTCCTTCAGCCAGAGCAGCAGCATCACAAACCCCCATCAGAGACCCAATAGCCCCATAAAGGGAGAAACTTCAGCCAGACCCTCCTGACTCTGGGTGGCCAGACCCTACTGAGCTTGTGGTCCTCAGCACTGTCAACCATTTGTGGTCAGCCTGAATCCCCAGTGCAGAACACTATGCAGAAAGTTTGGGCAAAATATGGGAAAAACTGAGGTGTGTGGCTCTTAGGATGGGCCATTTTTTCTGCACATACCAGATGAATGCCACAATTCCTATGCAAAGCCCTCCCTCCACACAGCCAAACTTTGGTATGTGTGAGCATTCATAAACCCTGCTGGACTCACCCTGATGAGTCCCTGAGATATGGCCCCACCACAAAGGTCAACAGGCACAAGACAGTTAGTGGCCAACCTTGATGTACTCTGAAAATGTTGCAGAGTAGCCTCAGATCTAGAACTGGTAGCAAGTTTGAATCTGTGTCATTTTTTTTTCTCTTTTTAAGTATATATATATATATATATATATATATATATATATATATATATATATTATTTTAAATAAATTTTTTTGTTTAAAGTATTACAAATAGTTGTACATATGTCTCATTTTTTTTGTATCAATTTTTGAATACCACTCACCCCTACCTGGTTTCTTACTAAGAGCCTCCCTCAAGAAATTCAACTACAGGAAATTAAAAAATGGTGGTAGAGTAAGTGGATGCTGCACAGACATGCTCCCAGGACCAAAATGGAATTACAACAACAACAACAACAAAAACAAAAACAAACAAACAAAACAGAAAAACTCCCTGAATAATCAGCAGAAGACTCACTGGAAAGAACCATGATAATCAAGGACAGAAAGTGGAGACTGCATAGGGACTGGTAGGAAGAATAGAGATGAAAAAGAGCTGGCTGAGCTCCTATAGACAGCAGTTGAAGTTCCAGAAAGATATCTCAGCTGTGGGGGGCTTCCCACTGAGAACTCTGGGGTTCAAACCTCAAACTGGGACCATTGCAACAGAACTGAGAAGGGTATCCACATAGCATCTGGCTGTGAAAAGCAGCAAGGTTACTATCTGCCACTGAGAGACAGCTGGAAAATTCAGACACCCTCTTAAAGAGCCAACACAAAAAATTCCCCGTGGAGCCACCCACTCTGTGATCCGGCAGAGGGATAGCAGTGTGGACTTGAGCTGTGCGAGCAGAAGCAAGGATCATGGGTGCTAGGGTTAGAGCTCAGAAGGCAAACACCCTGGTTTCCTGTGCTGAGTCATTCCCTCAGCTAAGGAGGTCAGCCTTCACAGGCAAACATTTGCTATAGGCTACCTGGACTGAGGGGAACACAGCTGATCTACCCTATTGGAAAACACCTTGCCCTACAGAGCTGAGTTGCTGAGAGACTACAAATTAGCCTCTAGGCAGAAGCAATTACATCACACTGTTGTAAAAAACTCTTGCCACACGTGAAAGATTGCCCAAGGGCAATTCAAGATAAAATCTTATCAGTCTGTAGACAGAAACATCCTCTGGAGGCTTTGAATCTTTGCCTGATCTAAACAGTCAGAAATAGCATTTGACATTGTTCTGCACTAGAGATTGAGTGGCATAGCAGATCTACCTAATCCACAGTCACCAACCCAAAAAGGCAGCCAAAATTAGAAGACAAAGAAGCAACACCCAAATGAAAGAACAAGAGAATTCTACAGAAGAGATAAATGAAATGAAAATAAGAAATTTATCTGATACAGAGTTCAGAATAATGATGGTAAAGATGTTCAACAACATGAGAAAAAAAGATATAGTAACTATGAAAACAAAAATAAAGAATGACATAGCACAAATAAAGACCACATTGGAAGGAATACACAGCAGATTAGGGGTAGCTGAGGATCAACTCAGTGAATTAGAAGACATAGTTAAAAAAGCACTCAATCAGAGAACCAAAAAGAAAAACCAATTTTAAAAAAAAAAGGAGGATAGCTTAAGGGAGCTATGGGACAATATGAAATGTAACAATATTCAAATAGCAGATGTGCCAGAAGAGGCAGAAAGGGAGAAAGGAATGGGGAACATGTTTGGAGAAGTAATGGCAGAAAATATCCCTAATGTGGTGAAGGAAAAAGTCACAAGTCCAGGAAGCAGAGAGAACGCCAAGAAAGAAGAACCCAAACAGGCCCAGGCCCAGACACATCAAAATTAAAATGCCAAAAATTAAAGATAAACAGATAAACTTAAAGGCAGCAAGAGAAAAGTCAACTGTTACCTACAAAGGAGCTCCAATAAGGCTGACACCTGATTTCTCATCAGAAACCCTACAGGCCAGAAAGAAATGGCATGAAGTATTCAAGGTAATGGAAAGCAAGGATCTGAAACCAAGATTACTATATCCAGCAAGGCTATCATTCAAAATAGATAGTCAAATAAAGAGCTTCCCAGACAAAAAGAGGCTAAAGGAGTACATCACCACTAAGCCAGCATTACAACAAAGGCAAAAAGGGACTGTTGTAATAAGAAGAGAGAGAGAAACCTAGGCATACAGAATTTAAAGGCAATAAATAAATACTATCAAAAATGACCCTAAATATAAATGAAATAAAAGTTCCAATCAAAAGACATAGGGTAACACTCTCGCTGGTTTGGCTCAGTGCATGGAGCGTTGGCCTGCAAAACTAAAACATCCCGGGTTCGATTCTGGTCAAGGGTACATACCTGGACTGTGGGCTTGATCCCCAGTGGAGAGCTTGCAGGAGGCAGCCAATCAGTGATTCTCTCTCATGGATGTTTCTATCTCTCTCTCCCTATCCCTTCCTCATTAAAATCATTTTTTTTTAAAAAAGGCATAGGGGAGTGAAATGGATACAAAAACATGACAATCCAACAAGGGGATACTACCCTGGTAAACATACATGCACCCCAGATAGAAGCACCTAAATACATTAAAAACACACACACACACACACAACAACAACTTCTAGAAGACTTTAAGGGAGATATCGACAACAATATGTCATAGTATGGGACTTTAACAACCCTTTGACTTCAATGGATAGATCTTCCAGATAAAAAGTTAATGAGGAAACAGTGACTCTAAAGCACCCACTGGGTCAGATGAATTTAATTGACATTTATAGAACATTTCACTACAAAGCAGCAGAATATACATATATTCTTCTAAAGTGCACATGGATCATTTACAAAGACCACATGTTAGGACACAAAACAAGTCTCTACAAGTTCAAGAAGAATGAAATCATATCAAGCATCTTCTCAGATCACAATGGAATAAAATTAGAAATCAACTGCAGTAAAAACAAGCAGTAAATTTCAAATGCATAGAGGCTAAACAGCATGTTATTAAATAATGAATGGGTTACCAGCAAGATCAAGAAGGAAATAAAAAACTTCCTGAAAAACTTCCTGGAAAGAAATCAAAATGAACACTCAATAGCCCAAATTCTCTGGAACACAGCAAAAGAAGCCCTGAGAGGGAAGTTTACAGCACAACAGGCCTATCTCAAAAAACAAGAAAAATTAACAATAAACTATTTAAGCCTACAACTTAAAGAACAGGAAAGAGAGCAAGAAAACCTAAGAGTAAGTACAAGTCAGGAAATAGTAAAGATTAGAGCAGAAATAAATGACATAAAGACAAATACACACACACACACACACACACACACACACACACACACACACACACACACACATATATATAAATCAATGAAACCAAGAGCTAGTTCTTTGAAAGATAAACAAAACTGATGAACCAATAGGCAAACTCAACAATAAACAAAGAGAGAGGACCCAAATAAATAAAATCAGAAACAAAAGTGGAGAAGTAACCACTGACACCACAGAAATATAAAGGATTGTGAGAAAATAAAATGAACAACTATACTCCAACAAGCTGGACAGTGATGAAATGGACAAATTCCTAGAAAAATACAGTCTCCCAAAACTGAATCAGGAAGAATCAGAAAACCTTAATAGGCCAATAACAGCTGATGAAATAGAAGCAGTAATAACAATAAAAAAACAAAAGCCCAGGTCTGGATGGCTTCACAGGGGAGATTCAGCAAACATTCAAAGAAGAACGAACACCCATGCTACTCAAAATATTCAAAAAAATCCAAGAGGAAGGAATACTTCCAAGTTCTTTTTATGAGGCCATCATTATCCTAATTTCAAATCTTGATAAAGACACTACAAAGAAAGAGAATTACAGGTCAATATCTCTGATGAACATAGATGCTAGAATCTTCAATAAAATATTAGCAAATCGCATCCATCAATACAGTAAAAACATCAGACACCATGACGAAGTGGGATTTATTGCAGGGATGCAAGACTGGTACAATTTTCACAAATCGATAAACATGATACATCACATAAACAAATTGAGAGACAAAACACATGATCATACCAATAGACATGGGAAAAGCATTTGACAAAATCCAACACACATTTTTGATAAAAATCTCTCAGAAAATGGGAATAAAGGGAGCATATCTCACCATGATAAAGGCCATGTATAACAAACCTACAGCCAACATCATATTCCATGGACAAAAAAACAAAACAAAAATTACCCTAAGAACAGGAAAAAGACAGAGATGTCCACTTTCACCACTCTTATTCAACATAGTGGTGGAGGTCCTAGCCACAGTGATTAGACAAGAAGAATAAATAAAAGGCATCTACACAATGGAATTCTATGCTGCCATTAAAAAGAAGGAATTCTTACCATTTGCAGCAACCTGGTTGGAACTGGAGAGCCTTATGCTTAGTGAAATAAGCCAGTCAATGAAGGAGAAGCATCACATGATCGCACTCATTGGAGGATAATAAAGAACATTATAAACTGATGAACAAAAGGATAGATACAGAGACAGTAAAGCTTCAAACAGACGGTGAAATTACAGCAGGATGATTAAAGTTAGGTGAGGTAAATAAGAGATCAATCAAAGGACTTGTATCTATGCATATAATCATAACCAATGAACATAGACACTGGGGGGTTGGGGTATGCCTGGGAGGGAGGGGGGCAATGGGAAGATATGTATAAAAAATTAATAAAAAAAATTAAAAAAAAAGGCATCCAAATTGGAAAGGAGGACGTAAAACTCTCATTATCCACAGATGACAAGCTATTGTACAAGGAAAATCCTAAAGACTGCATGAGAAAACTATTAGATATAATAAACGAATTTGATAATGTATAAGGATACAAAATCAACACCCAAAAGTCAATGTCATTTTTATATACCAAAAATAAATTCTCAGGAATAGAAACTAAACAAGCAATCCCGTTTACCACTGCAACAAAAAATTAAAATACTTAGGAATAAACTTAACCAAGGACACAAAATATCTATACTTGGAAAACTACAGGATGTTGAAAAAAAGAAATAGAAGAATATATAAACAAATGGAAAACTATACCATATTCATGGATTTGTAGAATCAACATCATTAAAATGTCCATTCTACCCAAGGCAATCTACAGATTCAGTGCAATCCTATTAAAATATCAAGAGGATATTTCACAGATCTAGAACTCCAAAAATTCATTTAGAATAAAAAAGGCCCTGAATAGTAGAAGCAACCTTGAAAAAGTAGAACAAAGTTGGAGGAAACACAATACCAGATTTCAAGTTATACTAAAAAGCCACTGTAATCAAAACAGCCTGGTAGTGGAACAAGAACAGGCATATATATCAATGAAATAGAACAGAGGCCCCAGAAATCAACCCAAGCCATTATGCTCAATTAATATTTGACAATGGAGGCAAGAGCATACAATGGAGTCAAGAGAGTCTCTTCAAAAAATGGTGTCAGGCTCTAGCCAGTTTGGCTCAGTGGATAGACTGTCATCCTGCAAACTGAAAGGTCTCAGGTTTGATTCTGGTCAAGGGCCTGACATCAGGTTGTGCTCAATCCCAGATGCAGGACGCAGCCAATCCATGATTCTCTCTCATCATGGATGTTTCTATCTCTCTCTTCCTCTTCCTTCCTCTCTGAAATCAATAAAAATATATTTTAAAAAATAAATAAAGACACTCTCATCCTTTGAACCCTGCTCTGCTAAGCATTGTACCATATTTTTGAAAAAAAAATGGTGTCGGGAAAATTGGACAGATAGATGCAAAAAAATGCAAGTAGATCACTAACTTACACCATACACAAGAATGAACTCAAAATGGATAAAAGAAATTAAATGTAAGTCAGGCAACCATAAAAATCCTAGAAGAAACCATAGGTAGCAAAGTCTCAGATATGTCTCGTAGCAATATGTTTACCAATACATCTATCTCCTAAAGAAAGAAAACAAAGGAGAAAATAAGCAAATGTGACTACATCAAAATGAAAACCTTCTGCACAGCAAAAGAAACCACCAACAAAATGAAAAGAGAGTCCACTGAATGGAAGAATATATTTGAAAATTAAAAAATGGCAAAGAGGGGAGAGAACCAAGTTGGTGGCATAGTTAACACCTGTGCTTGCTGCCTCTGACAAACACATCAAAATTACAACTAAAAGACAAAACAACTATCATCCAGAACCACAGGAAAGCTGGCTGAGTGGAAGTTCTAAAACGAGAAGGAAAGAAAAAAGCACATTGAGACTGGTAGGAGGTATGCCGGCACGCATGAAACAGGCTGGCAACTGGGTGCACTGTTGTTGTTGTTTTCCATCGGGAGGGAGATACAAGTTTCCAATTGCTCTGAACTCCACTTCCAGGCAAGACTCTGAGGACCTAAACTCTGAAGAAACTGGACTGGTTGAGCTACTGGACCCTATAGGACATCTATCACACAAGGACACTCTACCAACACAGAGAATCAGCCAAAATATAGAGACAAAAAATATGTCATGAATGAAAGAAATAGAGGAACGCAAACTACTGGATACAGTGTTCAAAACAACATTTATAAGGTTACTCAAGAATCTTCTAGAGTGAAAAGTGTTTTTACCTCACATTTTATTTGGACGTAAAAGTAGATAGTAACCATGAAATTGTCATTTTATAGAAAAATACCTCAATTTAAGGGCCATGTTGTTATATATTATTTTCCTAGATGTGCTGAGGTTCATGATGGAATTCTTTTTTCTAAAGAACATTTACATAATTTCTAAAATACATAACCCTGTAAATATCTTATTGTATATTTATTCCTACCATTATCTTTCAATAATAACACGGCAATAAAATTAAATGTACAACATAATTCATTTACCCCAATATGGAAGAATGGTCTGGCCATCCTAATGAGTATGAATTTAAAACTTAAGATACAGTGTGAATTTGGTGTTTTTTGGGTGTGCCAAGTTTCCCAGGAGGTTTCTACTAAGATTTTTTGAAAAAGCAGTTTTAAATTCATAGCAAATTGAGGGGAAGGTACAAAGATTTCCCATATACCTCAGTCCCCACTCACATGCAATAATCAGTCCAATATGTAGGGTAATCATGCTTTTTACATCCATAAGGTGACATTTTGACATTGACATTTATCCATTATATTTTAATTCTTTTCATTACCATAAATCCTCTGTACTCTGCCTATTCATCCTTCTGTATTTTTTTTATCTTTTTTTAACATTGAAGGAATTAATTGCTTTGTTACACGGATTTTATACTACCTCTTGGAACTATACGTGGTTATGTATGTTCCCTTGGTCGCATGACAGTATTCAAGACAACTTTGTAAATAACAGGCAGATATACCTTTTAATTTCCAACAGCTAATATTTCCAAATGTATATATTCTCTCAAAGTACACTCCTGTAAATAACTTATTGTAAAATTTCATGCTTTTATATTCTTGGGGATGTGTGGTGTTTGCTTGAGCTATATATATCTGTGCTCTGTGGGTTTACGGGGGCGGAGGCTAAGAGGGAGTGGCTCTACACTTTCTGAAATAAGGCATTGTTTAGCGTGTTCTACACCAAAGACCTCAGTCCTCGCCCGTGGTTGTGTAGCTGATAGGGCATTATGTATTTTAATAATGGGAAATGTATTTTAAAAGAATTACACAGCCACAGTCAGGACAATTTTGTAAATAGGCATATATATACACACACATCATTTTAAACATCTAGTTTTTCTAGAGGAACAGGGAGATTCGCAAAACTTTGTAAATATTTCATTGCATCGTAGCATAAGTTGGCTTGTGGTATGTTTGGCAATGTACTAGGTGGTGGTTAGTGAGCGTCTGATGCCCAGGCTGCACAAACGTTCTGGTGTGCAGTGAGTTCCTGGAGTAGGGTCCGGAGACAGCCTGCACGTCTCCATCTGTTAGGCTCTAGCATAGAGGGAAAAGGCTGTCCAGACACGGACAAGAGCAGGGACACACCAGCCGTGCGTTGGTGGGGGGGGGGCATTAGGGTCAGGTGTGTGGCCATCATGGCAGTGACACACGTGGCTGAAGGAATCGCCTTGTGGCTGAGCTGGAGGAAGAACATACGCACATGAGACCAGTTTAGGTATAGATCTGATCATGCTTCTCATTAGCTTATTGATATTCACTTTGCTATTAAAGTTATTGATACAGTATGCTTACACTTCTAAATGCCAGCCTCATATTACATGTGAATGTGTTAATTTTTGTCTAAGATAATTAAGCTACTCCATATCAATGCTTTCATTTATATGTCATCCGTATGAGAGAATTTAACTAGTTAGGCATATTTTAATTCTCTGAGACCTCTAAAATTTTCTGAGGAATTGTTATATTTGAATGTCATGATTTAATGTCAAAAGTGTATTGTATCTCAATTGTGTGTAATGTACATTATGAAAGTTTCTTAGAAATATGATCCAATCCAGTGTTGATTACATTATAAATCATCTCTGAATAGCAACTTAGCAATGACAATCAAAAGTAAGTGCGTAAAACTGACTGCTGTGATTTTATCTATTCCAATTCAGATTTACAAAGTTGAAAATACATTATAAATTGAAAGAAACTTTGAACAACTGAAGTACATGTTAAAAGATAATAATTACAGTTTACTTAAATGGATATAATTTAAATAGTGATAAAATTTTCTTATGTGGATGTGTGTTTTAAAATAATACTTAAAATTATCATTTTTGAGCAAAGATCAACAAATGTCTATTGACAAGGAGGTGTGTCCATGTGCCTCTATGTCATCTACCAGAAAAGCTAAGGGCAATGCTTCGACATCAGTGTTACTATCATGGTGATGGTTTTGAACCTCTTTGGAATTTTTGTGCATGTGCTAAATAGTAAGCATCGCTCATCCATATATTTGTATGTTGCTACATGACAATCTAAAGTGACTGAGTATGGAAGAGAAAGTTGTTTGGCCAACTATGGCAAAATCTCAGTATACAGACAGATGTGAATGGAAGACTGCTTCTACTTTGGGCATTCAAATTGTTAAAAGGTATTTCAAAAGGAACACTCAACAACAGGAAGGTGAAAGGCACAGCTAATTGGTGCCTGTCGTCCATCTTGCCTATCAACACCTGGGGCATGTGTGGCCGAGGTGTCCAGCCTTGTATTGCCATTGGACCTGATTCATGCTTTAAGAGATCAAGACAGCATGTGACTCGGAGAGAATGCAGCACAGAGCTGTGCCGCGTGAGGAAGAGGAAGGAGAATCGGTGACCCAAGGAGAAAAGAAGGGAGATTGCAGGAGTGAAAACGAGGAAAGGAAACTGAATTAGCAATAATGTGAGGACAACTAACATCAGGAACATTTCATCTTTCGGTGGAGTTCCTTGTTCCCTGCGGCTCAACTGGACCACAGGAGATGATGGTTCTCGGGAGACTCCACAGCCCGTCCTCACGCTGTGCCCCACCTCTATTCCCGGCCCAGGAGCGTCCTGGAGACTTGCATGGGATGCCAGGACAGATGTGCCAGTGCTTCTGCCAACACTCGAAACACCGCCCGCCCGTCTTCAGAGCGGCCAGGGGTGCCTCATGGGCGTGGCCATGGACACTGCCTGCCAGCGAGACAGGAGCGAGCTTCTCGTGTCCACGTGACCTGCGGCAATGGCGAGAACTGTAAGCAGCATGTTGACTGTTGTCCTTGTTGCTGTGGGACTGGCATCAGGAGATGGAGAGCTGGAGACTTACCCCGAGGCCCTGGACGTGCCGGCCACTGCGAGGCCACCTTCAGGGCTCCCATGATTTTATTTTACTTACTCTAGCATAGATTGACCATGTACATACTGTAGCTCTTTTTAGATTGTAGGTGACATAGCAATTTTGTTAAGTATGTAGTTATTACTTTACGTACCTTTGTTTTCCTTTTAATTTTTACCCCCTCTGCCCCCATGTCATATAATGCCTTCATTTTTCAATTAGATTGCATTTGATATTATTTTGTATTAGTTCTAGGTATACTGAAAAGTAACATGTCCCCTCAATGTTCCTGGTATACACCAGGCCCCATATATACGGATCACAGTAGGAATGATTGTACTCCCTACGCTATCATCAACTAATAGAGTTAGCGCGCCCCCGTGTGGTGGCACTCAGACATGGTAGGCAAGTAGTGCTTTAGGCGCTTAACACTGACCAAGCATTTCCTCTGCATCAAACACACTTTTCTATCGTTCTTTTCGAATTTATTCAACTAACTTGTTGAAAAGATTCCAATGAATTGGAATTACTCTGGCTAAAAATACTCAACTTATATATAGACTCCTTAGCTTTCCCCTCATTCTAGATCCCTCTCATAAACCTGCTTCCCGCTGTTTGAGAGTTCAAACTGCACAACACTCCTCAGAGCTGTAGACTGTTAGGCATCAGTGTCTTCACTGCTCACTGACAGAGCTATTCTCCCTCACTGCTCCCAGCTTCATCACCACCTGCACCTTTCCATTTTATTCCTCCCGTTTACTTGCATTATTATAGTGTCACTGGTTTTTACAGCTTGTTTATGACTAAAGATGTTAACCATTTCTGATGCATTGCAAATGAAATACCATGTTTTTGTTACTATTTTACTCTGGTGTTTTACTTTCTGGTTGTATCAAACTTGTGCATTAAATATAATCATATGCTGTGTGTTTTTTTTTTTAAAGAATCTTCTAGAAATCTCCAAGGAACTTAGACCTCAAAGGAACTTAGTGAGACTTCAAGGATCTCAGTTAGAATGCCAAAATAATAATAATAATAATAATAATAATAATTATTATTATTATTATTATTATTTTAAAAAATCAGTCAGAAATTAAGCATACACTGACTAAAATAAAGAATAATATACACAGATTCAACAGTAAACTAGAGGATCCCAAGAATCAAATCAAAGATTTGAAATGAGGAAGCAAAATACACCCAACCAGAAGAGCAAATATAAAAAAATAATCCAAAAATATGAAGATAGTGTAAGGAGCTTCTCAGACAACTTCAAGCATGCCAACATCTGAATTATGGGGGTGCCAGAAGAAGAGAGAAAGCAAGATACTGAAAACCTATTTGAAAAAATAATGACTGAAAACTTCCCCCACCTCCTGAAAGAAATAGACTTACAAGTCCAGGAAGTGCAGAGAACCCAAACAAGAGAAATCCAAAGAGATACACCACAACACATCATAATTAAAATGCCAAGGGCAAAAGACAAAGAGAGAATCTTAAAAGCAGCAAGTAGAAAACAGTTACCTACAAGGGAGTACCCATATGACTGTCAGCTGATTTCTCAACAGAAACTATGTGGGCCAGAAGGGAGTGGCACGAAATATTCAAAGTGATGAATAGCAAGAACCTACAACCAAGAATACTCTACCCAGCAAAGCTATTATTTAGAATTGAAAGTCAGATAAAGAGCTTCACAGACAAGAAAAAGCTAAAGGAGTTCATCACCAAACCAGTATTATATGAAATGATGAAGGGTATTCTTTAAAGAGATGAAGAAGAAAAAGGTAAAGATAAAAAACTACGAATAACCAAGTGACAACAAATACATATCTATCAATAAGTGAATCTAAAGATCAAATGAATAAAAAATCTGATGAACAGATTTTTTCTGTTCTGGTGAATGTAATAGAATCAGGATCATGGAAAGGGAGCAGACTGACATTTCTTGGGGAAAAGGGGGTGTGGAGGTACAGGAACAAATTAGAGAAAAATCTTATACCTATGGATGAGGACAGAGGGGCGGGTGAGGGCATGGGGTGGGGTGCAAGGGAACTATGGGAGGAAAAAAGAGGAACATCTGTAATAATGTGAATAATAAAGACTTTTTTAAATGGGCAAAGTACTTAAATAGACCCTTATCCAAAGAAGACATTCAGATGGCCAAGAGACATATGAAAAAGTGTTCAAAATCACTTATCAGAGAGATACAAATGAAAACAATAATGAGGTATCATCTCATACCTGTCAGAATGGCTGTCATAAACAAATCAACAAATGACAAGTGCTGGTGAAGATGTAGAGAAAAGGGAACCCTAGTACGCTGCTGGTGGGAATGCAAACTACAGTATAGCAATTATACCGCAACCATTATAGAAAACAGTATGCAGTTGCCTCAAAAATTTGAGTATAGAATTGCCATTTGATCCAGTAATCCTACTTCTAGGAATATATTCTAAGAAACCCAAAATACCATTCACAAAGAATGCATGCATCCTACATTCATAGCAGCACCATTTACAATAGCTAAGATCTGGAAATAACCCAAGTTCCCATCAGTAGATGAGTGGATAACAATGCTATGGTACGTTTATACCATGGAATACTATGCAGCCATACAAAAGAAGAATCTCTTACCCTTTGAGAGAGCATGGAGGGGCTGGAAAGTATTATGATAAGTGAAATAAGTCAGTCACAGAAAGACAAGTATAACATGATCTCACTCACATGTGGAATCTAAGTAACAAAATGAAGTGATGAATGGAGTGGATCCAATGACATGAAAGCATGGAACAGAGTGCAGAATCTCAGAAGAAAGCAGGGGAGGTTGGGTGGGTGGGTGGGAGGCGATTAATAAAGTACCTTGCATGCATTTATGCAAGGTCCATGGACTCAGATGAGGCCATGCATATAAGAGGGGTTGAAGAACTGGGGTAGGGGGCAGGCTGGAGAATCAATGGGGGAGAAATGGGGAACATGTGTAATACTTTCAACTACTATTCAGGCTCTTTCAGTAACTGAACTTAACAAACTATTTACCATCCAGTGTCCTTTGCCCATTTTTTGATTGGATTGTTTATCTTCCTTTTGTTAAGTTGTATGAGTTCCCTACAAATTTTGGAGATTATCCTTATCAGAGACAACATTGACAAATATGTTTTCCCCTGCAGTGGGCTTTCTTGCTGTTTTGTTGGTGGTTTCTTTTGTTGGGCAAAAGCTTTTTATTTTGATGTAGTCCCAATTTATTTTTTCCTTAATTTCCATTGTCCTAGGAGCTATATCAGTAAAGATATTGCTACAACACATGTCTGCTATTTTGCTGTCCATGGATTCTTCTAAGATTTTTATGGTTTCCTATCTTAAGTTTTTTATATACCAAACTGTTATTTTATATAGTCTCTTGCTTAAGTCCTTTATCCATTTTAAGTTTATGTTTGTGTATGGTGTGAGTGGGTGGTCTAGTTTCATTTTTTTGCATGTTATCTGTCCAATTTTCCCAACACCATTTATTGAAGAGACTGTCTTGACCCCATTGTATGCTCTTGCCTCCTTTGTCAAATATTAACTGAGTATAATGGCTTGGATTGATTTCTGTTCTCTTCCACTGGTGAAACCTACATAATTTTACTAACATATGTCACCGCAATAAATTTAATTTAAATAAATGAATAATAGGGGAAACTATATGCAAGGTAGTAGGGATGTATGGGAACTCTGTGTACTTACCATTTAAGTTTTAAACTTAAAACTACTCTAAAAATAAAGTCTCTTAATATTAAAAATATAACTAATGATCCCCAGCTTTTTCTGTTTGAACAAGTACAAAGCTTGCATCCTTGCTCATTAGGAAAGTCACCAGGGATGTGTACATGCAGCATCAAACTGCAAGGACATGCCAAAAACTTCCATTGCAACCAACCCCAAAATAATAAAGTTTAGACAGCATAGAAAGTTGCAAACCCACAGGTTTGCTAATTCTGTAGGACAATTCATAGGACTCAGCATATAGTAACATATATGGCTAAGATTTATTTTAGTGAAAGCATACAAACAAAATCATCAAAGGAAAAATACATAGGGTAAAGTTCAGAGTAAACTGCAAATTTCCAAGTTTTCTCTCTTAGTGTAGTCATACAGGTCAAACTCCAGCAAGAGATTAAAACAACATTAAATCAGGTGTCTGGGTTGACTTTCAACTTTGCCACAATGTGTGTGACCTTGGAGAGGATGATTTCTAAGAACTTTCACAGCTCATATCTATTATCGTATTCAATTGGGTATCTGTAAATATCTCCATATGTTACTGGACCTTTTATTCCATCGGCCCATTTTCCACTTGAAAAAGTCTTAATCAATTAAGTCCTTCTTTCCCTTCCCCAGAGCTACTCTTCTGACTCAGACACTCTTCCCTAGCTCACTGCAATGTTTCCTAGATTGGTCTTCCTATTTCCAGTCTCCCTGATCTAATTCACTGTATAGCCCAGCCAGGTTAAGATTTCCAAAATAGAATTCCCCTCATATTGCTTCCACAACCAAAGGCCTTCAATGATCCTTCCAGGGCCAATACATTCTCCTGAGCCTATTACTCCACAATCTGACCTCAACTTGCCTGACCTTAGTTGTCTTTCATCGCCTTCCAGTAGTAATGTAAATTCTGGTCAAAATGTTTCCCATCCTTTGTGCCATTGCCCTCTACTAGAAGGGCCCATTTCTCCATTTCTATCCATCAAACATTTTGCCTGTTATTGAATGACACCTTAAATTGGAAAGCAACATTCTTCCACAAAGGCCATTCTCCACATTCAAAGTTTTTTATTCTCTAAACTAGAGTCCCGGTACACCACATTCATGCAGGGGGGAGGGGGAAGGGTGTCCCTCAGCCCGGCCTGCACCCTCTCCAATCTGGGACCCCTCGAAGGTTGTCCTACTGCTGGTTTACAGGAATCAGGCCTAAAACGGCAGTCCTTTCACAATCCGGGACTGTTGGCTCCTAACCACTCACCCTACAGCCTGCCTGATTGGCCCTAACCACTCTGCCTGCTTGCCTGCTCGCCCCCAAATGCCCCCTGCGGCCAGCCTGCTCATGCCCAAATACCCACCACCAGCCTGATCACTTCCAAGTGCCAGTGTGCATGCCCCCAACAGCCCCCCTCCTGCTTGCCTGCTCGCCCCCAACTTCCCTCCCACTGGCTTGCTCACAGCCAACTGCCCCCCTCACTGTCCTGATCACCTCCAACTGACCCCCACTGATGGCCTGCTTGCCCCCAACTGACTTCCTGCTGGTCTGCTTACCCCTAACGGCCCCACCCCCCACCAGCTTGATCACCCACAACTGCTGTCCCATCCTGGCCTGATCACCCACAATTGCCCTCCCCTCTTGGCCTCTAACCACCTCTACCTGGGCCCCACCACGATGGCTTTGTCCACAAGAATGTCCAGACGGTATAGAAGGTCTCCCAGTCTAATTAGCATACTCCCCTTTTATTAGTATAGATAGAGGCCTGGTGCACGGGTAGAGGCCAGCTAGTTTGCCCTGAAAGGTTTCCCAGATCAGGGTAGGGGTTCCCTTGGGGTGTGGGATAACCTGGGTAAGGGTGTATGGTGGTTTGCAGGCTGGCCACACCCCTATGTGGTGAGGGTTCCTGCTGGGGGGCGTGCTCAGCCTGGGTGCGGGACTGAGGGCTATTTTCAAGCTGTCCATGTACCTTCAGGGTGGGGGGTCCCACTGGGGTGCCTGGTCAGCCTGAGTGAAGGGCTGATGGTTGTTTGCAGGCTGGACATGCCCCCCAGCGGGAACTCTTACTCTTTGGGGTGTGGCCAGTCTGGGTGAGGGATTGAGGGGCGTTTTCAGGCTGGCCACGCTCCCTGGTGATCCAGGCTCCTAGCCCCTCCTTTTTTTCTTTTTTTGTTTCAGCGCCTCTTTGAGCAGGGTTGACTGGAAGCAGGTATCTGGGGTTTATTTGTCTTCTATAACTGAAATTTTGTAGCCTTGAGCAGAGGCCAGGGCCAGCCAGGGCCGGCAGGAAGTTTGGCTTCCTCTATCACTGGGCAACCCAAGCCTCCTTCTTGCTTCAGTTCCATGACGACCGCCATCTTTATTGGGTTAATTTGCATACTCACTCCTGATTGGATGGTGGGTGTAGCAGAGTGATGGTCAATTTGCATGTTTCTCTTTTATTAGTATACTTTCCCACTCCTTAAATGATATCATATACACATACATATTACAGTATGTAAAAAATTCTACTTGTATAAAAGTCATGTATATTGTTATCCTTGCAGAAGGGCATTATTTTCTTGGTAGTCCTGCTGCACCCAGCATGGAACTTGACATGCTGTGACTTCTTTGAAACCAAAGCAAGTCCCATATAAGCTATAATCCCAGTGCAGAACCAAAAAGTAATTTTGGAATATCTCACAGAGAAAAAGTACATCTGTTCCTGATCTACCAAATACAACACTACTTTAACTCTATCCTTGTGTGGAATATGGAATTAGAAACTTAGAACTCAAAGGGATTCTGGAGATCAGTGAACACCACTCCTCCTTTGATATTTAGGGTAACTCAGACCAAGAAAGTAATATGTTATTCAAAATTATACAGTGAGTCAGTGGAGGAGCTGGCTTGAGAAATCAGGAGAGCTGGTTCCCAGGCCATGATTTTAACTGCAAGAAATACTATCAAGGCAGGATACAATGAAAGCATTGCAATAAGAAGCTACTACAAGGTATAGCTGCCAATGGAAGGGCGGACACATTTTTTAACATACCTCTTGTAACTGAGATTCTTTCTTTTTGGAAGACAGATGTAAGTGTCGATCCAACAAAGAATAAAACCTCTCACCATCCTTTTCAAATTTCTTTTTCCGTTCCTAGACATGGAAGAGAAGGCACAGATTAAGATGTCTATAGTTTTAGTTTCGTTTGCTCAGAACTGAGAACACAGGGCACAATGACAGGTTTCATGTGACCAATCTCTCTATTTCCTGGGAAGAAAAAGAAAATAGCTAGTATTTGTTTTTGCATTGGTCATGGTACTTTTGACTTTCACAAATATACCCCTCAATGGCTCCCTTTAGACCTTTCTAATGCCGTGACCCTTTAATACAGTTCCTCATATTGTGGTGACCTCCAACCATAAAATTACTTTCGTTGCTACTTCATAACTGTAATTTTGCTACTGTTATGAATTGTAATGTAAATATCTGTTTTCTAATGGTCTTAGGTGACCCACAGTTTGAGAAATGCTGCTGTGGTTCTCAGCAGCAATTCTGAGATATTTACATTACATTATGAAAAAAAAACACAGATATTTACATTAGGATTCATTAACAGTAGAAAAATTACAGTTATGAAATAGCAACAAAAATAATTTTATGGTTGGGGGTCACCACAACATGAGGAACTGTATTAAAGGGTCGTGGCATTAGAAAGGTTGAGAACCACTGATCTAGACAAAGAGCAGTTCTTTCCAGTACAGCTGAAGGCTCTGGGAGGTGCTGCTCAGAGAATGACATTTAAAAATGGGCCTGAATGCTGGTTACTTTTATTCTCCCCAAATTTTTTCATAGTAATTAACCACTCATTCAATTTTTTTAAAAGAAGGAAGAAGGAACACAGTAGTGAACTAAATATATGCCTTTAAAAGGTTAATCTACAATGTATTCAGACAACCTAATAATAAGTAAAACATTTCCAAGGCAATAGGAACCTGGGACTGCCTCTATGAATGATGAGTTCTTTGGTATTGTTCACGCATTTCACTGCTGCATATTAAAAGATGATGTTATAGATGATTAAAATATCCTGAAAGGTTTAGCTGGAAAGTAAGAGTTGAAAATCTTTTTGGGGGATGGAGGACTCAACTGTCACTCTGCTCAAGTATGAAATTCAATTTAAGTCTCAGCAAAACAGCCTTCAAAGGAACACTAGCCATGCTTGTTTGTCATAGACTAAAACTGACACTCTGAAATCCTGCCAGCAATGTGCTGGAAAATACAAGTAAAAGGCCTGTGCTGTCTCACAGAAATTCCAAATTCATTGAGCACCTACACTGTGCTAGGTACTATAGGAAGCACAGCAGGGTACACACAAATAAAAAGAAAAAAAAATACCTCAACCCATGGTTTATTTCTAGAGGTCAGATGTTGCTAGGCAGAAAGCCAGGACAGAACTGAGTGAACTGCCTTGTAAAGAATGTGTTTTTAACAAAAGGAAAGGGGGGGAGAAAAAAATGGCGGCAGAATAGACGGACGCCTCTGGAGCTTTGTCGCTGGGCAGAGGGAGAGAGAGCAGCTGAGAGTCGCACGGGGAGTGTTTGTTGGAAAGTTAAGAGTCAGTTATCCTCCAGGAGAAGGTGGAGAACTGCTGGAAGGGGCTCTCCTGGCCAGGCCGCCCCACTGCCGCGGGGTTTTTGTCAGCCGCAGCAACCAGCACGAAAGTGGAGACCACGCCATCTTGCCTAGGGAGGTGGATGTCTGCGGCAGTCTGAACACTGAGGCTGAATTACTCACCGAACAGCGGGGGACCCAGAACACCACTCTCCAATCAGCGCAGACACGCAGGCGGCGGATTCAGAGATCCACACAGAAAGGTCAGATTTCACCTGAGATAAGGTGAGTTCTCCTGCCCCTCAGAACAGAGACGCGCACACTGTGGGAGCCAGGCTGCGGGAAAGCTGCCTCTGAAGAGGTCTGCAGAGGTGGGCAGGGCGTGATCCCTAAGTGTGGAGGCAAACCCTCTGAGCTGTTGACAGAGGGGAGCTCTGGAAAACGACTCGTTTTTATCTGAGCCAGAGGGATAGCTTGGGAATTATTACACTGTCCCGGCTGCAAAATCCCCACAAACCGGCTTTGAGAAACACAGAGTAGCAGGATCTGAGCACAGCCAAGAGAGTTCCTGTGCTTTGCCTCAGAGATCAATTCCGAAACACTGCCACCCAGTGGATGACGCACAAATTGACTCTCCCATAACCACAAAAGAATATACAGATTAAAACAACAACAATGCAACACAGGAAACTGCAATACCTTCCCTACTGGGAAACAGGAGTGCCAAGCAGAATAATAGTGGAAGTGAATGACCATTCTATTTTCTTTTTCTCTTTCTTTTTTAATTTTTTTTCTTGGTATTTTTACGTATTTTAAATAAAAGACTATTTTTTTTATTTCCACCTCAATTGATTTTACCTTTTTAATTATTACATTTTTGTTTTAAACTAGTATGATTACTACTAGTTTTTTACCTTTTTGGAATAAAACAAGTGTCATTTGGTTTTCTCTTTATTTTACTTCAGGATTAGACTTTTATATTCTATTTTCATCTTTCCTTTAGCATAATTTTACTCCAACTCAACTCTGCCTTTATGCAACACTTTCCACCTAACTTTCCCCATTTTGTTGTCTTGTTTCTCTTTCCCTTTTCCAACTTTAGATTCCCCCTATTCTTTCTCTTTACCTGGATAAAATTTCACCCCACTTAGATATCTAATTTCAAATCCCCTACTACAAATCCATACAAACCTCTCCCTTCTTGTCTTCACCAGCCAAAAAGTTGTTTTTTCTCTGTCCTTTTTTTCCTATTTGCCTGAACAGTGATTATATCGATTTATTTTAACTTTTTTGTGAAATTGTTTTAGCTTATTCTACTTGTTTCATTTTGCTTTTTGCTTGCTTTATATTCTACCTCTCTTTTCCCTCGCCTCCCTGGATACCAGTTGTTATTTGTAGTTTGTATTAATCTCTAGGTACTGGTTGCTGGCCTTTATTGGGATTAGTGACTGTTCTATTAGAGTTTTCTCCTGACATCTATATTTTGTTCCCCTTTTCTCTCTTATCCATTTTCTTTTCTCTCTGACTTTGTTTCTCTTTTCTTTTTCTAATTCTCCTTTATTTTATTATTTTGTTCATTAAGTTATTTTTTTTTCTCCCTCTCCCAATCTGATTTGGGTACTTCTTTCCTTCCTTTTTCCCTCATTTTCCTCTACTTCTTTCTTTACTTACCCCTATTTTGTCTTTCATTGGTGGTCACCTTATTGGTGATTATTAATATCGTGAAAACATGTCTGTTCAGTGCGTTGTGTGCTGTACTGGGTCGTGTTGTAGTTTGTGCCTTTGAATCAACATAAGAGAGAGAACCACATACCCAAACACCCAGAGAACAAAAACCATGGGCAGAAGAAGAAACAGCCCGCAAATGACAGATAGGCAGGTATCACCAGAAAAGGAAGTAAACGAAATAGAAGCAGAAATAAGCTTGCCAGAGAAAGAGTTCAGAGAAATGATCATAAGGTGGATGAAAAGAATGGAAGACAAAATCGACAACTGAGTAAGAGACAAGAGAAAATGAAGAAGCAGCATGAAGAAATGCACAAAGAAATAAAAAATGACATCACTGCTTTAAAGAAATCAATAGAAAGCATCAAAAGCAGACTAGAAGAAGCAGAGGACAACAACAGTGAGCTAGAAGACACGGTAGGAAAAAATACCCAGGTACAGCAGCTTCTAGAAAAAAAAAATTAAAAAGCAAGAGGAGAGCCTAAGGGAACTTTGGGATAACAGAAAACAAAACAACATCCGCATAATTGGGGTTCCAGAAAGAGTGGAAACTGAACAAAGATTAGAGAACCTGTTTGAAGAAATAATGACAGAACATTTCCCCAATATAGGCCAGAAAAAACGCACACAAATCCAAGAAGCTCACAGAGTCCCAAGCAAAATGAACCCCAACAAACCAACACCAAGGCACATTATAATTAAATTGGCAAAGAGCAACGACAAAGCAAGAATCTTAAATGCGGCCACAGAGAAACAGAAAGTTACATACAAAGGAAACCCCATAAGACTAGCTACTGATTTTTCAACAGAAACTTATCCGGACAGAAGAGAATGGAATGAAGTATACCAAGTCATACAAAGGAAGGGTCTGAATCCAAGAATACTGTACCCTGCAAGGGTTTCAGTCAAAATTGAAGGTGAAATCAGAAGCTTAACAGACAAAAAAGGACTAAGGGAATATATTTCTACCAAACTAGCAATGCAGCAAATGTAAAAGGGTCTGCATTAATAAAAAGAAAGAGGAAGCGAAGAAGAAACTCGGGGGTAAGGACTAAAAAATGGCAACAGATAAGTACTTATCAATAATAACTTTAAATGTAAACGGATTAAATGCTCCAATCAAAAGACATAGGGTAACCGATTGGATAAGAAAACATGATCCATATATATGCTGTCTGCAAGAAACCCACCTCAGGAAAAGAGATGCACACAGATTGAGAGTGAAGGGATGGAAGATGGTATTTCAGGCAAATGGAAATGAAAAAAAAAAAACTGGGGTTGCAATACGTATATCTGACAAATTAGATCTCAAAGTGAAGGACATAACAAGAGATAAAGAAGGCCACTTCATAATACTAAAGGGAACAATCCAACAAGAAAAAATAACTCTGGTAAACATATATGCACCCAATATTGGAGCACCTAGATACATAAAAAAACTGCTGGAGGATATTAAGGGAGAGATTGACAGCAATACAATCATAGTAGGAGACTTTAATACCCTACTGTCACCATTGGACAAATTCTCTAAACAAAAAATCAGCAAAGAAACATCAATCCTAAATGACCTACTAGACAAGATGGAATTAATTGACATCTTCAGGACATTTCAACCCAAAGCCACAGAATACACATTCTTATCCAGTGCGTATGGGTCATTTTCAAAGATAGATCATATGTTGAGTCATAAGAAAAGTCTCTTCAAATTCAAGAAGATAGAAGTCATATCAAGCATATTCTCAGACCACAGTGGCATAAAATTGGAAATCAACTATAATAAAAACAATAGAAAGAAATCAAACACATGGAGACTAAACAGCATGCTATTAAACAATGAATGGGTAACCAGAGAGATCAAGGAAGAAATAAAAAACATCATGGCAACAAATGATAATGACAACACAACAATACAAAATTTATGGGACACAGTGAAAGCAGTCTTGAGAGGGATAGCCCTACAAGACTACTGCAAAAAAAAAAACCAGGAAACAATGGTAATAAATTACCTAACCCTACAACTCAAAGAGCTAGAACAAGAGCAACAAGAAAAGCCCAGTGTATTCAGAAGGAAGGAAATAGTGAAGATCAGAGCGGAGATAAACAACTTGGAAACCAAAGAAACAATTCAAAAGATCAACAAAACCAAGAGCTGGTTGTTTGAAAGGATAAACAAGATTGATGGACCTCTAGCCAGGCTCACCAAGAAGCAAACAGAGAAGACCTAAATAATCAAAATAAGAAATGAAAGAGGAGAAATAACAACAGACCCTGTGGAAATACAAAAGATTGTTAAATATTATGAACAACTCTATTCCAACAAACTGGACAACCTGCAAGAAATGGACATTTTCCTAGAAAAATATAACCTTCCAAAACTCAATGAGGAGGAATCCAAACATCTCAATGGTCCGATAACTATGGAAGAAATTGAAGCAGTCATCAAAAAGCTTCTAGCAAATAAAAGCCCGGGACCAGATGGCTACACAGGAGAGTTGTACCCAACATTCAAGGAAGAATTAAAACCTATCCTCCTCAGACTATTCAAAATCATTCAAGAAGAAGGAACACTTCCAAACACCTTCTATGAAGCCAGCATCACCCTAATACCAAAACCAGAAAAAGACAACACAATGAAAGAGAATTATAGGCCAATATCTCTGATGAACATAGATGCCAAAATCCTCAACAAAATTCTAGCAAATCAGATCCAGCAGTACAACAGAAGGATCATACACCATGACCAAGTAGGATTCATCCCAGGAAGGCAGAGATGGTACAATATCCGCAAATCAATAAACGTGGTACATCACATAAACAAATTGAAAGATAAAAATCACATAGTCATATCAATTGATGCAGTAAAAGCATTTGACAAAATCCAACACCCTTTCTTTTTTTAAAAAAATTTTAATCTTTATTATTCAGATTATTACATTTGTTTTTCTTTTTTTTCCCCTCCATAGCACCCCTCCACCCCGCTCCCACCCTTCCCTCCCTCCCGTTGACCTCATCCATAGGTATATGATTTTTGTCCAGTGTCTCCCTGTATACCCCTCACCCCTTTCCCCCTGAGAATTATCAGTCCACTCCCTTTCAATGCTCCTGATTCTAGTATATTCACCAGTTTATTCTGTTGATCAAATTTTTAATTCACTTAATTTTTAGATTCACTTGTTGATAGATACGTATTTGTTGTTCATAATTTTTTGACTTTAATCTTTTTCTTCTTCCTCTTCTTAAAGAGTACCTTTCAGCATTTCATATAATACTGGTTTAGAGTTGATGAACTCCTTTAGCTTTTTCTTATCTGTGAAGCTCTTTATCTGCCCTTCAATTCTGAATGATAACTTTGCTGGATAAATTATTCTTGGTTGTAGGTTCTTGCTATTCATCACGTTGAATATTTCTTGCCACTCCCGTCTGGCCTGCATCGTTTCTGTTGAGAAATCAGCTGACAGTCGTATGGGTGCTCCCTTGTAGGTAATGAACTGTTTTTCTCTTGCTGCTTTTAATATTCTCTCTTTGTCTTTTGCTCTTGGTATTTTAATTATGATGTGTCTTGGTGTGGTCCTCTTTGGATTCTTTTTAAATGGGGTTCTGTGTGCTTCCTGTATGTATAAGTCTATTTCTTTCACCAGATGTGGGAAGTTTTCAGTCATTATTTGTTTAAATAGGTTTTCAGTATCTTGCTCTCTCTCTTGTGCCACTCCCACAATTCTGATGTTGGTACGTTTGAAGCTGTCCCACAGTCTCCTTACATTATGTTCACATTTTTGGATTCTATTCTCTTCTTGCTTTTCCAGTTGAGTGTTTTCTGCTTCTTTATATTTCAATTTTTTGACTTGATTCTTGCCTTTCTCTAGTCTGCTGTTAGGACTCTTTATAATATTTTTTATTTCAGTCAGTGAATGTTTAATTTCTAGTTGGTCCTTTTTCATCTTTAGTTGGACCTTTACCATCTCTAGTTGGTACTTTTTCATCTCCTCTTGGGACTTGATAAATATATCCATCTTTTCTAGCATATTCTTGAAAAACCTTATAAGCGTGGTTTTGAACTCTATATCCAGTCGTTTTTTTTTTCTCCATTTCTTTTGTTTGTGATCCCTTCCCTTGTCTCGGCATTTTCACTATGTCCGGGAAACTTCGGTGTTGAGTTCAGCCTTATAATGCCAGATGTGCAAAGCCGCAGAAGCTTCTGTTGAGCTTGGGAGGGTTGGAGTCTCAGGGCTTAAGGGACCGCCTTGCCTTCCAGTCGGCCCCGCCCTCCACGGCCCCTGTGTCTCACATGACTGGGTAATCACTGGAGTGGTCCTTGTGCACACGCACCCGCAGTGCCTCTAACCGCTGCCTTTCCTGCTCCCCTGAGCACCAGGACCACACGAGTCTAGGTCTCCAGGGTTTTGCCTGAAACAGGGGCTTAGTGGAGTCAGAAGTGGCACAGTTGGGAGGGTCTTTCTCCCGCCCACTCGAGAAAGTCAGTGGCACAATCAGCAATCTGTCTTTCGCGCAGTGCCCTGCGCGCTGCCACCAGCCCTCTGGTCTTTTGCGACTCCCCTAAATTTCCGGCACTTCTCCCTTTTCACAGTCCAAACTCCCCCTGTATGAGTTTCGGCTGGATCTAGGGTTTAGTGTCGTAAGAGAAGGGGTTCAATGCCATTGGGAGTCTCCGTTTCCCTCCCACCAGAGAAAGCCAGCCAGGTACTCTGGCACCCACTCTTTCCACGTGCGCGTCTCCGTACCTCAGCTTTTTGCAGCTCCTCTGAGTCTCCATGAGCCCCTCTCTTTCCTTCTAGCTGTAGAACTTCCACTCAGCCAGCTTTCCTGTGGTTCTGGATGATGTCCGTTCTGTCTTTTAGTTGTAGTTTTGAAATTGTTGTGTGAGGCAGCAGTGTAGGTGTTTACCTATGCCGCCATCTTGGATTCTCTCCAACACCCTTTCTTGATAAAAACTCTCAGCAAAGTGGGAATAGAAGGAGCATACCTCAACATCATAAAAGCCATATATGATAAACCCACAGCTAACATCATACTCAATGGACAAAAACTAAAACCATTTCCCCTAAGAACAGGAACAAGACAGGGATGCCCACTCTCACCTCTCCTGTTTGACATAGTACTGGAAGTATTAGCCATTGCAATTAGATAAGATGAAGAAATAAAAGGCATCCAAATTGGAAAAGAAAAAGTAAAGCCAATGAACATTGACACTGGGGTGTTGGGGTATGCCGGGAAGGTAGCGGGCGCAATTGGGAGATATGTATACAAAATTAATAAAAAAATGATTTAAAAAAAAAACAGAAGGAAAGAAGTAGAGAGGAAGCTAACATTAAGTGAAGCCTATATCAGTCCAGGCAGTGTGCAAGGTAATTCAATTCCATGGTCTCATTTAGTTATCACACTGCTGAAAAATAGATACTGTAAAGGAAATTAAGGTTCAAAAAAGGTGAACTAACTTGTCCAAGGTCACATAACATGAGATCTATCCTATTTATTCAACATAGTCAAATAGAACCCAAATGATTATTGGAGAAATTACACTTAGGCGGCTTATATGTAATCAGGGAGCCTTGTGAGTAAACCTCAAGTAGGTCTACAACCAGAGCCACAACACAGATACCAAAACATAGGACAGGGATTTTCACACAAAAGATAGGGCAAACTGTCTTTCCAGCTGCTGAATCTACTTAAGGTAGCAATTGTTTGAAGAAAACATAGCAACCAGAAAAATGGCAGACTTTTGTGAGTGACTTTCTTCTCCACTTTCATTTTTTAAAGAAAAACTATGAGATATTTAACAACAACAACAAAAAAAAAAACCCTATGAGATATAATTCACCTATAAAATTCAACCCTTTTTTAAGGGGATAAATCAGGATGTTTCAGTATATTTAGAAAGTTGTGCCACCATCACTGCTATCTAATTTGAGAATATTTCCATCACCTCAAAAAGAAAGCCCATACCTATTAGCCGCCATTACGCCACTCTCTCACTCCTTGTCTCAAGAAACCACAATTGACTTTCTGTCTCTATGGGTTTATCTATTATAGACATTTCAGATAATCATACAATATGTAAATATCATCTTACACTTAGCACAATGGTTTCAAGGTTTACCCATGTATGAGTACTTCATTCCTTTTTATGGCTAAGTAATATTTGATTGTATAGATATACCACATTTTATTTTAAAATTATTTTTATTGATATTGTAGAGAGAGAGAGAGGGAGGGAGAGGAAGAGAGAAACATGGATGTGAGAGCGAAAGTTAAATCGGCTGCCTCCTGCACACCCCCTACCAGGGATGGAGCCTGTAAGCTGGGCACATGCCCTAACTGAGCTCGGAAGGATGCCCAACCTAGTGAACCACACTGTACAAGGTATACGCCATATTTTCTTTACTATTGATTAAGCATAAATGTGTACATTTAAGGACTCTCAGTTCTATTGTATTGATCTATATGACTATTTTTATGTCAGCACCATTTCTATAGTTTTATAGTAAGCTTTAAAATAAAAAATTGTGAGTCTTTTTCAAGATTTCTTTTTTCTATTCTGGTGCTCTCTTCATGGATTTTTAGGGTCACCTTATCAATTTGAACAAAATAATCAATGGATTTTGCTAGATATTGCACTGAATCTATAAACCAATTTGTGAGTATTACCATATTTACTATATAAAGTCTCCCAATTCATGAATATGGGATGTTTTCCTACTTATCTATTTATTTAGGTTTTCCTTAATTTCTTCCAATAAAATTCAGTGTAAAATCTTGTACTTCTTTTGTTAGATTTACACCTAAGTAATATTTTTGGTACTACTGTAAATAAGATTATTTTCTTAATTTTCGAATTGTTCATTAAGTGTGTATAGAAATAGTTTCAGTTATGCAACACAGTGGTTAGACCATCGAATACTTTACAAAGTGTTGTGCTCAATATTTCCAGTACCCACCTGACATCAAAACTATTACTGAGAAGTAAAATTTATGGGAAAAAGTATATAGAAATGTATTTTATTTTTTTATAATGATCTTGTATTCTGCAACATTGTATCCTAACTCCTTGATCAGTTCTAATAGTATATGAGTTTGCGGGGTGTGTGTGTGTGTGTGTGTACTCCTTAAGATTTTCTATATACAAAATCAAATCATATGCAAATGAACATAGTTTTACTTAAGCCTTTCCAATGTTGGCTAATAATGTTGAATGGAAGAGAAAAAAGTACATATCCTTATATTATTTTTTAACTTAGAAAGATTTTAGTTTTTCACTATTTAATATATTAGCTGTTGGATTTTTTTTTTTTTGGTATCAGACACTTATAAGGTGGGGACACTTCCCTTATATTACTAGTTTGCATAATATTTTCATAATGAAAATGTGTTTTTCAAATGTTTTTCCTGTGTCTGACATGTTTATGTTCTTCAATCCTTTAATCTATTAATATGGTGTAATTCATTAATTGACTTTTTTATTTTTAAAATATATTTTTGTTGATTTCAGAAAGGAAGGGAGAGGGAGAGAGAGACACATCAATAATGAGGATCACTGATCAGCTGTCCCCTGCACACCCGCTTCTGGAGATTGAGCCCACAAGCCGGGCATGTGCCCTGACCAGATATTGAACAGTGACCTCCTGGTTCATAGGTTGATGCTCAACCCCTGAGCCACACCGACTGGTCTGAATGAATTATTTAGAAGTTAAACCAACAATTCATTCCGGGAATAAATATCACTTGGTTGTGTTGCTGAATTTGGTTTGCTAGTTGTTTTTTTTCCTGAAGATTTTTACATCTATATTCTTGAACAATATTGGTCTGTAGTTTTTGTTTCTTGTTATTTTTGGTTTTGCTATCAGGGTAATACTTGCCTCATAGAATGAGTAGTAAAGTATTTCATCTACTATTTTTGGAAGAGTATGTGAAGAGTTATTTATTTAAACGTTTGGTAGAATTCACTACTGGGGTCAGCTGGTCCTGGGATTGTCTTTTCAGGAAGGTTTCTGACTGCTAAATTAATGGCGTTATTTGTTATTAGTCTATTTGGATTTTCAATTTTTTTAAAGTCCACTTACATTTAATTCCACTAAAGTCAGCCACCAGTGGCATCAGCCTACTACTTCTTAGCCATTCCAACATGGGTTGAAAAGAAGAACTTCTTTTTCAGGGTCAATTTGAGCACAAGTCCCAAATGTTCCAGAAGCTCTAATCAAGAATCACTTTCCATCCTCAGGTCAAAAGGCTACTGTTGGACTGGTAAGGGAAGGAACTCCTATTTGTTGAGAATGCCCATTTATGAAGCAATATGTGAGGATCTTTAAAAATTCCTATCATCTTTGAATGCTAGGTCTTATTTTTTTAATTTTATTTTTTACTAGAGGCCTGGTGCACGAAATTCGTGCATGGGGTGGGTGTCCCTCAGCCCAGCCTGCACCCTCTCCAATCTGGGACATCCCTCTCACTATCCAGGACAGCTGACTCCCAACTGCTCACCTGCCTGCCAGCCTGATTGCCCCTTACCACTCCCTTGCCTGATTAACATCTAATTGCTCCCCTACTGGCCAGATTGCCCCTAACTTCTCTCCCCAGCTGGCCCAGTCACTCCTAACTGTCCTCCCCTGCAGGCCTGGTCACCCCCAACTGCCCTTCCCTGTAGGCCTAGTCCCCCCTCAACTGCCCTCCCCTGCCAGTCCGGTCACCCCTAACCGCTCTCTCCTACTGGCCCAGTCACCCCTAACTGTCCTCCCCTGCAGGCCTGGGTCCCCCCCAACTGCTCTTCCCTATACGCCTCCCCCCAGCAACTGCCCTCTCGTACACACCTGATCCCTCCCAACTGCGTTGCCATGCTGGCCTGAGTCTTTCTCCCCCCCCCCCCCGCCCCAACTGACCTCCCCTGCCAGCCATCCTGTGGTGGCCATCTTGTGTTCACATGGGGGCAGCCATCTTTGACCACATGGAGGCAACCATCTTGTATGTTGGAGTGACAGTCAATTTTCATATTACTGTTTTATTAGATAAGATTGAATTTAATGGGGTGACATTGGTTAATTAAATTTTATGAGTTTCAGGTGTATAATTTTATAATACATCACCTATATATTGTACTAGGGGCCCGGTCCATGAAGATTCATGCACAGAGGGTGGGCCCTTTGGCTCAACCTACACCTTCTCCAATCTGGGAGCCCTCAGGGAAGCCGTCTCCAATCCAGGCATTTCTGTCTGTCTTTGCAATCATATGAGCAAATTGTCAGAGACCCCAACCCAGTTTGGTTTGCTGCTCACAGAATAATAGAGGCTTTTTTTTTCTTTGCTTCATTGGTGGAGATTTCCTAAAAGTTTTAGAATATCTTCCCTTTAAATTTTTCTAGACACTGATTTTACTTATTTCTCTCACCTTTGCTTTCCTTCCATACCCCACCACAACAGTAACTTGCTCCAGGCTCACTTTGATCTAGTGTCTAGGAGATACATCTGCCACCAGAACTACTATTCCCAGAATTCCTGGTGCTCCCTGTGTTCTTGGTTTTCCCTTCCTGCTCGATCTCTGTCTCAGGGTCTCCTGCTCTCCCAGGTCCTCCAAGCCACCAGCTCTCCTTCTCTATTCTCCATCTGGCAGCATGGGGAGTCAAGTTCCCCAAGCTGCTCCACTCTCTGCTGGTTCTTTCTTTCTGCTGCCTGTGTATGCAAATTAACCCTCCATCTTTATTGGGTTGATTGCATACTCACTCCTGATTGGCTGGTGAGCATAGTGGAGGTATGGTCAATTTACAAGTTTCTCTTATTATATAGGAGGATTGTGTGCTTACCACACCAAGCCAAGTCTACTTCTATCACCATTTATCCCCTATTTACACCCTTAACTTCTCCCCAACCCTCTTTCCTTCTAGTAATCTCATAATACTGTCTTTGTCTATGAAGCTTTTTTCATTGCTTAGTCCCTTCACCTTTTTCACTCAGCCCTACAACCCTGCTCCCCTCTGACAGCTGACAATCTGTTCTCTATCTATTAGTATGTTTCTATTTTGTTAGTTTATTTTGTTCATTAGGTTCCACAAACGAGTGAAATCTTATGGTACTTACTTGTTTTTCTCTGATTAGCTTATTTCACTTAACATAATGATCTCAGATCCATCCATGCTGTCACAAAGGGTAAGATTTCCTTCTTTTTTATGGCCAAGAAATGTTCCATTGTGTAAATGCAACACAGCTACTTTATGAATGCATTTACTGATGGAAACTTGAAATTTGCTGATTACAAGTTTTGTAAATAACACTGCAATGAACAGAGGGGTTCATATATGTTTTCAATTAGTGTTTTAGGTTTTTTCCCAAAAATGCAATTACTGGGTCAAAAGGAATTTCCATTTTTAAAGTTTTTTTATGTAACTTCATACTACTTTCCACAGGGATATACCAATCTGTATTCCCACCAATAGTGCATGAGGGTTCCCTTTCCTCCACATCCTCTCCAACACTTCTTGTTTGCTGATTTATTTATGATAACAATTCTCATAGGGGTGAAGTTATATGTCATTGTGGTTTTAACTTGCATTTCTCTGATGATTAGTGATGTCAAGCATCTTTTCATAGGTCTATTGGCCATCTGTATGTCTTATTTGGAGAAGTGTATATTCAGGTCTTCTGCCAATTTTTAGATTGGATTATTTTCTTGGTGTTGTGTTGTATAAGTTCTTTATACATTTTAGATATTAACAGATGCACCATTGGCAAGTATGTTCTCCCAATCAGTGGGTTGTCTTTAGATTTTGTTGATTGTTTTCTATGCTGTGCAAAAGCTTTTTAATTTGATGTATTTCCATTTCTTTTTCTTTCCTTTGCTTGTGGCATTATATCAGGAAATAAATACTGCTTTTAGAAATAGCCTAGGTTTTACTACCGATGGTTTTTTCTGAGATTTTTATAGTTTTGAGTCCAACATATAAGTCTTTAATCCATTGAGTTTATTCTTCTATATGATGTAAGAAGGTGGTCTAGTTTCATTTTTTTTGCACATATCTACCCAAGTTTTCCAAAACCATTTATTAAATAGACTATCTTTAACTTATTCTATATTCTTGTCTCCTTTGTCAAATATTAATTGAGCATAAAAGCATGGGTTTATTTCTGGGCTTGCTCCATTAATCTATGTCTGTTTTTATGCCATTATCATGCTGTTTTGATTACTATGGTATTATAGTATAGTTTGATATCAGTTATTGTGATTCCTCGAACTTTGTTCTTCTTTTTCAAGATTGTTGTGGTTTCATATAAATTTTTGGAATATTTGTTCTAGGTCTGTGAAATACAGCATTATCTTGATAGAAATTGTGTTGAATCTATACATTGCTTTGGGTAGTATGTTTGTTTTAATGATGATAATTTTTCCTATACATGAACACAGTATATGCTTCCACTCATTTGTATATTCTTCAGTTTATTTTTTGTGTTTTATAATTTTTGAGTACATGTCTATCACATCCTTAGTTAAATTTATTCCTAGGTTTTTTTTTAAGCAATTATAAATGGGATTGTTTTCTTAAGTTTCCCTTTCTGACAGATCATTATTGGCATATAAAAATGCTATTGATGAATATTTATTTTTTGTCCTGCTAATTTACTAAATTCATTTATCAGTTCTAGTAGTTTTCTGGTAGAATGTCAGGGTTTTCTCTCTACAGTATCATGTTATCCTGAAATGATGTGAGAGTGGGGTGAGAGGGAGTGAGGAGGGTGAGGCTAATGCATTCCTCGAGGGTGAGGCTAATGCATTCCTCCTGGCTGATGCCACACAGAGCTAATGCTCCATCCAATAAAGATGGTGTCTGAGATGTGGGAGAATGTCTCATCACAGGGAGTCTAGTCCACTCTGCCCTCCTTCCACCAGAGCCCAGGATGAAAGGTTGTGAAAAAAATTTTGTGCATTGGCTCTTTAAGAGGGTACCTATAGCTCCAATGAACTCTTGTCTCTCTCTGATGGACAGAAACCCTGTGGCTTTTCACAGCCAGCTGTTATATGGGCAACTCTTTCCAGCTCAGGTGCTTTGGGCTGGAACAATCACAGAAGATGTGCCTTTTTCTGTACATCCTTGTGTGTAAGAACTCTCTCAGCTAGTATTTCGTTGGTTATCCAGGATGATTGTTCTGTAATTTAGTTGTGATTCCAGTTTGGTCCTGGGAGGAGATGAGTGTAGCTTCCACCTACTGTAAGGTACAGACACTGAAGAGAGGAAATACGGCCTGGAAACTTGATTGTGGCATAACATTCATAATGCTCAAATGATTTTTAAAATAGCATTCAAAGATTTTTATTAAAATTTTTCTTTTTCTAGTAATCACGTAGTTCTACATAATAGTTTATGACAAACAGCAGTCCCCAATCCCCTTTCTATTTCGATTTCCAAATAAGCAACAACTTTCATAATTTTAAGCCAATTATTCTGGTATTAGAGGCCCGGTGCACAAACACTCGTGCACTGGAGTGGGGGAGGGATTCCTCAGCCCAGCCTGCACCCTCTCACAGTCCAAGAGAGGTTCCCACCACCTCCATTGTGCTCGCCAGCCATGAGCCCAGCTCAGGGCTTTTGGCTGAGGAGCGCTCCCTTGTGTGAGTGCATTGACCACCAGAGAGCAGCTCTTGCATTAAGCATCTGTCCCTGGTGGTCAGTGCACATTATAGTGAGTAGTTGTTTCACTGTTTAGTCAATTTGCATATTAGCCTTTTATTATATAGGATTTACTTCTATATTTCAAATATCTCAAAATAAAATTTATATTACTATTAATTTTTAAGTCTTATGTATTACCTATTAACTTTATAATAAAGATGAGGATTTACTAGTAGCTCTCTTTTCATTGTCCCATTACTACCACCTTTGCCCCCCACCCAAGCACACTTCCTCATACTGCCAATATACTTGTATTGTAAGTTTAATTTATTCATATTTACATTATCCTGGATATCTAAAGATTATTTATAACTGATACATATAAAATGTGATTAATCTTACTTTCCAAAAAAAGTTTTTATATTCCCTAAAGTTACTAATTGCCTTTTCTGTTTTGCTTTGTTTGGCTGCTAATTTTCAAGACACTTAACACTAAATCCCTAACTCTCCTCTATTTCTATAAATCTCCTCTCAAAATGTTCATTCATGTCATTTCATTTTAAAGTATTATCACCCGATAAATTCTGATAGCTCTAATCTGAACCTGTTGCCTTCTATGCATTATGCCAGGTTGCCTTTTGGGGATCTTCTTTTACCTTCATCCTAAGGAATTCTCTTTGTTTTTTTCCTATGTTGGGATTCTCTTGCCCAATATTTCCTGATCTTATTTTTCTTGCTTAGCTCACTTATTATGAAGAAACCCATTTATATGAAGCTCCCTGAAAAAGGGTATATATGTCAGTTTTTGAAATGTTGTAAATCTAAACATTTCTTTATTTATCCTCCTACTACTTTGGCTAGTTAAAGAATGCTAGATAGGCAGGATCCTATCCTGGTTTCAAAGATTCTGAAGTTTCCTAATGAGGTCTTTAAGGTAATAATCTATCTCCATCCATATTGGACCTTACTGGAAAGACCCTTCAGTCTTGGAGGTCAATTCCCCCCATTGATACCAACAAAAATCAAGATTTAACTACAACTAGGCTGTACACACAGTCTACAAAAGGGTGCACCAAGAGTGTCCACCTCATGTAATTGGGGAGGTGGAGCTACTGGGCCACATAGGACACCTAGCACACAAAGCTACTCAATTCAGGGAAGCAGCAAAAATGTGGAGACAAAGGAACAGATCAAAATGAAAGAAATGGAGGAAAACAAACGACTGGATATAGACTTCAAAACCACAGTTATAAGAACAACTTAGAAAAGATGAATGAATTTATTGAGATCCAAGAGGAAATGAAAAAGGACCAACTAGAAATTAAGCATACACTGACTGAAATAAAAAAAAAATATTATACAGAGACCTAACAGCAGACTAGAGGAATGCAAGAATCAATTCAAAGATTTAAAATACAAACAAGCAGAAAACACTCACCTGGAAACAAAAAAACAAAAGAATTCAAAAATGTGAAGATAGTATAAGGAGCCTCTGGGACAACTTTAAGCATACCAATATCAGAATTAGGGGGGTGCTAGAAAAGAGAGAGCAAGATACTGAAAACCTATTTGAAGAAATAATGACTGAAAACTTCCCCTACCTGGCAAAAGAAATGGACTTACAAGTCCAGGAAACACACAGAACCCCAAATAAATGGAATCCAAAGAGTACCACACCAAGACACAGCATAATTAAAATGCCATGAGTAAAAGACAAAGAGAGAATATTAAAAGTAGCAAGAAAAAAAAAACAGTTAATTACCTATAAGGGAGCACCCATATGATTGTCAGCTGATTTCTCAACAGAAACAGAAGGCCAGACGGGAGTGGCAAGAAATATTCAAAGTGGTGAATAGCAAGAACATAATAAGTGAAATAAGCCAGTCAGTGAAACAATAATAACATATGAAGTCACTCATTTATGGATAAGAAAGAATATTATAAACTGATAAACGAAAATAGATACAGAGGCAGAGAAGCATTGAACAGACTGTCAAACGACAGTGGGAGGGTTGGGAGGTGGCGAAGGGGAGGTAAGAGATTAACTGAATGACTTGTATGCATGCATATAAGCATAACCAATGGACGCA
>JAAGEH010000013.1:7627262-7693403 GCA_011751065.1 Lasiurus cinereus
CCCCTGTATCCATGCATACCCCCCCCCCCAATGGCCCCAAAACCCTGGGAGGGGGAGAGGCCCTGGGCGGGGGGGGGGCTGGTGGAAGGTCAATTGGGGGAAAAAACAGAGACATATGCACTACTATTTGTGATACTTTAAACCATAAAAAAGAAATGAAGCATGCACTATTTGATATTAACAGTGAATTAACAGTAGGCTAAAGGACATCATGAATCAAATCAAGAAATTTGAATATAAGGAAAGAAAAAGCACCCAATCAGAACAGCAAAAAGAGAAACAAATCCAAAAACATGAAAATAGTATAATAAGCCTGTGGGACAACTTCAGATATACCAAAATTCGCATCATGGGGGTTCCTGAAAGATAAGGGAGGGAGCAAGAAATTGTAAATCTAGTTGAGCAAATAATGACAGAAAACTTCACTTACCTGGTGAAAGAAATAAACGCACAAGTCCAGGAAACACAGAGAGTCCCAAACAAGAGGAACAAAAATATGTTCACACCAAGACACATCATAATCAAAATACCAAAGGTTAAAGATAAAAAGAGAATCTTAAAAGCAGCAAGAGAAAAGCAGTTATTCATCTACAAAGGAGTGCCCATATGACTGTCAGCTTATTTCTCAACAGAAAGTTTGCATGCCAGTTGGGATGTGCAAGAAATATTCAAAGTAATGAAATACAAGGAACTTACAGCCAAGATCACTCTACCCAGCAAAGCTCTCAAGGTCATATAAAGAGCTTCACAGACAAGAAAAAGCTAGAGGAGTTCATGACCATTAAACCAGTATTACATAAAATGTTAAATGGTCTTCTATAAGAAGAAGAAAAAAGAAGTTCAAGAATAACAATAATAAAATGGCAATAAATACATATCAATCAACAATTGAATCTAAAAGCCAAAAATACTCATAGATACAGAGAACATTTTGATGATGGCCAGGTGCAACAGTAGTTGGGGGTATGAGTGAAAAAAGTAAAGAGATTTAGAAGTACAAATTAGTCATAGCCCGTGGACCCAGACAATGGATAGGTGAAGGTCTGAGATGGGGCAAAGGGGGGAGGGGATGGCAGACATGGGTAATAGTCGCAACAATAAGATACCTTTAAAAAATACTTATATCCTCCCCTCTAAAAAATAAAGCGCTTAGCATATATCTATCAGTTTTAAAAACTTGAAATAACTTTCTCTGGCCAGTGTGGCTCCGTTAGTTGGAGCAGCGTCCCATACACTGAAAGGTTTTGGATTTGATTCCAGTCAGTGTACATACCTAGGTTATGGGTTCGATCACTAGTTGAGGTACATATGAGATGCAAAAGATCAATTTTTCTCTCTCACGTCAATGTTTATCTCTCTTTATCTCCCCTCCCCCTCTCTCTAAAACAAATAAAAACATACCCTCGAATGAGGAATACAAAAAAGAAAGTAAGAACTCCAGTTAAATATATGAACACAGATGAATCTCTCATACAAGGGTGGGCAAAAGTAGGTTTACAGTTATGAGTACATGAAAGAGTGTACTCTTGTATTATTTCTTTTTTGTATTACCACTGTAGACCTACTTTTGCCAATCCCTGTATATAATTTTGAGTGAAAAAAACAAGGTACAAAAAGAATACTTACAGAATTATTCTTTTTTATAGATATGAAAAGCAATAATAGCAAAAACAAATAATGCTTACTTTCTATCGGACAATGTTCTAAGCATTTTATATATAACTAGAGGCCCGGTGCACAAAATTTGTGCACAGACGGGGTGTTCCCTCAGCTCTGTCTGCACCTTCTGCAATTCGGGACCCCTACACCTTTTTCTTATCTAGCTAACCTCTTCACATTTAAAAAAATTAACTGAAATATCAACTATTCTAGGAAATCCTCTTTGAACAAATGTCTTCACAATCTGTATTAAGTATTTTCATAGTATACCATTCTTTTTCTTTAATACCTACTTAGAGTGAATGCCATGTGGTTTTCATTCTTGCATCTGAAATTTTTCTTCTTACTCTTGTAATACGAAGCTTATCCAATTTACATTTGTCCTTCAAGAGCTTATATTTGGTTCAGTTTCTAGTTGGATCCCTGCTTTTTTTTTTTTTTAAGCAATAAATTTGGGTTGTGATAGTTAAGTCTCACTTGCAATTAAGCCTGCAGGTATCTCAATCTGAATATTTCTATAATACTTATCACTTTAGCATACCAGAGATTGTGTTCATTTATAGAAAATAGTAATGTCACCGGATCATTTGATCTTCTAGTAATATTTTATAGCAAGATGTATTATTCTAGTAATTTAACTATTACAAAACTGAGGCGTACATAAATAAATCACATTACACAATAAAGAATGACTCAAATATCAAAGCATAGTACACTTAGGGCCTCCCTTTTTCTGTGCCTCAGATATCATCATGTAGTACACAGTTCACATGGAACTCAGCTTCCTTTAAAATAGGAAGTGATTCCATACTCATGAAACAGCTACTTCCACACATATTTTTTTTATTTAATTCATAGCGCATACTCTTTGTACTAATTATTGGAAAATCATCCTAGCAATTGCCTCTGTTCCTCTCTGTATTTTTTGCCTTACATTCTGATGTCATTACATTCTGCGCTTTTATCATCCACTCACTCTAATAAGATTGTGAATGTTTTAAGGGCAGAGATCATGACTTGAGCTTGTGTTTCTCTGTCATGGTGCCTAGATAAATACTCCAATGCCATCCAGTCTAAATGACTGTGATGAGAGAGCCCCAATGTTGCTGGAGACCTCTGATTTTTATTTAAGGGGTCTCACTTTTTCTGCACCTTTACAGAGGGGTGAGTAGGGCTGAGGGAATTTGAGGAAATCCAGACAGAATTCTCCTCCTAAAAGTTTTTGCTAAGCTGGCGTATGGGACCACTAATCATTTGTCCAATTAAAACCCGGACACACAGCAATAACAAAGGCATTAGTCTCCTACTGCTAATGCGTGGGGATCAAACCCCAGCCTGCAGGAACTCACCCTCATAGTCAGGACCAGGCTGCTGGATACACCTAGGCTGGTGCTCCTAACTCTGGGGAGAGGGAGATTTCGCATAGCTGAAGGCTAAAAGCCCTGGACTCCACACCATGCCCCCAACAGGTCCCTAGCGCAGGTTGGTCAGCAGAGCGGCTTCTTCACCTGGGATTGCGGGTCAGCTTGGCCAGGCTCTGCCTGGCCTGTTGGCCCCATGATCATGGAGCGGATCTGCCTGTGCTCTTCGCCCCGTGATCGCCAGGAGGCTTGGCCTGGCCTCTTCTCCCTGTGATCGCAGGGCAGCCTGGCCTGGCCTTGTCTGTCCTCCTCATGATCGTGGGGCAGCCCAGCCTGGGCTCTTCACCCTGTGATCACAGGGCAGCCCAGCCTGGTCTCTTTTCCCTGTGATTGTGGATGCCTCAGCCTTGGCTCTTCTCCTATGATTGCAGGGCAGCTTGGACCCAGGCAGGCTAATTAGGGCACTGCCCCTGCCACCTGATTGAGTCCAAGCTGCCATGGCAATCAGGGCTTGGACCTGGGTAGGCGGAGGGGCTGCAGGGGCTTGGACCTTTGCAGGCAGCTCCGGGCGCTGACCCCATTGCCTGCCCAGTCCCCAACTGTGGCTTGGATCGCAAAGGTGGCATAGGGCACTGCCTGCATATGCAAATTTACTCTCCATCTTTGCTGAGTTAATTTGCATATCACTCCTGATTGGCTGTGGGCATAACAGAGGTACGGTCAATTAGCATTTTTCTCTTTTATTAGTATAGATAACACTTTTCAATGTTCATGACAACTCTATAAGGAAGGGACTGTTATTAATCTCAAATAGATAAGGAAGCTAAAACTGAGAAGCTAAGTGACTAGCCTAATCTCAACAGCTGAATAAATTGAAGAGGTAGGATGCAGACCCAGGTAGTCTGGCTCCAGACTCCACATTTTAGTGACTGTACTGTATTACATAAACCAACACTAAAAATTGCTTAGGATAATTCATCTATGTGGGCAAAATAAGCAAAATTCATAATAGGGTACAAAGGTCCATATTTAAAGATTATCAGGAAGATAAACCCATAGCACTTCCCTAAACCACTGCCCCTTTATATGTATACCTACATACCAGACTTCCAGTGGAAGACATGCTATGAAGAAATATTATGTTAATGTTCTTATTTGAATTTTTAAAAAATATATAAAATTTACTCTGAAATATATTCTACACAAATCACAATAAATGTTCACAACTGAACCCATCTTTGTAATCAGCCCTCAAATCAAACAAAACAACATTAATAGCATCAGTAAGGGCCCCCTTAGACTAGTTTTGTCACAGATACTCCACTTTGGGTTAACCACTATCCTAGCTTCTAATTCCATCACTTAGTTTTACCTGTTTTTAGACTTTATAGAAACGGGCTCATATAGTGGTTACCACTGTACTTTGCCCACCCTGTATTTGTTAGATTCATCCATATTGTGGTAAACAGCCGCTCTATTCACTCATTTTCATGTCTGTAAAGTAATATGAATTTATCACAATGTATTTACCCACTCAATTATTGACAGGCATTATCAATTTTTTTTTCAGTCTTTCTACTGCATCCCCAGAAAGCCAGGTTCAGAGTGCAGTGTAGTGGAAAGCATACAGTTTCTGGAGTAATAACAATCTGGTTAAAGCTTGCTCTGTTAATAACTTGATATTATATATCATTTATGTGTTATTGGACAGATTATTTGGCCATTATAAACCTTGATGTAGGATATAGGTAATAATGCATAACTGTGATGACATATAGCAAGTAGCTAGTAGATAATAATTATTATTATAAGGCCTATAAAATATTTGATCTTGGCTTGAAAATCACTTACAGATTACTTTCACATAGCTTAGCTCTTATAGCATTCCCCTCTGCCAGGACATGCACTGGTCTTTGAAATGCAGGGTAGTCATGTACCCTACCAGGTTTCTCCCTTGTTCTATCTTCTGGATTTTTTCAACCCCATCTTTCTCCAAATTAGGTCCTTTTCCTAAACTTCTTTCTATAATCTCTGTTCATGGAGAAAGCACAGCAACAAGTCTGACAATCCCATGTTTTATAGCCAATTCCTTCTTGCCTAACATCTATTAGGTGACAACATAGCTTCCATAACAGCTCCAACTCTCAAAAAAAGTGGGCTAAATACATCCTCTGATGTGTCACACAGTTTGGCTCTGGTTCCACCAGAGACCACACAAAGGCTTTATTCAGTGGCTGTTCCTCTCTGGCAAGGGCATTCTTGTAAGAGAACTAAAAACATACTGTGGACAAATCTGATAAGACCCCAAAAATATGAACCAAGGGGTATAAATGCTTTCCCTGTTATGTGTCTAAGGGTGGTGACTGAGTCTTTATTCTGCAGTTTCCAATGGACAGCCCAGCATTCTGCACTGCAGGATGAAAGACCTATTATGAACAGAGATAGACTGAGCCTTATTTATCCTCCCTTGACCTTAGAGAGAGGGGAGAAAGTTGCATGGTGCTGGGAAGGTAAATAATGGTGAAAAGGTTCTGCTAATCAAGTGATAGCTAAAATATACACATATTGGTATGGAGTACTCACAAATTTTGTGTGTGCTGGGACTTTTGAGAGGTGAGAGGAATAGAAAGAGTTAACCAAACAGGGGCTTAGCATAGCTAGACAAAGAACTCTACAGCTAGTAGACAAGAAACTGGGAGAAAAGGGCAAAGAAGTGGATCATACTTGATCTATCCTAGTCACCAGAAATACTTACATTAATTCAATATAAGAAACGGCAAAGTGCATGGACTCAGAGCCCAGAAACTTGAGTTCAACTCCTGGATTTGTCACTTGCTTTTGTCACTGTAAAATAAGCCTAATAATAATCACCAACAAGATTTAATTAAGGTTCCAGACTAGAAAAACAATGTTATCAACCCTAACAGTGAAAAGTGAAGATGCAGCTGACAAGAGTTGAGGGTTAAGAGGTAGTAAAGTAAGTCAGAGGTGCTAATATCTTCATCTTACCAAGCTACAGTGAAAAAAAAAAGGAAATAAAGGTTAATGGAAAAAGAATATGGGTCCAAATATAATAAAGTACAGGTAAGCAAAAGAAGCACTAGAATGATGTTATAATTATCAAAAATTGCAAGAAGAGGAAAAGAAGAAGGTATGAGCAATGCTCTCCTATATTCATAGCATGAAAAAATAAATTATACACTTGATAAAGAAATAACAATATAAGCATAGTTTTTTCAAAAATAACCATCCAAGTAATAAATGTTTCTATCAGACAGATGGGGTTGAAAAAATACAAAAGATGAAATAAAGCAGAAACCTGATAGGGTACATGACGTTACCCATAGTATGATGTTTTTAGACTTTATAGAAATGTGCTCATATAGTAGTTAGCTGCTTTTATAACTTTTTTTCCCTTCGATCTGGAAAAGGTATACAGAGAGGGTGAGAAAATCTCTAGATTAAAATTTAAAAATCATTTATTTAGATATCCTCAAAATGAATGCCTATGAGAAGTAGAGAAATATGGGAGACTGTTGAGATATTTACAGATCCTATTGTACTCTATATATATATAGAATATATTTTTATTGATTTCAAGGAATAAGGGAGAGGGGAAGAAATAGAAATATCAATGAGAGAGAATCATTGATCGGCTGCCTCCTATTTCAAAAAATAGAATCCTGTTTTAAAGGAAATAGTGCCACAAAAGTCTCCACCAGATAAAACAGATCCAAAGGGAATTGCTTTGGTTAAAGTAGGGAGTTAGGAGCACCACCTAAACAGTTTCTGGATTGGGGGTTAGGGGACCTCTGATGGGGATGATACCTGTGAAATCATCTAGCCAGTCATTTCATGCTTGGGAAGGCAATCAGAAGCCATTGTACAACAGAAGCTATTTCCCAAGGCATCACAATGGTTAACCTGATGGGAACTGGTTATCTTTGTGAAATGACTCATTAGAAAATAGCCTTCTGACAGTTTGTTATTAAATGGCCCTATCTATTGGGATACAGTCACCCAAGTGGAACCAACAACAGAGTTCACTGGCCTGCAAATGGATTCTGCAAAGTAACTTGCATTAGCCTGTTACATCTCTGACCAACAGCTCAGAATCTATCCATAGGGAAAAAATATTATTTGAGTATCACAATTCACTCCCTCCCATACTTGTCCCATTACCTTTCCACAGATTTCACATAAAACAATTATTTCAAATGGTAATAGCATCAGTGTCATTTGAAAAGGTTAATCATTTTTGATAACCAAGATATTTATTCACAATGTGTCCCCTCTTAATTCTCAGAACTTTGTTATTTTGTGAACTATTTAAAAACATCTATGAAAAAAAGACATCACCAACATCCTACAGTGCCACAGACAGAAATCTGGAGGCCTGGTAACATGAAACCTCTCCATTAATCAATAGCTACTTGGGAAACATTCATTGTCTCTACCCTTGATTTTTGCCTCACTCATTAACTTCTATTTTTTTAGATTTGTAAATCAGGGTAAGGCCATCGTAAATTGGAAAATTTTATTGGAAGCATTCTATTCTAGAACCCCATTTTGCTGCCAAAAATAATGATGGTGATGATGGTCATGGTGATGATGTTGATGGTGACAACAACAATGACAGAAAATAGGTACTGTTTTCAGGTACTGTTCTAAGAACTTTTTATTAGAATTTAAAAATCACTCATAGTCAAATCAAAAAAAGAAAAAAAATGATTTCCATTTTATATCCCACATATGAGTGAAATCACATGGTTCTTAACTTTTTCTGTCTGATATATGTTGCTTAGTTTCACCTGACAAATTTAATTTTAAATAACCCCCAAAGGTAAAAAGTCAGGTGAAATAAGCTTCAATAATATATTCCATTTAACCCAATATACCCAAAATTATATTATTTAAACATGTAATCAATATAAGATATTAATGAAACATTTCCATTTTTTTATATTATCCTCGGAATAGTTTACATATATAGCACACTAAATTCTGATATGCCAATTTCAATTACAGTGGTACCTCGAGATACGAGTTTAATTCGTTCCGTAACCTTGAGGCATGGGAAACTATGAGACGCTCAAGTCTCGGTAAACTGGTGGGTCCTGTGCAGCCGGCCGATCGGCGCGATTACTCCTATCTCAAATGTTGCTCGTATTTCAAAGCAAAAATAGCTCGTATCTCAAAAATCTTGTATGTTAGGGCACTCGTATCTCGAGGTACCACTGTACTTAACAGATACAAATTTGGTTAATTGCCCTGATAATTACAAACAGAATAGGTGATTAGGAATTATTTGTCCATGGTTCATGTTGTACACATGAGAAAACTTAAGCCCAGAGAGAAGTGGTATTTCTCATAAAGGGAAATGAGCCCTAGTCTTACAACCAGAAGAACTGAATTCAAATCCAACCTCTTCCACTTCCTAGTTGAGTGATTCAGACATTTCATCTCATTAAATCTTGGTGTCTTCATCTGTAAACATGAGATAATAACCTCTACTGTACAAGGCTGCTCTGGGGTTTAAAGGAGAATATACATCTATATTTATAAGGTCCTACAAAGCACATACCACCACCAATAAAGTCAGAGGATCCATCTCCCAGCAATAATGGGTGTATCAGTCTGGGCCCAATCAAGAGATAGAAATAAGTATAAAGAATTCATAAACTACAAATTTTCTAAACTAAAAAAAAAAAAAAGGAAATACAAGATATAAGGAAACTACCTCTGTACAGTACCACAGGCTGAGGAAAGGTACCCCAAGGAGAATGAATTTGGAAGGGGTTTAGATCTCACTGAAAAAGGGAAACAATTTAAGCCACTGAAGAGCAGAGAAGTTAGTTAGCTTGGCCTGATGGTCTGCAGTAACTACGAAGGAGGCAACTCTCCAGAATGAAGATGGGGAAAAGACAACCAGCAGCCAGCGGGAAAGGTATACAGAAAGGGTGGGAAAATCTCTAGATTAAAGTGAGCTTTGCAGGGCCAGCCTGGCTTCAGTAGGAACATCTTAGAGGTACAACCAGGCTGTAGGAGGGCTGGCAAAGGAAGCATGGAGTAGCAGCTCTTTCATAAGTCTTTATTCAGCAGATGTGCCACATAGGGGACCTACAGAGGAAAGATTGGGGCAAGCATGGGTGGGGAGCCCTTCAGGGTTAGACCTGCAAAAAGATTATCACCAGAAGGCTTTGAAGTTACTGAGGGACCATGTATTCCAAATGTGTGGCGTGGCCAAAGTCCCACCAATATCTCACTCCCACTCTACTGGGCCCCCTGTGTAACAGCCAGAAACTTTAGGAGTACCCTTCCTCCAACAATGTCCTCCTAGCACACTCTCCCAAGAAAGCTTAACATCTTGTGCACTGTAAAGGAGAGATGTTCAAAGGAATTCTGTCCACTTTCACAGAACAGGTACTGAGGAGTGTTCAAACTGAAAGACAATAAATTAATAAAACACAGGGGTAGACTGGAAGCTATACTTTCTTGTCCTAATTTCAGGGCTCTGTCTGCTACCTTACATTTTATTACTAGGAGAATTTTAGGTAGTTTCTTGAAAATGACTCTCACACCAAATGTTGATCATTTTCCTTGTATGTGTACAGGTTGGCCCCACTGATAAAGGGAAAAAAACTGATAGGAATTTAACCTTTCTGAGTCTCAGTTTCTTCATTGGGATAATGAATATTATACATCCTACAGGTTTGCTATAATAATTAAGGAAGGCAATGTATGTAAGATCCTCAGCCCAGGCCTGTGACATAGGAAGTATATAATAGAAATTCATTTCCTTTTCCTCAGATGACATGAGTCAACCACTGCAGCAAATTCTTCCTTTCCTTTTTCCTATTCCCATGCCGGAATGAATGTAAACCATGTGTAAAGGTTTTTATGTCATCTATCCTTCATCCTTTTTATTCAGTATTATGTAACAATTATTAAATCAATTAACAAGTAGCTAATTATTTTCATACCACACTTGTGATTGTAAAGATTATTCTATTATATATTTGTCCAATGAAGTATTTAAGTTAATAAGACTCCAGATGAACTGAGTGGAATCCAGAATTGCTGTGCTATCCAGAGAACTGACTTTGCTTGAATGCGTATCACTCAAATAATGTCCAGGTCAACTTGAATGATGACATGAAGCAGTGGGAGCACTTCTACTAATCTGCTATTTCTTCTCATAACTTGCTACTTTCATATCCAAACTGTTTATCATGTTATCACAGATAATAAAAATTGAATGCTGTGTTCTTACTACTAAAATGGCCAGATGCTTGGTCAAGTTGCTACATTTAGTTCTGGTAGACACTCTTGGTTACATGGTGCATACAGGCCTACACCTAGCTAATAAGAATAAATATCATGATTATTCATACCTCTTTATGAGAAACTGGGAAATCAGTATTCTATAAGTAGTCAAGCTGAGATTAAATGGCATGAAGCTGTCCAACTGAAATTTGTATATTTGTGCTGTCCAATATAGTGGTTACTAACCAATGTGCCGATTGAGCATTTGAAATATAACTGGTATTACTGAGTAACTGATTTGTTAATTTATTTTATTTTCACAGCTATCATCTATATTAGATAGCACAAATCTGGATATTATGGCTTAATGGAATGGGAGATTTGAAGCTAAACAGATCCTTAGATCTAAATCCTGGCTATTGTCACTTACTAACTATATAACTTTAGTCATGTTTTTTCTCTTATCCAAATCTTAGACCTCATTTGTAAATGTGTCCTAAAATTTAGCCCTTCAGATGTGTCTGCTTATAATACCAGAATCTCATAGGTCTGTTGTAATTAGAGAATTAATATAAATCTAGCCTAGTGCTCAATACATAATAAGTAGTCTTCACTTTTAAAAAATATTTTTTATTAATTTCAGAGAGGAAGGGATGGCAAAAGATAGAAACATCAAAATGAGAGAAAATCATCCATCAGCTGCCTCCTGCATGTCCCCTACTGGGGATCAAGCCCACAACCTGGGCATGTGCCCTGATGGGGGAATCATGACCCGCTTGGTTCATAAGTTGATGCTCAACCACTGAGCCACAGCAATCTTTAAATAATAAGTAGTCTTTAAATAATAGCTATTATTATCAAACTTCTCATTTGCTAGATGAAGAACCTGAAACTCCCATAGAAGTGTCTTGTCCAGAGATAGATAACTAGTTGAAGGCATAGTTAGAAGCCAAATAATTTTCTCATCTGTTTTTATTATTAGTTTTCTTATATAGATAAACCTTTCTCACCCCAGAAAACTGAAAAGTGGTTGCCTAACAACTATTCAAGCTCTGTAAAAAAAAAACAAAAAAAACCTGTTATGCATATATAGCAAATGTACCTTGGTGAAGCCTATTTGCTCCTTCCGAAAACGTTCCAGGGGTTTGATCAGCAAGTCACTAGCATTGTGTACCTAGAGAAAAGAAAGAACATACAAAACAATTTTTGGTTTACCAAATCAAATTCAAGATTTTCTATTACTAGGGTATTTCTTTGTAATATACCATTCTGTAAAACGTTAACTACTGTGCTGAGACTTTGGGTTTTTAAAATCAAATGCTTTGGGAGAAAATGAGAGAAGGAATATTGGAGGCATTTCTCTGTAATTTTAGAAGTAGTCTGATCAGATATTTTAGTTGAAAAATATCCAAATCAATCAACAATCGACAAGTGCTGGTGCGGATGTAGAAAAAAAGAAACCCTGATGCACTGCTGGTGGGAATGCAGACTGGTGCAACCACTAAGGAAAACAGTATGGAGTTTCAGAAAAAAACACACAAAACAAACAAACAAAAAAAAACTAAAATTGGAATTTCAATTTGACCCCGTAATCCCACTTCTATGAATATATCGCAAGAAACCAGAAACACCAGGAATGGAGGACTCAAAAAAATGGCGGTGGAATAGACAGATGTGTCCAGAGCATGGTCCCTTAGCAGACAGAGAGAACAGCTGAGGGTCACACGGGGAGTGTTTTTGGGTGAATTAAGAGACAGCTATACTCCAGGAGAATATGGAGGACTACAGGATGAGGCTCCCCTGAGAAGGCAGCCCTCACTACTGCTGGGTTCCTTCCCAGAGCCACGGGCTAGGCCACGGAGACTGCTTCATCTTGAAAGGGAAAATGGATGTTATCAGAAGCCTGAAAATCCACAACTACAGCACACACCTAAGAGCTGCGAACCCCAGAACACTGGTCCCCACTTTGCACAAACATGCAGATTCAGAGGAGCTCTACACTACACCACAGAAAAGTCATATTTCACCTGGGATAAGGTGAGGTCTCTGATCCCAGGAGGAAAGAGAAACGTGTGCACTGCAGGAGCTGGAGGACCAGGAGAAGTATGCACCTAGAAAAGTCCGTGGCTGGTGGGGCTGGCATTACCTGTGAATGTGGAAGAGGGTCCTCAGAGCTGCTAACAGAAGAGATCTCTAAAAAGTAACTGAATTTGATCTGACGCAAAAGGACACCATAAAAAATTTTAAAGTATGCCAGTTGCTTAGACACAAGAGAGAAATAAAGATTGCACAGACTTGTGTGCAGTCCTGGAGTTCACACACTTATGCTTTTTCATCTTTAAATCCTTGCTTCTGATTACTAAGCCCAATACATAGGATCACCCAATTAGGGACACTCGAAGAGACTGCAGGAAAAGTTGTTTTTCTGGAACCAAGGGATCAGAGCAGGGAATAATCTTCAGAGAACCAACTCTGAGGCAACCCACTCCCACAAACTGGTATTGAGTGCCACAGTGAAACCAGGATCTAGGCACAGGCCAGAGAGGACCTATAAACCCAGTGGTCAGTAGAGAAACACTGCCACCCAGGGGTTGAATTACAAAATAACTCTTGTGTAATCACAAAAAAAGGACATAAGAAATTAAGACAAACTGTCTGCTTAAACATCAGGACTGGCTTACAACACTGAGGAACAGTGGACTGCAGAGAACTGTAATACTATCTTGACTGGGAAACAGGCGAACCACATAGAACAATAGAGGAAGTGAATGACCTTTACTACTGCACATTTTTTAAATTTTATTTTTATTTGTAAATTTTTAATATATTTTTTCTTTACTTTAATCTTTTATTTAAGAAACTATTTTTTTCTTTTTTGTCACTTGATTTTACCTTTTTAATTATTATATTTTATTTTCAATCAGTATTATTACTACAAATATTTTATCTGTGGTGTGTTTTTTAAAGTGTCATTTTATTTTCTCTTTACATTGGAATTAGTGTTCTACATTATATTTCCATTATTCCTCCAGCATCATTTTACTCTATCTCAACTCTACCATTATACCATCACTCTCTTCCTAACTTTTCCCCTTTTGTAGTCCTGTTTATCTTACACCTTTCTTACTTTAGATTTTCGCTATTCTTTCTTTTTGCCCCCTTGTTAAAATTTTACCCTACTTATATATTTCATTTCCAATCACCTGCTCCAAATCCATATACACCTATCTCTTCTCTATCTTCACTATCCAAACAATTGTTTTTCTCTCTATCCTTTAGTTGTTCTTTGCTACAATGTTGATTATATATATTTTTCATGCTTCTTTGTGAGATTGTTTTCCTTATTAATTTTTTGTTCTATTTTGTTGTTTTGTTTTTGTTTGTTTTTTACTTCTGTTTTACCTCACCTTGTTACTGTTTATAGTTTGAATTCATCTGTAGGTACTTATTGCTGGCATTTGTTGGGATTAGTGGCTATTCTATTAAACTTTTCTACACTTACATATAGTTTGTTACCCTTTAGTTTCTTATTCTTTCTTTTCTCTATTATTTGGCTTTCCTTTTCCCAATTTCATTTTTGCAACCTTTTCTTTTTTCCACTCGCTACTTCTTTATCTCCTATACTCAAATTTGCCTTTCTCTGGTGGTCAACATTATTTTGGGTTATTAATATTGTGAATATATTTCTGTCCAGTGCCTTCTGCATTGTACCTGGTTGTGTTAGATTTTGTGCCTTTAAATCAACACAGGAGAGAGAACTACATAATTAGACACCCAGAGAAGAGAGACTATGGGGGAAAAAAGAAACTTCCCGCATATGAAAAAAAATCAGGCATCACCAGAAAAGGCAGTAAATGAAATAGAGGCAAGCAAACTGTCAGAGAAAGAATTCAGAGAAATTATTATAAGGTGGCTGAACAGACTGGAAGACAAATTTGATAATATGAGTAAGAACCAAGAGGAAATGAAGAAGAACCAACAAAAAATGAAAAAATGACATCACTGCTGTAAAGAACTAAAAAAAAAAAAAATCACCAAGACTAGACTAGAAGAAGCAGAGGACTGCATCAGTGAGCTAGAAGACAAGGTAGTAAAAAATATCCAAGAGAGCAGCCTCTAGAAAAAAAATTAAAAAGCAGGAGGAGAACCTAAGGGATCTTTGGAACAACATGAAACAAAACAACATCCGAATAATAAAGGAGGCAGAAGGGGAGGAAACTGAGCAAGGAATAGAAAACCTGTTTGAAGAAATAATGACAGAAAACTTCCCTAATATAGAGAAGAAAAAACTCACACAAATACAAGAAGCTCACAGACTCCCAAGAAAAATGAATCCCATAAGACTGACGACAAGGCACATAATACTTAAATTGGCAAACACCAACAACAAAATAAGAATCTTAAAAGCGGCCAAAGAGAGACTTAAAGATACCTAGAAAGGAACACCCATCAGACTAGAGACTGAATTCTCAACAGCACCTTATCAGGCCAAAAGGGAATGGAATGAAATACGCAAAGTCATACAAAGGAAGGGTCTGAATCCAACAATACAGTACCCAGCAAGGCTATAAATCAACTTGAAGGTGAAATCAGGAGTTTCATAGACAAAAAAGGACTAAGGGAATTTATTACCACCAATGCAAAAATGCTAAAAGGTCAGCTGTAAAAATAAATAAATAAATAGGAAGTGAAGAGGGAACACAGGTGGAAAGAATAAAAATGGCAATAAATAAGTACCTATCAGTAATAACCTTAAAAGTAAATGGATTAAATGCCCCAATCAAAAGACATAGGGTACCTGAGTGGATAAGAAAACAAGACCCATATATCTCCTATCTACAAGAAACCCACCTCAGAAATAAAAGACACACACAGACTGAAGGTGAAGGGATGGAAAAGTATTTTTAGGCGAATGGAATGAAATGAAAAAAATTGGGGTAGCAATACATATATCTGACAAATTAGATCTCAATGTGAAGGACATACCAGGAGATAAAGAAGGCCACTTCAAAATACTAAAGGAAGCAATCCAACAAGAAGAAATAACACTGGTAAACATATATACAACGAATACAGGAGCACAAAATACATAAAAAAAATCTCCTGGAAGATATCAAGGGAGAGATTAACAGCAATATAATCATAGTACAAGAAGTTAATAACCCACTGTCGATATTGGACAAATTCTCTAAACAAAAATATCAGGAAAGAAACATCAATGCTAAATGTCTCACTAGACCAGATGGAATTAATTGTCATCTTCAGAACATTTCACCCGAAAGCCACAGAATGTACATTATTCACAAGTGCACATGGGTCATTATAAAAAAATAGACCATATGTTGGGTCATAGGCAAACTCTATTCAAATTCAAGAAGATAGAAATCATATCAAGCATCTTCTCAGATCACAGTGGCATAAAACTGGAAATCAATTACAATAAAAACAATCAAAAGTAATCAATCAACTGCAGACTAAACAGCATGCTTTTAAACAATGACAAGATTACCAGAGATATAAAGGAAAAAATAAAAAACATCATGGCAACAAATGACAATCAAAACACAACAATCCAAAATCTAAGGGACACAACAAAAGCACTGTTGAGAGGGAAGTTTTAGCTCTACAAGCCAATTGCAAAGAACAGGAAACAATGGTAATAAATTAACTTACCCTACAACTCAAAGAGTTAGAAAGAGAAAAACCTGTGTAAGCAGAAGGAAGGAAATAATAAAGATGAGAAGGGAGATAAACATTGGGACCACAGAAATAATACAAAAGATGAACAAAACCAAGAGCTGGTTTTTTGAAAGGATAAACAAGATTGATGAAGCTCTAGCTAGGCTCACCAGAAAGCCAAGAAAGAGGACCCAAATAAACAAATTCAGAAATGAAAGAGGTGAAATAACAACAGACCCGACCGAAATACAAAGGATTGTGACAAAATACTATAAACAACTCTATTCCAATGAACCAGACAACCTGGAGGAAATGGACATATTTGCAGAAAAATATCAGCTTCCAAACCTCAATCAGGAAGAATTTAAAAATCTCAATAGGCCAATAACTATGAAAGAAATTGAATTTGTCATAAAAAATCTTCCAGCAAACAAAAGCCCGGGATCAGAGAGCTTCACAGGGGAGTTGTACCAAACATTCAAGGAAGAAATAAAATCTCTCCTCCTCAGACTATTCCAAAAAATTCAAGAGGAAGGAATACTTTCAAACACCTTCTATGAATCCAGCATCACCCTAATACCAAAATCAGATAAAGACAACACAATGAAAGAGAATTGCATGCCAATATCCCTCATGAACATAGATGCCAAAATCCTCAACAAAATTCTAGCAAATCAGATCCATCAGTACATCAGAAAGATCATACACCATAACCAAGAAGGATTTATCCCAGGAATGCAAGAATAGTACAATACCCGCAAATTAATAAATATGATAAATCACATAAGCAAACTGAGAGAGAAAAATCACATCAATTGATGCAGAAAAGGCATTTAACAAAATCCAACACCCTTTCTTGATAAAAACTATCAACAAGGTGGGAATAGAAGGATCATACCTCAACATAATAAAAGCCATGTGTGATAAACTCACAGCGAACTTCTTACTCAATGGGCAAAAACTAAAACCATTTTCCTAAGAACAGGAAAAAGACAGGGATGCCAACACTCATCACTCCTGTTCGATATATTACTGTATTAGCCATTGCAATTAGACAGGAAGAGGAAATAAAAGGCATCCAAATGGGAAAACAAGAAGTAAAATTGTCCTTATTTGCAAATAACATGATATTGTACATAAAAAATACTCCATTAAAAAACTAATAGACTTAATAAATCAATTCAGCAATTTAGCAGGATACAAAATTAATGCCAAGAAATCTATGCCATAGCTATACACCAATAGTGAACTTACAGAAAAAGAGACTAAAAAAGCAATCCTATTTACCAGTGCACCAAAAAACATAAGATACATTGGAATAAACTTAACTAAGGAGGTAAAAGTCCTATATGCAAAAAACTACAGCACACTGAGAAAAGAGATAGAGGAAGACATAAACAGATGGAAGAACATACCATGTTCATTGATTGGGAGAATAAATATCATCAAAATGTCCATTCTACCCAAAACAATCTATAAATTCAATGCAACCCCCATTAAAATACCAATGGCATATTTCACAGACCTAGAAAGAACTCTACAAAAATTCAACTGGAGTAATAAAAGACCCCAAATAACCACAGCAATCCTGAGAAAGAAGAATAAAGTAGGTGGGATCTCAATTCCAGATATCAAGCTGTATTACAAAGCCACTGTTCTCAAAACAACCTGATACTGGCACAAGAACAGACATATAGACCAATGGAATAGAAAAGAGAATCATATATTGACCTAAACCACTATGCTCAATTAATATTTGACAAAGGAGGCATGAATATACAATGTAGTCAAGACAGTCTCTTCAACAAATGGTGTTGGGAGAACTGGACAGATACATGCAAAAAAATGAAACTAGACCACCAACGTACACCATACACAAAAATAAACTCCAAATGGATACAAGACTTAAACAGAAGACGGGAAACCATAAAAATATTAGAAGAATCCACAGGAAGAGAAATCTCAGACATATGCCTAAGAAATTTCTTCACCAATACTGCTCCTAGAGCAATGGAAGCTAAAGAGAAAATAAACAAATGGGACTAAATCAAAATAAAAAGCTTTTTCACAGCAAAAGAATCATCAACAAAACAACAACAAAGCTCACTGTATTGGAGAATATATTTGCAAATATTATCACTGATAAAAGTTTAATCTCTAACATACAGGCAACTTATACAACTTAATAAAGGGAAGATAAATGATCCAATAAAAAATGGGCAATGGAACTAAATAAAATCTTTGTGAAAGAAGACCGAAGGAAGGCCAAGAGATATATGAAAACATGCTCAAAGTCACTAATTATCCGAGAGATGCAAATCAAAACACAATGTGATACCATCTCACACCTGTAAGAATGGCAATCATCTACAAATAAACAAATGACAAATGCTGGCAAGGATGTGGAGGAAAAGGAACCCTCATGCACTACTGGTGGAAATGCAAACTAGGGGAGAACTGTATGGAGTTTTCTCAAAAAACTAAAAATGGAGCTCCCATTTAAGCCAGTAATCCCACTTCTAGGAATCTATCCTAAGAAACTAGAAACAGCAATCAGAAAGCATATATACACTCCTATGTTCATAGCAGCACAATTCACAACAGCTAAGATTTGAAAACAATTCAAAGGCCTATCAGCAGATGAGTGGATTAGAAAACTATGGTACATCTACACAATGGAATACTACGCTGTTATAAAAAAAGAAGAAATTCTTACCATTTGAAGGACCATGGATGGACCTGTAGAGCATTATGTTAAGTGAAATAAGCAAGGCAATGAAAGAAAAATACCACATGATCTCACTCATTTATGGAAAATAAAGAACATTATAACCTGTTGAATAAAAAGATAGATACAGAGGCAGTAAAGCACTGAACGGACTGTCAAATTACAGCGGGAAGGCTGGGGAGTAATGGGGAGGGAGGGAAATAGATCAACCAAAGGACTTGTATGCAGGCATATAAGCACACCAATGGACACAGACAGTAGGTGGGGGGAGACATGTGCTGGGAGGTGGGAATGGATTGCGAGAGGTCAATGGGGAAAAACACAGACATATGTAATATTTTAAACAACAAGTATTTAAAAAAAAAGAAAAATATCCAGAATCCAGAAACACACACAGGATACCTGAAGTATGTGAAGTAAGTAGAAAGAAAGAGAATGAAAAATACATGAAAAGGCCAATTGCACCAAGCACACACCACTTCATGGTAGGCAAATGAATTAGGAATAATAGCATCAGGATAAATTGTTCTAGTCTTCTTCTAGTATATCATAAAACCAGAAACCAGAACATTTCCTTCAGAATTTTGAGTATTATTAAAAGCAACTAGAGCAGTCCTCCCAATTACTTTATAGACTAGAGGCCAGGTGCACAAAATGTGTGCATGGGGAGGGGGTGTTTCCCTCAGCCCAGCCTGCACTCTCTCTGATCTGGGACCCCTCAAGGGATATCCCACTGCCTGTTTAGGCCTGATCCCTCGGAAATCCCTCTCACAATCCAACACTGCTGCCTCCCAACTGCTCACCTGCCTGCCTTCTTGATTGCCCCTAATCACTTCTGTCTGCCAGCCTGATCACCCCCTAACCATTCCCCTGTCAGCTTGATTGATGCTTAACTGCTCCCTGCCAGCCTGTTTGCCCATAATTGCCCTCCCCTGCAGGCCTGGTCACCCCTAATGGCCCTCCCTTGCAGGCTTGGTCCTCCCCTCAACTGCTCTACCCAGCAGGCCTGAGTCCCCCACAACTTCCCTTCCCTTCAGGCCTGGTCACCTGCAACTTCCCCTCTTGCCGACCTGGTCACCCCTAACTGCCCTCCCCTTCAGGCTTGATCACTGCCAACTGCCCTCCCTTGCAGGCCTGGTCCCTCCCAACTGCCCTCCACTGCTGGCTTGATTGCCCACAACTGCCCTCTCTGGCAGGCCTGGTCCTTCCTAACTGCCCTCCTATACTGGCCACCATGTGTCCACATGGGGGCAAGAGCTTTGACCACATGGGGGCAGCCATCTTGTGTATTGGAGTTATGTTCAATCTGCGTATTACTCTTTTATTAGATAGGACAGAGGCCTGGTGCATAAGTAGGGTCAGCTGCTTTGCCCCTCAGGGGGTCCCGGATCATGGTGGGGGTTCCCTTTGGGCTGTGCGGCAGCTTGGGCGAGGGGCCTGTGGTGGTTTGCAGGCCAGCCATGCCCCCCGGCAACCCAAGCGGAGGCCCTGGTATCTGGTATTTATTTATCTTCTACAATTGAAACTTTGTAGCTTGGAGGAGAGCCAAGCCTTCTGCTCACTCTGTGGAGGCAGCCATTTCTTTTGGGACTTATTTGTCTTTTATTATTGAAACTTGTAGCCTTAAGTGGTGGCCTAGAAAGGCTAGGGCTGCAGAAGCTTGACTTCCTCCATAGCTGGGGAAACCCAAGCCTCCCTCCTGCTCGCTCCATGACCACAGCCATCTTGGTTGGGGTTAATTTGCATACTCACTCCTGATTGGCTAGTGGGCGTGGCTTGTGGGCATGGTTGGTGGTTGTAGCAGAGTGATGCTTAATTTGTATATTACTCTTTTATTAGGATAGGATACTCAGAAGCTGACAGGAATAGCCTGTTCAGCTACTAAAATATTGGCATTGATATGTTTTAGCAATATAAAAATATCATCTCCAAACCAGATACCTTATTCAATGGGCAGACAGAGATATATAAAACTTCGTCTTCATGTAAACCTCTTGGTATATGGCATCAGCCCAAGGCAGCAAGTGGGGTTTATTTCTTCATTGGTGTGAATTATTTGCACTTTATTGAAGGACTTTAGCAAATGCATTTGAAGCGGTGGATTTTAGGATGTTTTGCATTAATTTTGATCTACTACTAAAAGACATCTAAATGAGGGACTGGCTTTCTTGTCAGATAAGACATAAAGTATCAGTAAGAGAAAATAACAAAAATAGAAGACAGAGTCAAAAGCCAATTTTGACCAGTCCTGTATTCTCCAAAATAAGAAGCAATTTTTAAAATACCACCAAAAAGCATGGCAAATTGGGGTTTTATATATATTTATACAGGTCCTACTGCGGCAGAAAATTGGAGAAAAACCAAGCAATGCTTAGAGAAATGCAGTCACATTTTATTATTATTACACATGGGCCCAGAGAAAAAAATACCTTTCAAATTCTGGGCAAAGAAGCATGGAGGAAGCTTCCCTATTTATACTTTTTCTAGCTCTTTGTATCCCAAATAAGGGTTTTTCCAGTCCCCTTTGCAAGTTCTTTTTTTGTTTGTTTGTTTTGTTTTAATCTTTTTCTTTAAATATATTTTACTGATTTTTTTCAAAGAAGAAGGGAGAGGGGTAGAGAGTTTGAAACATCGATCAGCTGCTTCCTGCACGCCCCCTACTGGAGATGTGCCCACAACCAAGGTACATGACCTTGACTGGAATTGAACCTGGGACCTTTCAGTCTGCAGGCTGACACTCTATCCACTGAGCCAAACCAGTCTCAGCCCCTTTGCAAGTTCTTAAAGAGACCTATGTGCTGGAGTTTTGAAACCTCAACCAAAGGCCTGGTCTGGTGCCAGCACTCATAACTTCATCTGGGGAAGGTTTATGTACTCTCTGGAATTGGAGTAGTCTTATTTTCCTTGTTATTTAAGCAAGCAAGCATTTACAGATGCCAAAATATCAGGGTTAAAGTTTCAAACAGCAGTTATTATATAAGATGGATGCTTCATAACCTACTGGTTTTATGTACATGAGTCAAATCATTGACTCTTTTGGGTCATTATTGGAGTCAGAGTTATATTGACTCTTGAAGACTATGAGCTTGATAGAATTAATTTTCTGCCTAATAAAGTTAGTGAGCCTGTTTATAAGATAAGGGCCCAGAATGAGGGCCAGGAGTAATCTCTAGAGGGCACGAAGAGTACTGGACACTCTGTTTTCCCTGGGCTGTTTTAAGCCAGGTGTGATAAAGCCATTTCAGGATCCTGTTGATCATGACTGGTATGGGGGTGGTCCTTTCCAGTAGGAGTCAGTCCTTGGGTGGCAAATTTATTTACCTAAACAGAGTCACCAGGACGGAAGGGATGAACCAGATCAGAAGTTTGTACAGGTAGAGTGTCTCAGATGTGCTAATGGACTGCAATCTGGGTGGACTGGAAAGCCTGTAAGAACTTGAGTAAAGACTGTTTATGGATTTCAGCTTTTCTAGATCGGGTTTCTGTGTAAGCTAGTGAGGTGGGTAGATCAGGGTCTGGAAGAGTCACTAGAATCTATAGAGGCCCTATTTGTTTTAGGGCAGCCTCTCGGGATGCTTCATCTGCTTCCTTGACAAGTATAGCAGTGGCTGTTCCTGTTCACAGGCAAGCAGGCTACCTAGATGCAATGGGATCACATACTTTTTGGATAAGTAAGCTACTGGCCTTTATAGGGTCGGAGACTTTGGGTGAGAACCCCTTTAGCTATACGCCTTGTCTTACATATGTAGAGGTGGAAAGACTTAGTTACATTTGGTAGCCTCAAGACCTTGGATATGAATTCTTTCAGGGAAAATAGACATCAGTGGTATTCCTCTGGCTACTTCCATGCTGAAGAGGGGCAGAGTTTTCTTTCAGAACCAAGAGATCCTTACTGTCTATCAAAGGGACGATGAGGGTTGGGCCCAGAAGGAGGTAGGCTTATGACCTGGCAGAGACACACTGTAACAAATGGTCTGGTGGAAGGGGAAAAAATTTCAGTTTTAATAACTTCTATTGAAATAGAATTTTTCTCCTTAAAATAATCCCTCTGTTTATTAAAAGAGCCAAATCAAGACTAGTTTATCAGGAGAAAAAAATGGTGGCAGAATAGACGGACATGTCCGGAGCCTTGTCGCTAAAGCAGACAGAGAGAACAGCTTAGGGTCGCACTGGGAGTGGTTGTTGGCAAGTTAAGGGACAGTTATCCTTCAGGAGAAGGTGGGGGACTGCTGGATGGGGATCCTCTAACCAGGCAGCCCCACTGCCATGGGGTTTATTCCCCCCGAGCCACCAGCAGGAACGTGGAGACTGCACCATTATTCAGGGGAAAGTGGATGTTTACAGAGCACTGAAAAGCCACAGCTGCAGAACCCACTGAAAAGCTGGGGGACCCAGAACACTGCTCCCCAATCGGCACAAACATTCAGATTCAGAGGAGCTCCACACGCCACACAGAAAGGTCAGATTTTGCCTGGGATAAGGTGAGGTCTCTGGTCCCGCAGAACAGAGAGACACGCACATTGGGGAAACTGGACCTAAAGAAATCCATGGATGTTGTGCACGGCGTGATCCCTGAATGTGGAAGGAGGCCCGCAGAGATGTTAACAGAGGGGAGCTCTAGAAAGCAACCCATTTTGATCAGAGGCAGAAGGACAGCCTGGGAGTTATTAAGTTGTTCATATGCATGAACAGTAGCTCAGAAGGAGGAGAGCACAGACTGCACGCTTTCCTCTTCAGACCCTGGCTTCTGATTGCTAAGCCCAATACATAGGATCACCCAATTGGGGACATCCTAAGAGACTGCAGGGGAAAGTTGTTTTTCTGAGGATAAGAGCGCAGAATAACCATCAGAGAATCAGCCCTGGAGAAACCCACTACCATAAACCAGTATTGAGTACCACAAAGAAAGCAGAATCTAAGCACAGGCTAGAGAGGACCTATAGTCTCAAAGGTCAAATCCGAAACACTGCCACCCAGGAATATGACTCACAAATTGACTCTCAACTGAGCAGAAGTAGAACGAAGGGAACTGCAATATCGCCCTGACTGGCAAATAGACAAACAGAACAATAGAGGAAGTGAATGACTTCCACTAATGCTCTTTTTTTTTTATCTTTTAATTTAAAAACTATTTTTTTTATTTTTCATGAAATTGATTTTACCTTTTGAATTATTACATTTTTATTTTCAGCCAGTATATTTTATGTTTTGGGGAAGAAAAGTGTCATTTTATATTCTCTTTATCTTACTTTGTGATTAGAGTTCTACATTCTATTTTCAGCTTTCCGTTACCATTATTTTACTCTATCACAACTCTACCTTTATGCCAACACTCTCTTCCTAACTTTACCCATTTTGTTGTCTTGTTTCTCTTACCTTTTCCAACTTTAGATTTTCCCTATTCTTTCTTTTTACCTGGTTAAAACTTCAACCCACTTATATATCTAATTTCTAATCCCCCACTCTAAGTCCATACACACCTCTCTCTCTTCTGTCTTCACTATCCAAAATATTGCTTTTATCTATATCCTTTTGTTGTTGTTTGCATGAATGGTGATTATATCAATTTTTTATACTTTTTATGAGATTGTTTTTGCTTATTCTACTTGTTTTATTTTGCTTTTTCTTTGCTTTGTTTTTGCTTCTTTTTTACCTCTGTTTTCCCTCACCTCCCTTGATATTAGTTGTTATTTGTAAATTGTATTATTCTCCAGGTACTTGTTGCTGGCATTTGTTGGGATTAGTGGCTGTTCTATTAGAGTTTTGTCCTCATATATATATAATTTGTCCCCATTTTCTTTCTTATTCTCTTTCATTTCTTTTACTTTTATTCTTTCTCCCTCCTCCTCCTCCTCCTCCTTTTCTTCTTCTCCTTCTCCTCCCCCTCCTCCTCCTCCTTCTCTCCCTCCTCCTCCTCCTCCTTCTCTCCCTCCTCCTCCTCCTACTCCTCCTCCTCACTCCTCCACCTCTCCTACTCCTCCTCCTCCTCCTTCTTCTTCTTCATCTTTTTCCTCTTTTTTCTCCCTTCTCCCAAATTCATTTTCGCACTTCTTTCTTTTCTTTCTTTCTTCTTTCTCTCTTATTATTTCTCTACCATCCCTTAATTTGTCTTTCACTGGTGGTCACCTTATGTGTGGTTATTAACATCATGAATACATTTCTATTCAGTGCCTTGTGTGTTGTACCTGGTCGTGTTGCATTTTGTGCCTTTAAATAAACACAGGAGAGAGAACTACATAACCAGACACCAGATAAGAAAGAACATGGGTGGGGAAGAAACAGCCTGCATATGGAAAAAAAGAAGGCAACAACAGAAAAGGAAGTAAACTAAATAGAAGCAAACAACCTGCCAGAGAAAGAGTTCAGAGAAATGGTCATAAGGTGGCTGAAAAGAATGCAAGACAAATTCAACAATATGAGTAAGAACCAAGAGGAAATTATAAAGAATCAAGAAGAAAGGAAAGGAGAGAAAATGGCGGCGAAGTAGACTGGGCAAAGGGAGAGAGAGCGGCTGAGAGTTGCACTGGGAGTGTTTGTTGGCAAGTTAAGAGTCAGTTATCCTCCAAGAGAAGGTAGGGGACTGCTGGACCGGGCTCTCCTAGCCAGGCAGCCCCACTACCACGGGGATTTTGTTTGCCAGAACCACCAGCACGAACACGGAGACCAAGCCATCTTGCAGAGGGAGGTGGATGTCTGCGGTGGTCTGAAGCCTGCGGCTGGGGCACCCATCGAGCAGCCGGGGACCCGGGGACCCAGAACTCCGCTCTCCAATCCGCGCAGACGCGCGGCGGAATCAGAGATCCACAGAGCACACGGAAAGGTCAGATTTCACCTGAGATAAGAGAAAGGTGGATGTCTGTGGAGGTCTGAAAGCTGTGGCTGGCACAGGCACCCACCAAATAGCCGGGGACCCAGAGCACGGCTCTCAAGGCGGCGTGGACCCGCGGGCAGCAGACTTGGAGATACTCATGGCACAAGGAAAGGTCGGATTTCACCTTGGATAGACTGAGGTCTCCTACCCCCTCAGGGCAGAGAGGCACACACTGTGGGAGCCAGGCTGCGGGAAAGCTACCTCTGGAGAGGTCTGCAGAGGTGGGCAGGATGTGATCCCTGAGTGTGGAGGCAGACTCTCCGAGCTGTTGACAGAGGGGAACTCTGGAAAATGACTCATTTCTTTCTGGGGCAGAGGGACAGCCTGGGAGTTATTACAGTGTCCCAGCTGCAAAATCCCCACAAACTGGCTTTGAGAACCAGAGAATAGCAGGATCTGAGCACAGCCTAGAGAGGTCCTGTGCTTTGTCTCAGGGATCAATTCCGAAACACTGCCACCCAGTGGATGACACACAAATTGACTCTCGCATAACCACAAAAGAATAAAGAGATTGAAACACCAACAGGGGAACACAGGGAACAGCAATTCCTTCCCTTCTGGGAAACAGGAGTGCCAAGCAGAATAATAGTGGAAGTGAAGGACCATTCTATTTTTATTTCTTTTTCCTTTTTTATTTTTATTTTTATTTTAATTTTTAGTTTTCATTTTTACATATTTTAATTAAAAGACTATTTTTTTTCTTTCCGCCTCAATCGATTTTACCTTTTTGATTATTACATTTTTGTTTTAAACTAGTATTATTAATCAGTACTAGTACTTTACCTTTTTAGAAAAAAACAAGTGTCATTTTGTTTTCTCTTTATTTTATTTCGGGATTAGAGTTCTACATTCTGGTTTAATCTTTCCTTTAGCATAATTTTACGCCAACTCAACTCTACCTTTATGCCAACACTTTCCTCCTAACTTTCCCCATTTTGTTGTCTTGTTTCTCTTTCCCTTTTCCAACTTTAGATTCCTCCTATTTTTTCTTTATACGTGGTTAAAATTTCACCCCATTTATATATCTAATTTCAAAACACCTACTACAAGTCCATACAAACCTCTCTCTTCTTGTCTTCACTATCCAAAAAGTTGTTTTTTCTCGATGTCCTTTTGTTGCTATTTGCCTGAAAAGTAATTATGTCGATTTTTTGAAATTTTTTTGTGAGATTGTTTGAGTTTATTCTACTTGTTTTATTTTGTTTTTTGCTTGCTTTGTTTTTTACCTCTCTTTTCCCCACGTACCTCGACACCAGTTGCTATTTGCAGTTTATATTAATCTCTAGGTACTGATTGCTGGCCTTTATTGGGATTAGTGACTGTTATATTGGAGTTCTCTCCTGACATCTATAGTTTGTTCCCCTTTTCTCTCTTATACACTTTCTTTTCTCTCTGACTTTTTTTTCTTCTTCTTTTCTTCTCCTTCTTCTCCTTTTTATTTTCTTATTTTATTTTATTTTTTTATTCATTTATTTTTTTTTCTTTTCTCACTCTCCCAACTTGATTTTGGCATTTCTTTCTTTTCTATTTTCCTCATTTTCCTCTTCTTCTTTCTCTATTTACCCATAATTTGTCTCTCATTGGTGGTCACCTTATTTGTGATTATTAACATCTTGAATACATTTCTACTCAGTGCCTTGTGTGATGTACCTGGTCATGTTGTAGTTTGTGCCTTTCAATCAATGTAGGAGAGAGAACTATATAACCAGACACATGGAGAAGAAAGACCATGGGCAGAAAAAGAAACAGCCCACATAAGACAGAAAGGCAGCTTTCACCAGAAAAGGAAGTAAACGAAATAGAAGCAGAAATAAGCATGCCAGAGAAAGAGTTCAGAGAAATGATCATAAGGTGGATGAAAAGAATGGAAGACAAAATCAACAATCTGAGTAAGAACCAAGAGGAAATGAAGAAGACCCAAGAGGAGAAGAAGAAGCAGCAAGAAGAAATGCAGAAGAACCTACAGGATGTGCAAAATAAACAAGAAGAAATGAAAAATGACAACACTGCTATAAAGAACTCAAGAGAAAGCATCAAAAGTAGACTAGAAGAAGCAGAGGACCACATCAGTGAGCTAGAGGACACAGTAGGAAAAAATACTCAAGTACAGCAGCTTCTAGAAAAAAAAGTTAAAAAGCAAGAGGAGAGGCTAAGGGAACTTTGGGATAACATGAAACAAAACAACATCCGCATAATTGGGGTTCCAGAAAGAGTGGAAACTGAACAAGAATTAGAGAACGTGTTTGAAGAAATAATGACAGAAAATTTCCCCAATATAGGAAAGAAAACACCCACAGAAATCCAAGAAGCTCACAGAGTCCCAAGCAAAATGAACCGCAACAAACCAATACCAAGGCACATTATAATTAAACTGGCAAACACCGACGACAAAGTAAGAATCTTAAAAGCAGCCAGAGAAAAACAGAAAGTTACCTACAAAGGAACAACCACAAGACTAGCTACTGACTTCTCAACAGAAATTCATCAGGCCAGAAGGGAATGGAATGAACTATACAAAGTCATGCAAAGGAAGGGTCTGAATCCAAGAATACTGTACCCTGCAAGACTCTCAATCAAAATTGAAGGTGAAATCAAAAGCTTCACAGACAAAAAAGGATTAAGGGAATATATTACCATCACACCAGCAATGCAAGAAATGTTAAAGGGTCTGCTGTAATAAAAAGAAAGAGGAAGGGAAGAAGGAACTCGGGGGTAAGGACTAAAAATGGCAACAGATAAGTACTTATCAATAATAACTTTAAATGTAAATGGATTAAATGCTCCAATCAAAAGACATAGGGTAACTGATTGGATAACAAAACATGATCCATATATCTGCTGTCTGCAAGAAATCCAGCTCAGGAAAAGAGATGCACACAGATTGAGAGTGAAGGGATGGAAGATTCTATTTCAGGCAAATGGAATTGAAAAAAAAGCTGGGGTTGCAATACTTATATCTGACAAATTAGATGTCAAAGTGAAGGACATAATAAGAGATAAAGAGGGCCACTTCATAATACTAAAGGGAACAATCCAACAAGAAGAAATAACTCTGGTAAACATATATGCACCCAATATAGGAGCACCTGAATACATAAAAAATCTCTTGGAGGATATTAAGGGAGAGATTGACAGCAATACAATCATAGTAGGAGACTTTAATACCCCACTGTATCCATTGCAAAAATCATCTAAACAAAAAATCAGCAAAGAAACATCAATCCTAAATGACTCACGAGACCAGATGAAATTAATTGACATCTTCAGAACATTTCCCCCCAAAGCCACAGAATATACATTCTTCTTCAGTGCACATGGGTCATTTTCAAAGACAGATCATATGTTGGGTCGTAAGAAAAGTCTCTTCAAATTCAAGAACATAAAAGCCATATCAAGCATTTTCTCAGACCACAGTGGCATAAAACTGGAAATCAACTATAATAAAAACAATAGAAAGAAATCAAACACATGGAGACTAAACAGCATGCTATTAAACAATGACTGGGTAACCAGAGAGATCAAAGAAGAAATAAAAAACATCATGGCAACAAATGAAAATGATAACACAACAATACAAAGTTTATGGGACACAATGAAAGGAGTCTTGAGAGGGAAGTTCATAGCTCTACAAGCCTACATAGCTCTACTGCAAAAAACAAGAAACAATGGTAATAAATTACCTAACCCTACAACTCAAAGAACTAGAAAGAGAGAAACAGGAAAAGCCTGGTGTAAGCAGAAGGAAGGAAATAGTAAAGATCAGAGTGGAGATGAACAACATGGAGACCAAAGAAACAATTCAAAGGATCAACAAAACAGAGAGCTGGTTCTTTGAAAGGACAAACAAGATTGATGTACCTCGAGCCAGGCTGGCCAAGAAGCAAATAGAGAAGACCCAAAAAAAAAAAAATCGGAAACGAAAGAGGAGAAATTACAACAGAACCCTCCAAAACACAAAGGATTGTTAAAAAATACAATGAACAATTCTATTCCAACAAAATGGACAATCTGAAGGATATTCCAAAACTTAATCAGGAAGAATCTAAACATCTCAATAGGCCAATAACTATGGAAGAAATTGAAGCAGTCATCAAAAAGCTTCCAGCAAATAAAAGCCCGGGACCAGATGGCTACACAGGAGAGTTTTTTCAAACGTTCAAGGAAAAATTAAAGCCTATCCTCCTCAGGCTATTAAAAAATATTTAAGAAAGAATACTTCTAAACACCTTCTATGAAGCCAGCCTCACCCTAATACCAAAACCAGATAAAGACAACACAATGAAAGAGAATTACAGGCCAATAACTCTCATGAACATAGATGCTAAAATCCTCAACAAAATTCTAGCATATCGGATCCAGCAGTACATCAGAAAGATCATACAGCATGACGAAGTAGAATTCATCCCAGGAATGCAAGGATGGTACAATATCTGCAAATCAATAAACATGATATATCACATATACAAATTGAGAGATAAAAATCACATGGTCATATCAATTGATGCAGAAAAAGCATTTGACAAAATCCAACACCCTTTTTTAATAAAAACTCTCAGCAAACTGGGAATAGAAGGATCATACCTGAACATCATAAAAGCCATATAGAATAAACCCACAGCTAGCATCATACTCAATGGGCAAAAACTAAAACCATTTTCTCTAAGAACAGGAACAAGACAGGGATGCCCACTCTCACCTCTTCTGTTCCACATAGTACTAGAAGAATTAGCCATTGCAATTAGACAAGAAGAAGAAATAAAAGGCATCCAAACTGGAAAAGAAGAAGTAAAGCTGTCCTTATTTGCAGACAACATGATACTGTACATAAAACCCCAAAGGACTCCATGCAAAAAAAACAGACATAATAAATGAAGTCGGCAATGTAGCAGGATACAAAATTAATGCCAATAAACCTATGGTATTTCTGTACACTAATAGTGAAATTACAGAAAGAGAGACTAAAAAAGCAATCCCATTTACCTTCTCACCAAAAAAATTAAGATACCTAGGAATAAACCTAACTAAGGAGGTAAAAGACCTATATGCAGAAAACTACAAGCCCCTGAAAAAAGGGATAGAGGAAGACGTAAACAGATGGAAGAGCATCCATGCTCATGGATTGGGAGAATCAATATCATGAAAATGTCCATACTACCCAAAGCAATCTATAGATTCAATGCACTACCCATTAAAATACCAACAACATAATTCACAGACGTAGAAAGGACTCTCCAAAGATTCATCTGGGAAAAAAAAATATGAATAGCCACAGCAATCCTGAGAAAGAACAATAAAGTAGGTGGTATCTCAATACCAGATTTCTAGCTATATTACAAAGCAACTGTTCTCACAACAGCCTGGTACTGGCACAAGAACAGACACATGGACTAATGGACTAGAACAGAGAATCCAGATATCCACCCAAACCACTATGTCAATTAATATTTGACAAAGGAGGCATGAACATACAATGGAGTCAAGACAGCCTCTTCAATAAATGGTGTTGGGAAAATTGGACAGATATATGTAAAAAAATGAAACTAGACCACCAACTTACACCATACACAAAAATAAACTCCAAATGGATACAGGACTTAAAACATAAGATGGGAAACCATAAAAATACTAGAGGAATCCACAGGCAGCACAATCTCAAACATATGCCGAAAGAACTTCTTCACTGATTCTGCTCTAAGGGCAAGGGAAGTAAAGAGAAAATAAACAAATGGGACTACTTCAAAATAAAAAGCTTTTGCACAGCAAAAGAAACCATCAACAAAATAAGAAAGCCCACTGTATGGAAGAACATATTTGCAAATGTTAGAACTGATAAAGTCTTAATCTCCAAAATCTACAGCCAACTAATACAACTTAATAAAAGGAAGATAAATGATCCAATAAAAAATGGGAATCAGACTTAAATAGAACCTTTTCAAAAGAGGACAGTAGGAAGGCCAAGAGAGACATGAAAACATGCTCAAAGTCGCTAATTATCCGAGAGATGCAAATCAAAATGACAATGTGATACCATCTCACACCTGTCAGAATGGCAATCATCAACAAATCAATAAAGGGCAAGTGTTGGGGAGGATGTGGATAAAAAGGAACCCTCATGTACTGCTGGTGGGAATGCAGACTGGTGCAGCCACTGTGGAGAACAATATGGAGTTTCCTCAAAAAACTAAAAATGATCTCCCATTTGACCCAGTAATCCCACTCTTAGGAATATATCCTAAGCAACTAGAAACACTAATCAGAAAGGATTTATGCACCCCTATGTTCATAGCAGCACAATTCACAATAAGTACAATTTGGAAACAGCCTAGTACCTGCCTGCAGATGAGTGGATCAGAAAACAATGGTACATCTACACAATTGAAGTCTATGCTGCAATAAAGAGAAGGAATTCTTACCATTTGCAGCAAACTGGATGGAACTGGAGAGCATTATGCTAAGTAAAATAAGCCAGTCAGTGAAGGAGATATACCACATTATCTCATTCATTTGTGGATAATAAAGAACTTTATAAACTGATGAGCAAAAAGATAGAGAGGCAGTAACGCATCAAACAGACTGTCAAATTACATCAGGAAGGTTAGGGAGAGGTGGGGTAAATAAGAGATCAATGAAAGGAGTTGTATGCATGCATATAAGTATAACCAATGAACATAAGACACTGGGGGGTTAGGGTATGCCTGGGAAGGGGGGGCAATGGGAAGACATGTATACATGTAATACATTAATAAAAAATTGGGGAAAAAAGACTAGCTTATCTATTACATTCAATTTAGCCTGATTGTTTGCATAAACATAATAAGAATAGTAACTGACCACCCTTGCTGGAATTTCATGATTGAATCTTAATGTGTCCCATAGAGCTAGGAAGCCAAGCCATCCAGCTGCCATCAGGCCTGCCTGCAGTATCTGCTGAGTTAGTTGAATCTCTCACCTGCAGTGACTCCACTTGGGCCCACGCCCTAGGCTGCAAGGCCCATCTCAGTACCCCTTCTACTCATTGGGGCCTAGAGTGTGTGGGCTTTCTGCAGGGACACAGAGACACCCTTATTGCTCCCCTTCTACTCTGACCAACTGCCAGCGATAGTAGTGCATGGGCGTGACACTCCAGTACTAGCTATTTTCAGGGATACTAAGCAGGACACCAGGATTTTTCCATGGCACTCTTATTGGATTCAAGTCTTCAGAGTCCAGATAGGTCTCTTTAAAGCATTATACTTCAATCAAAGTGCTCAGTTAATAAAACCACTATTGAAAACCAGTCTAACTGCATTTATGCAAAGAAATGTATTGCCTTTATTTATTTATTAAGTATTGCCAAATTGCAGAGGAATTATATAAGGAGATAAATATACTGACCTGCTTTAAGATTTTCTGATTTTCTTTGCCAGTCCTTTCTATGGACTCTTTAGAGTAATATTTTTCTAAATGTATTATAACAAAACAGTAACTGCCTTTCAATGTCAAGAATAAATTTGAAATGTGTCTATATCCAAATAGATAGGCACAGCTGCTCCTGTAGTAAGGTTCCCCCTGCTTGATTTGTCCTTAAACTATATATGCTCTCTGTGAGGGATAACATGCCCTCTCAGAACAGACTAAAGGAGCTTTATCCCTTCACAGGGCCTCACATGTCACGGGAACTCACAGGGTCTGTAATTCCTGTAACAGAGGGCTATTACTATTTCCCTGTTTCAAATAGGTCTCCCCAAGTTTCCTAAAGTTTAGGTTTGTGCCACCCCTGACATGGATATGGTCACATAGGCCTGCAAGGCTACCAACTGTCTCTCAATAGAGACAAAAGCCAGATAGGTATTTTTCCTTGTCCATTTGGGCACCTGTCCTTTGGGAAACTACATTCAAATCTGCAAGAGAATTAAAGGTTAATATAACATATTTACATAATGAAGTAAAACATTGCCCTTGCGGCCTCGTCTAGCAGCCAAATCTTCTGCTACCAAATATGATACAGGGTAGAGCTATCCAAACATCTCAGGGAGGTGACCAAAGTCCATTACATAGTTTTCTGCAGGCCACTGTCAGGGCTGTATATGGTGGCCAGTTTTTCTTTCTAGCCATAAACACAGTCTGTCTAATTTCTCTAAAATGTATTCTGACATGGGAGAAAGTTGTTTGCTGCACACAGGCAGCTTAATCCCTATACAACTGGGTTAGGAACTCTGCCCAGCAAACTGCAGTCTGTAAGTTCAATATGCAGCCTCTGGTCCTCCTAACCCAACGGGGTCTAGGCCAGTCCCTCAGTCAGACTCCTCCTCTCTGGGAGTCTGATGTCCTGAATTGCTCTTGTAGTCCTGAACCCTTGTAGCACATTTGCAAATGGAAAACTACCAGCTTCATACCCAGCCACTTTCACAAATCCCAGGGCCCGTTGCTTGTCTCCCTTTCCTATTGTGAAACAGAGGAAGACAATTCCTACAGAGGGAAAAACAGAAAAGTGGAAGTTTTTAGAAAACTACAGACTACCACTGTAGCAGCCTCCCAAAGGCTGGGGTCTGACCTGTGGAGAAAATGACTCTTAGACTAGAAAAGAAGGCAGAGGATGACAGGGTGTGCAAGGAAATTTCTTGTGGACTGAAAGCCTGGAGGGCCTCCTGAAAGAAAAGACCTTTAATCCAGTTACAGATGCTATTATAATCGGGATGAGAAAGGAAGGAAAAGACCAGGTTATGTCCTCTATAAGGATCCTAATAAATAACTGAAAATGGAAAGCCAAACAAGACATACAAGATATATAATCAGGGTAGACAGGGTTTATGAATACATGATTATGATAATACTAGTTGGATTTCTTTTTAACATTTCTCTTTTCCTTTATAAATTTCACATTTTCAAATTACCCTTTAACCTTTTTTCTTTGTCCTTTAAAAATGCATTACCATGCCTCAGACCTTCTATTCAGTAATTCCTATTCTTAGAAACCTCAATCCCTTAATGATTACCAAAAAGTAAACAGCCAGCATTTCTTAGATTAACATTTATGAATATGTTTTAAATGTACTTTTACTTTCAAGAAAATATACCTTTAACTAAGTATAAGAGACCTTCCTCCTATAACAAAAATAAGAGAAGGTAAATTAAAACATGTCTAGTAAAAACTGCTAAATACTTCCTTATGTAATTTCAAGTACATTATATCAATTATGCTTTATAGAAAGCTGTGGCCTTGAAGAAACTAGCCAGAAGAAATCAACAAAAACTTTCTCCCTGCTTTCCCCGCCGACGCCTCCTCCTTTCTGCATTAGCCATTTACTCTATAGCAGGAGAAACAAAGCAAGTGGTCTGAGATCCTGTATATTCAGGTTTTTTACACTCAAAAACACATTCTTACTGCCTTTGATCTCTCCAACTATCTCCCTCTCCCCCAGCCTAGAGCTCCTCTATCTCAGCAGGCTGAGAGCAAAGCAAATCCCACTGCTGCTACCCTATCTCACACCTGCTCTGGAGGAGCCCTAGGCTTTCCTCAGCCCCTACTCTGGCACCAGCCTCAAAAGTGCTCCCTTGCCAAAACCGGTTTGGCTCAGTGGATAGAGCATCGGCCTGCGGACTGAAAGGTCCCAGGTTCGATTCCGGTCAAAGGCATGTATCCTGGTTGTGGGCACATCCCCCACATCCCCAGTAGGGGATGTGCACGAGGTGGCTGATCGATGTCTCTCTCTCATCTCTCTCATCGATGTTTCTAACTATCCTTCTCCCTTTCTCTCTGTAAAAAATCAATAATATATATGTATTTTTTAAAAAGTGCTCCCTTCAAGAGATTGCTGGTACCAAATTTGGCTTCATAATCAGGGCCATGCAGATACTCTCTGCTGGCGCCCCGCTCCCTCTAGTCAGAGTGGATGCTGTCGCTCACAGAGACCCACTGTAAATCCATCAGGAAGGGCAGGCAGGTGGCAGGTCTCGCAACCACATGATTCTCTGCTTGATAGAAGGGCTGAAAAAGCAGCCCACAAAGCAATTTACCCAAGAAAGCCATAAAAATTCAGCAGTCCTTTTCTCTCACCCTACATAGGCCATGAGAAAATGTACTAATCTTAACCCCATAAGCCTTAGTAGGGGAGAAAAGGGTAGTGGTCTAGCCTTTGTTTAAACTTCTCTGGGTTGCAACCTTCACAACTCTTATACCTCTAAATTAACCTTAGAATTTTAAAATTTTAACCTAATACAATAAAATCACAAAGCAGTGAAGAGCAAATTAAAAGTTCTCTACTGTACAAACAAGAGAGAAATTCCACTAGTTAAGTGGGCTAATTCCCTCTGTGGTAGAGAGCAAATGTCTCTGGGGGGAAAAAAGGAATCTCAGCAGCTGCTCAAGACACTGGCAGTCTGTCATGGTGTTCAGCCTTTAAAAAATCAAATGTTTTAACCACACAAGTCAACAGAAGTACAGAATAAATCAAAGTAGCTTTTGCTTTTACGCAGATTCTCACACTTACATTTGTATACCAGAGAGTCCGAGTTTTTTACTTACACCAGATATTTACTCAGAGTTTAAACAGTCCACCTGATTCCTAATCAATTGCCTGAGGAAGCTGTATGACTTCCGGAGAGGTGATCAAGCTCCCCCTTCCGCTCACTTGGAGTGGGCCTGACTGACTGGGGCCCCTACCTTACCGATTCTGACAGATCCAGAGGTATCCGCCTACTCTCTCCAAATGCCGGCCGGGTTCTGGGCTGAGGTCTGGGAGTGCCCAGAATCCCCCGGTTCAATTCTGCTAAATCAGCAGAGTGGTGCATACCGGAGGCCTATCTGGCACCCCAGGGCCCCAAACCCGGCCCACACACTGAAGGCCAAAAAAGCCAAGGGCAGTTGATTTCCTGGTGTTTCAGGGAACCATTAATGTTGCAGAAACCCAGAAAAAAAACAAGCAATGCTTAGAGAAATGGAGTCACACTTTATTATTATAACACACAGACCCAGAGAAAAATACCTTTCAAATTCTAGGCAAAGAAACATGGCGGAAGCTTCCCTATTTATATTTCTTGTAGCTCTTTGTCTCCCAAATAAGGGTTTTTCTGGTCTCCTTTAAAAGTTCTTAATGAGATCTATGTGCTGGGGCTTTGAGACCTCAACCTAAGGCCTGGCCTGGCACCAGCACTGATAACTTCATCCAGGGAAAGTTTATGGCCTCTCTGGAATGGGAGTAGTCTTATTTTCCTTATTATCTAAGCAAACAAGTTTTTACAGAAGCCAAAATAGCAGGGTCAAAATTTCAAACAGTTTTTATATAAGATGGATGCTTCACTACAGGCACTTTGGATCTCTTGTTTTATATCCAGGTATGAATTAAGGTTCAATTAAACGGACAAACTTTTATACAATCAAAGAGCTCCACTAGCTGCCCTGGTATGAAAAATAAAGACACTAGTGACTCTTAATTAAAAACAAGAATTGATCAACTAAAAGTAACAGGCTGTCACTCTTGCCCCACATACTCTACATTTCTGTGGATTATGGATTATGTGCTATTAACTTTGTATGCCCACATGGAAACATATTAAGTTTTGGTGTCAGATTCAGTGCAGGGAGTCATTTTTTTTAACTTTGTAGGGGTTTAAAAACATGGCCAAAAAATTCTGTGACAATCCTCTCATTGTGAGGTTAGGTCTCTGTCCCCTACTTTGAATATGATGGATTTGTTATTGACAGAGTACAGGAGAAGTGATACTGTGAGACTTGCCACTGAAGCATCCATCTTATATAAAAACTGCTGCTTGAAATTTTAACCCTGCTATTTGGCTTCTGTAAATGCTTGCTTGCTTGCTTAAATAATAAGGAAAATAAGACTATTTCCACTTCAGAGAGGCCATTAAACCTTCGCCAGACGAAATTATCAGTGCTGGCACCAGGCCAAGCCTTTGGTTGTGGTCTCAAGGCCCCAGCACATAAGGGCTCTTTAAGAACTTGCAAAAGGGGCCAGAAACACCTTACATTTGGGAGACAACGAATGTAAAAAGATATAAATAGGGAAAATTCCTCCATGTTGGGGCCCAGAATTTAAGAGACATTTTCCTCTGGAACCACACATAATAAATGTAACTCCATCTCTCTCAGTGTTGCTTGGTTCTTCTCCGGTTTTTGTAACATTAATGGTTTCTTGAGCCGGAAAACAACTGTGCTTGGCCTTTTGGCCTCCAGTGAATGGGTCAGGTTTGGGGCTGGGGGAGCCATATAAGCCTCTGGTAGGTGCCACTTTGCTAATTTAGAAGAATTGAACCAGAGGATTCCAGGCGCTCCCAGACTTCAGCACAAGACCCAGCCAGCATCTGGAGAGAGTGAACAGACACTTCTGGACCTGTCGACAGAATCAGTAAGGTAGGGGCCCCAGTCAGTCAGGGATAGGGCTCACACCTCTGCAGGGTGGAGAGATTTACATGTCCTGTCCCTGCCGGTGACATCATAGTCCAACATGAGTCACCTGAGGCGGAACTAAGGCTAAGTTATTATAAACTATCTATAGACCCCGTTAACCCTGGTTGTGTGTCTTGTGTGGACTGTTGTCTTCATGGTTGTGTGTTTTGTTTGACTTGCTGTTTTCAGTTACTAGGATCCTCATAGAGGACATAACCTGGTCTTTACCGTCCTCTCTCATCCTAATTCTAATAGCATCTGTAACTGGATTAAAGATCTTTTCTTTCAGGAGGCCATCCAGGCTTTCAGTTCCCAAAAAATTTCCCTACACACCCTTATCATTAGCTATCTTTCCAGGCTGACTAAAAGTCATTTTACTCCACAGGTCAGACCCCAGCCTCTGGGAGGGAGGATTACTACATTTGTAGTCTGTAGTTTTCTCTGAAACTCCCACTGTTTCTCTTTCTCCCGTCTGTAGGAATTGTTTTCCTCTGACTCACAATCGGAAAGGAAGACAAGCAACTGGACTGGGGGACAGAATGGGGTTGGGTTGAAGTTGGGGTGGTCAGAGAAATCAAGAGTAGTAAAGGAGGAGGATTTAAGATCCTCTAGGGCAGTGGTTCTCAACCTTCCTAATGCCACGTCCCTTTAATGCAGTTCCTCATGTTGTGGTGACCCCCAACCATAAAATTATTTTTGTTGCTACTTCATAACTTTATGGTTGGGGTCACAACATGAGGAACTGCATTAAAGGGACATGGCATTAGGAAGGTTGAGAACCACTGCTCTAGGGGCTTACAGTACAAATCTATGAGGGAAAACAATGGTTACAGAAAGAAAAAAAGTATCCTTAATTGTAAAAAGCCTAAATATACAGGATCTCAGACCATTTGCCTTGTTTCAGGACATAGTAAATTGTTAATGCAAAAAGGGAGGGGGGTGTCAGCAGTTGATTATGAAGCAGGGAGAGACAGGTTTTTGTTGATTTTTTACTGGCTGCAGACCGCTCTGCTGGTGTAGAGATCTGATCCACATGTCTTATCAGAACTTCACTAGATTCAAGGTCAAATATTTTCTACAAGCATAATTAATTTAGCTGTCCCAGTCTATTTTTAAGCCTTCCAATATTAAATTAGACCGATACAATATACTTAAAATTACATAAGGAAGAATATAGCAGTTTTTACTAGATACCTGCTTTTAGTTTTATCACTGAAGGTCTAGTTATATTTTCTTGAAAAAGTACATTTTAAATGTGTTCATAAATATTAATCCAAAAATTCTAACTGTTCACTTTTAATAATCATTAAAGATTGAGGTTTCTAAGAAAAAAAAACTAAACTCCCAGGAGCCAAGCAGAGGAAAAATGGAGCTAAAGTCCGCAGGCGCCCTGGTGATTTAAAACTGGTTGCTAGGCACTCAATCCCCGAGAGTCAGGTGAAAGAAGGGTGTGAGGGGAGCTGGATGAACAAACTGCTTACAGTGGCCCTGGAAAAAGCAGCAGCAGCAGCAAGAAATGTGGAGCACAGCAGACATATCCCTGACACTAGAGCTGCCCTGCTCCTGCCTAGTGAGTAATGAGTGTTTTACAACAAGCAATATAAGACTTAGGCCTTTGGCTTGCTGGCTGCAGGAATTAAACCAAAAGCCAGTGACTACTACTGGTCTTCTGGCAGCCCCAGGAATAGAGCAGTGAGCTCAGGATCTGTAAAAGCAGCAGATAGAGCTGGTGAAAGCTCCCTGTTTGCAAATGTACTGAAAGGGTTCAGTACCTGTTGCTGCTGGAAGAGGAGGGCCTGAGATCTTTCCAGTGCACTCCCTTGGGAGAGGCCTAGTTGCTGCTCTGCCAGAAAGGGGACTTGTGGGAAGACAAGGGGTCTAATACCCAAGCCACTCCCACATAAGTGCTTTGCAATATACAAAACTGTTTCTAACTGCAACTCTGGCTGTTTTGGACTGGCAGCTTAAAGTCAAAGAACAAAGGAAAGGCATTCTCCCTGGACTGGGGAGCCTTCAGGACTTCGACATTCTCCAAGAGAGAAGGAGTCTGACTGAGGGATGGCACAGACCCTGTTGGGTTGGAAGGACCTAAGGCCGCATGTTAAACTTATAAATTACAGCTTTCTAGGCAGATGTCCAAGCCCAGTTATGTAGGTGATAAGCTGCCTATTTACAGCAAAACAACTTTCTCCCATGCCAGAATAAATTTTAGGAAAATTAGTTAGACTGTGTTTGTGGCTAGAAAGAAGAACTGGCCACCATGCACAGCCCTGACAGTGGCCTGCAGAAAACAGGCTTAGATGATGCCTGCGTCTTCATGGACATAACTACAGAAAGACAAGGGCAATTTTGCTTTGTGAGGGAAGGTCAAGATTAGACTTTAGTCAACTCCCTAAGATATTTGTATAGCCCTACCATGTGTCATATATGGTAGCAGAAGATTTGGCTACCTAAGATGGCCACAGTGCCAATATAGCACTTCATTGTGTTATTAATATTGCATTAAATTTACAAATTTGAATGCAGTTGCCAAAAGGGTCAGTATGCAAATGGGCAAGGAAAATACTCATCTGGGTTTGGTCTCTATTGAAAGACAGTAGGTAGCCTGTATACTGTCTTGCAGGCCTGTGTGACCATGCCCATTTCAGGTGTGACACAAACCTCAACTTTAGGAAACTGGGGAAGGCCTGTTTGGAACAGAGGGAAGTGGTAAGTGCCAGGCCTTTGTTAAAAGAATTACACACTCTGTGAGGTCCTGTGACATGTGAGACCCTCTAAAGCAATAAAACTCCCTTAGTCCTTTCTCAGAGGGCATGTAACCCCTCCCAGAGACCATATGAAATTATAAGGACAAGTCAAGTAGGGGGGACCCTACTACTAGGACAGTTATAATTATCTACTTGAATATAGACACATTTTGAATTTTTCCCTGTCATTTGAAGACAGTTATATTACTCTGAAGAATCCATAGAAAATACTGAGAAGGAAAATGAGAAGATATTAAAGCAGGCCAGTATATTTTTCTCCTTGTATAATTCCTTTGAAATCTGGCAATGCTTAATAAATCATGGCAATACATTTCTTTGCATAAATGCAATAAGACTAGTTTCCAATAGTGGTTTTATTGACCGGAAACTTTGACTAGAGTATCATGTTTTAAAAAGCCCTGTCTGAACTCTGAAGACTTGAAGCCAATAAGAGTGCCAAGGAAAAGCCTGGTTTCCTGCTTGGGAGCCCTGAAAATGGCTGACGATGGAGCGTCAGTCCCATGCCCTTCCATCACTGGCGGTTGGTCAGAGTAGAAGGGGTGCAATAAGGACGCCTCTGTGTCCCTGAGGAACCCCCATGCACTCTAGGCCATGACAAGTAGGAGGGCTACTGAGATGGGCCTTGAAGCCTAGGGTGTGGGCCCAGGTGGAGTCACTGCAAGTGAGGGATTCACCTAACTCAGCAGATACTGCAGGCAGGCCTGAAGGCAGCTGGATGGCTTGGCTTCCTGGCCTACAGGGCACACTAAGATTCAATTATGAAATTCCAGCAAAGGTAGTCAGTTACCATTCTTGTTTTGTTTATGCAAACAATCAGGCCAAATTGAATATAATAGATAAAGTGGTATTGATCTAGCTCTTCTAATAAACACAGAAGTAATTTGGAGGACAAAAACTATATTTCAATAAAGGTTATTAAAACAAATGTTTTATTTTTTAACATTTAATAAATCTTTATTGTTCAGATTATTACAATTGTTCCGCTTTTCCCCCCCATAGCTCCCCTCCACCCGGCTCCCACACATCCCTCTGCCCTTACCTCCCCCCACATTGTCCTCATCCATAGGTGTATGATTTTTTCCCAGTCTCTCCCCGCACACCCTCATCCCTTTCCCCCTGAGAATTGTCAGTCCACTCCCTTTCTATGCCCCTGATTCCATTATATTCACCACTTTATTCTGTTCATCAGATTTTTTAATTCACTTGATTTTTAGATTCATTTGTTGATAGATATGTATTTGTTGTTAATAATTTTTATCTTTACCCTTTTCTGATTCTTCCTCTTCTTAAGGAGTACCTTTCAGCATTTCATATAATACTGGTTTGGTGTTGATGAACTCCTTTAGTTTTTGCTTATCTGTGAAGCTCTTTATCTGCCCTTCAACTCTGAATGATAGTTTTCCTGGGTAGAATAATCTTGGTTGTAGGTTCTTGCTATTCATCACTTAGAATATTTCTTGCCACTCCTGTCTGGCATGCATAGTTTCTGTGGAGAAATCAGCTGACAATCATAGGTTTGCTCCCTTGTAGGTAATTTATTGTTTTTCTCTTGCTGCTTTTAATATTCTCTCTTTGTCTTTTGCCCTTGGCATTTTTATTATGATGTGTCCTGGTATGCTCCTCTTTGGGTTCCTTTTGTTTGGGGTCCGGTTCCCTTCCTGGACTTGTAAGTCTATTTCTTTCACCAGGTGGGGGAAGTTTTCAGTCATTATTTCCTCAATAGGTTTTCAGAATCTTGTTCTCTCTCTTCTTCTGGTACCTGCATAATTCTTACATTGGTAAGCTTGAAGTTGTCCCAGAGGCTCCTTACACTATCTTCATATTTTTGGATTCTTTTTTCTTTTTTCTTTTCCAGTTGAGTGTTTTCTGCTTCTTTGTACTTCAAATCTTTGACTTGATTCTTGTGTTCTTCTGTTATGCTGTTGGGTCTCTGTATAACATTTTTTATTTCAGTCAGTGTATGTTTAATTTCTAGTTTGTCCTTTTTCATCACCTATTGGGTATCGCTAAATTTATCCATCTTGTGCTTGCTTCGGCAGCACATATACTAAAATTGGAACGATACAGAGAAGATTAGCATGGCCCCTGCGCAAGGATGACACGCAAATTCGTGAAGCGTTCCATATTAAAAAAAAAATTATCCATCTTTTCTAGAAAGTTCTTATAACCGTGGTTTTGAACTCTATATCCAGTCGTTTGTTTTCCTGCATTTCTTTCATTTGTGATCTGTTCCTTTGTCTCCGCATTTTTGCTGCTTCCCTGAGTTGCTAGAGTAGCTTTGTATGCTAAATGTCCTATATGGCTCAGTAGCTCCGCCTCTCCTGTTACCTGAAGTGGACTCTCTTGGTGCACCCCTTTGTGGACTGTGTGTACAGCCTTGTTGTAGTTAAGTCTTGATTGTTGTTGGTATCACTGGGGAGGGAGGGGACTGACCTCCAAAACAATTGGTTGTGAGCATCAGCTGTGTCTATGCCAGGAGAACTTCTGTGCTGGGATCAGCCTTATAATACAAGACTTGCAAAATTTCAAAAGCCTGTGTGTTCAGTTTGGATGGGGCAAAGTCTCTTTGACTTCCCATTGGCCCTGCCTAAGAGACCTCTGGGTTTCAGTGTCCCTGGATAATTGCTGCAGCCCTTTCTGCATGCTCTCATGCTCATGCGCATCCAGACCTCTGCCTTTCCGACTCCCCTGAGTTTCCGTGCACTCCAGGGACTTGTAGGAGTCTGGGTTCCCAGGTTCTCACCCGAAACTGGGGTTCAGTACTGTTGGAACTGGATTTCAGTGAGTTGGGAGGTTCGGTATTCCTCTCACTAGAGAAAGCCAGTGGCACAATCAGTAGTCAGTCCTCTCTATGCGCACGGGCGAGCATGCCTCCAGACCTCGGCCTTTCACACTCCCCTGAGTTTCCACGCACTCCTCCCCTTTTTTGACAGTCCAGACTCCCCATGTATGAGTCTCACCTGGAACTGGGGTTCAGTGCAGTCAGGAGTTTCTATCTCCCTCCTGCTAGAGGAAGTTAGCCAGGTGCTCCACAGCCCATCCTCTGCAAGTGTGTGTGTCTCCATACCTCAGCTTTTTGTAGCTCCTATGAGTCTCTGTGAGCCCCTCTGTTTCCTTCTAGTTATAGAATTTCCACTCAGCCAGCTTTCCTGTGGTTCTGGATGATATCCATTCTGTCCTTTAGCTGTAGTTTTGAAATAGTTGTGCAAGGCAGTAGTTTAGGTATTCACCTATGTCGCCATCTTGGTTTCTCCAAAAATAAATGTTTTCTTTCCCTTCCACTGGACCATTTGTTACAGTTTGTCTCTGCTAGGTCACAAGACCTCCTCCTTCTGTGCCCAGGTATCATCGTCCCTCTGACAGAAAGCAAGGATCTCTTGGCTCTGAGGAAAAACTGTTCCTCCTCAGCAAGAAGCGGCTACAGAAGAAATTTAACGTCCATTTTCCCTAAAAGAATTCAAAGCCAGGATCCTTGAGGTAATATATTAGGCAGTTAAACAGACATGAGCAGAGCAAGGACGATGGGCCAACCAGAGCTACCAGATGTAACTAAGTCTTCCCACCTTTATATATGTGAGACAAGGGGCATAGTCAAAGAGGTATTCACCCAAAGTCTCAGCCCTTAGAGAAGGCCAGGAGCCTATTTGTCCAAAAGACTAGACCCCTTTGGATTTGGGTGACATACTTGCCTCCAGGCGGTAGCAGGTACAGCTATGCTTATCAAAAAAGCAAATAAGTTAACCCTAGGGCAGGAACTAATCCTAACCAACCCCCCACCACCACCACTACTCTGGAACACACTGGAGCGCTAGATGTCAAACCTTTGAGTTTCCCAGTTTCAGGCTCTCCAGTGGACAAAAGAAAAACCAGTAACAATTTATACTGATAGCAGGTACACATTTACAATGGCTCACCTACAAAGTGCTATTTACAAGATAAGGGGTTCTCCACAGAAACAAGAGGGAACTGGCCCACAGATGAAGCTGCCTCGAAGGCTACCCTAAAACCAGAGGGGCCTCTACAGATTCTAGTGACTCTTCCAGACCTGACCTACCCAATCTAGAAAAGGTGAAATCCATAACCAATCTTTACTCAAGTTCTTACAGGCTTTACAGTCTACCCAGAAAGCAACTCAGAAGCACGTCCGAGATACTCTGCCTGTACCAATTTCGGATCCAATTCATCCCTTCCACCCCGGTGACTCTGTTTGGGTAAAAGTATTTGCCACCCAAGGACTGACTCCTACCTGGAAAGGAGCACCTCCATGGCATTCAAGGTCGACGGAATCCCAGCGTGGCTTCAGCACACCCGGTTTAAGACAGCCCAGGAAAAATAGAGAGTCCAGCACTTCTCAGACTCTCTTAAGATTACTCCTGGCCCTCATTCTGGGTCCTTATCTTATAAGCAGGCTCACTAACTTTATTAGGCAGAAAATTAAGATTATAGTCCTCAGGGGTAAATATAACTCCATCCCTGACAATGATTAAGAGTCCATGATTTGACTTATGCACATAAAACCAGTGGGGAATGAAGCATCCATCTTATATAAAAACTGCTATTTGAAATTTTAACCCTGCTATTTGGCTTCTGGAAATGCTTGCTTAGTTAAATAATAAGAAAAATAAGACTAATCCCACTTCAGAGAGGCTATTAAACCTTCCCCAGATGAAATTATCAGTGTGGCACCAGGCCAAGCCTTTGGTTGTGGTCTCAAGGCCCCAGCACATAGGGGCTTTTTAAGAACTTGCAAAAGGGGCGGAAACACTCCATATTTGGGAGATAAAGAAGGTAAAAAGATATAAATAGGGAAAATTCCTCCATGTTGGGGCCCGTAATTTGAAAGACATTTCCCTCTGGACCCATGCGTAATAAATGTAATTCCATCTCTCTCAGTGTTGCTTGGTTCTTCTCCAGTTTTCTGTAACACCACTTCTAACGAGAGCATGTGTCAAGCTGTTAAATGAGTATTCATTCAGGTGAGCCCTGGCATATACAGGCATTCAGGTTTTTTTATGTTCCAATGGGCATTTTGTTGCATAAGCAAGTGTCATACCAACCCATAAGGCTATTGCTTTTTATATGATTGGCCTGTCTCAGTCTAGAAAGTAGTGCATGATTCACCAAAAGTGGAGTCTATAGTTTCCCCTTAATCACATTGACAATATTTCTGCCAGTCTCCTACAAAACAAAGAGATACTTTGAACTTCTTCATCTCTTTGACACTAATTTGTTATTATGCTACTTTCTGTCAAAATTCAGAGCTAGAGATGTATGAAAAGGTTACACTGAAGCTTGTTTCTGTTTTCTTTTTCATTATGTTTTATCCTTAAACAACTTAAAATTATAACAACTGCTTATTCTCTGTCAACTGTAATTAGAAAATAAATTAATTTTAAAAAGAAGAAATCTAGCAACAACTCAGAAATGTTGGCCCTTTTTCCTCTTTTTGATCACTGCATCCATTTTGTGAGCTTTCTAGGAGAAAAGTTCCTACCTGTCATCTCAGGGTAGAATCCCCAGAATAAAAAGTGACATGCTAAACGTATTAGTGAGTATATATAATCAGGGCATTTAGCAGGGTAGAGATGGTATTCAATCCAGTAGTGTAAAACTGTTTAGGAATCCTTGATGGTTAACCAATTACCAAAAGAAGGCATGAAGGACAGACTGTTTTAAATATCATGGGCCACTTTAGGTTATTCTTGGCACTCCTCAAAGGCAGATCTTACACATTGCCTATAAAGTTCCCTTCAAGTCATAAATGCATTTAGGCAAACCTCCTATCTTTAACTAAACAGGAAGTATGTCTTTCAGACTGCTAAAGACCACCTTCTCAGGTACTACAACCTCCCCTAGGGCAGTGGTCGGCAAACCATGGCTTGTGAGCCACATGAGGCTGGCGAGCTGCAGTTTATCACTCTGTTGACTAATAAGTTTGCTGACCACTGGACTAGACTAAATGTTACCATATAGTTGGAAGCTGTGAGGATTAGGTAATTGTGGCATATTGTCTGCAAAGAGGTAAAGGGTAGTATATGAGAGTGATCAGAAAACTCATTAGTCAACAAAGAAGCAAACTGTGGTTTGCCGACCACTGCCCTAGGATATTGTTTAAGAAATCACAGCTTGGATGCTCCTTTACATTTCTTCCCTCCATAGTTCTTTCCACAATTTAAATTCATTTCTGAGGGTGATTAGAACATTTGCAATTGTCACATGCTAGGACTTTGAATTTTCTATTTGTTTTTCTAAAGCTTGTTTTGGTCTCTTCTTAAAGAAAGGATAAAAAAACTGATTTTAAAAAGCTTATTAACATCTCCTACATTATTTCTACTGAGGTACTGGAGTCCAAGAAATGGAAGAGGTGCAGTCAAGAAATGAATTTCTGGCATATTATGAAAGGCCCTCATTGAGCCTTTCACAGCATTTATGAAATTATTGGTAAATGGAAATTGGGGAGCCAACACTTAGTACATGACTGAAGAGTTGTGGAGACAAGAGGGTGCAACATAATTAAAGACAAAAGAAAATGACTCACTCTTTTGGCAAACAGCCAGCAAGAGGGGTGAGAAAAACAACATCTCAAAAGATGATTCCTACTTCAATATTTGAGAGCTTTGTAATTGGGTAAATAAAAGAGATCAAGGGCCAAAGAGAGCACAGCTGAGCTATCTAATAGTATCTGAATAAAATGGGGGTGAATGGCTTTGAGATCAACATTAGCAGCAGTCCATAAACTCTTCAAGCAGGAAAAAAAAAACATTTAGTAGAGTGTGGATTAGTTAGTAAGTCAAATACCAGACTCCAAGAAAACTACCCATATTGGCCTTTCAGTACCCTTAGAAGCAAGTATGTTAAACTAAGAAATTTCCCAAGTAAAATTTCCATAAGCAAAATCATGGGAGCAACAAAAGGTAACTAAACATAACACTTAATAAAACACTTTCATATTTATTATATTTGGAGTATCTAAAAGAACTTTGGGAGTTGAAGATTATTTTTATCATTTTACATATAAAGGAGAGTCTCAGAGAAATATGTGATATATCTAAAGTTAACAAGTAAATTAGTGGAACAGCCATTATTAGACCCTAATAGTCTCTAATTCTCTTACCTCCAAGCCCTGCCTTCAATGCTACATCTCTAGAAGTGTAGATGAAATGATAACAGTATTCTGAGAAGCCAGTAGCACAATATTGGAAAGGAAGAGTGATTACAGATGAAAGAACTCTTGATATCTGAATAAATGGGCTTAACAGAAACGGTCTGCCAATAGGAAGACATCCTATGAGGGAAAGGGAAGGTAGAATTCTTTATTGTCCTCCACAAAGTTCCAACAACCAAAGGAAGAAATAAGCAAAAGACCTGAACAAACACACCTTACCAAACATGATCTACACATATCAAATAAGCATATGAAAAGATGCTCTACATCATATATTATCAGGAAAATGCAAACTACACTAGCAATGATATTTCACTATACACCAATTAAACACATTGCAGAGCAGCAGTTTTATTGCTAGCTTTACCCAGCGGCCAGATACGTTTCTATTGAATGAGTACAAAAAAAAACTTTTACATAAATGTTAATAGCATGCTTTAAAATTAAATACCCATTGCATTTTGAAGTTATTTATTACATGTTCTTACAAGCTTACTAGTATATCTTTTTAAAGAATTCTAGTGATTGGCCACAAGCCTTAGAACGAAAAACCTGAGAATTCTTGTGATCCATCCACAATGTGTTCAAAGGGTAAAATTCAAAATACCAGATAGCATCAAATCTGGCAAGAATGTGGAGCAACCATTCATTGCTGGTGGACATGCAAATGCTATGGTCACTTTGAAAGTTTGGCAGTTTCTTACAAAGCTAGCCTTGCTATTGTCATACATTCCAGCAAATTCACTCTTCGGAATTTATCCAAAAGAGTTGAAAATTAATATTACAAAAATTTACACACATGTTTATAGCACCTTTATTTGTATATGCCAAAATTCGAAGCAATATAGATGTCCTTCAATAAGTGAAAATATAAAGAAACTTTAGTACTTCTCTATAATGGAATATATCAGTGATAAAAGGAAATCAGCTATCAAGCCATGAAAATATGAAAAGACATGAACAATCTCTAAAGACATATTGCTAAGTGAAAGAAGCATATCTCAAAAGGCTACATACTGTATGACTCCAATAATATGACACTCTAGAAAAGATAAAAGACAGCAAAAGATAAGTGTTTGCCAGGGGTTCTTATATAAGGGAAAGAGAAAGGGATGATTAAGTTAAGAACATGGGCATTTTAGGTCTATAAAAACATTCTGCATGATGATACTTTATTGATGAATTCATGTTGTTACCCATTTGTCAAAACCCATAGAATTTTCAACACAAAGAGTAAACTTAATGTAAACTATGGACTTTAGTTAATATTTTATCAGTATTGGCTCATGAATTGAAACTGAAGCATCCATCTTATATAAAAATTGCTGTTTGAAATTTTAACCTTGCTATTTGGCTTCTGTAAATGTTTGCTTGCTTAAATAATAAGGAAAATGAGACTATTCTCATTTCAGAGAGGCCATTAAACCTTCCCTGGATAAAATTATCAGTGCTGGCACCAGGCCAGGTCTTTGGTTGAGGTCTCAAGGCCTCAGCACATAGGGGCCCCTTAAGAACTTGCAAAGGGGTGGGAAACATTCCATATTTGGGAGACAAAAAAGGTAAAAACATATAAACAGGGAAAATTCCTGCATGTTGGGGCCCAGAATTTGAGAAACAATTTCCTCTGGACCCGCGTGTAATAAATAGAACTCCAAACTCTCCGAGCATTGTTTGATTATTCCGGTGTTCTGTAACAAAACAACTGTACAATACTTGTAAGATGTTAACAATAGGGAAGCCGAAACAGGTTTGGCTCAGTGGGTAGAGCATCGGCCTGCAGACTGAAAGGTCCCAGGTTTGATTCTGTTCAAGGGCACGTACCTTGGTTGCGGGCACATTGCCAGTGGGGTGTGTGCAGGAGGCAACTGATCAATGTTTCTCTCTCATTGATGTTTCTAACTATCTCTCACCCCCTTCCTCTCTGTAAAAAAATCAATAAAATATATTTAGAAAAATAGGGGAAACTGTGTGGCAATGGGTAGGGGGCAAAAGGAAGCATATGAAATCTCTGTACTTTCTACTCAATTTTCCTGTAAAACTAAAATTGCTGTAAGTATTAAAATCATTTTAATTAAACTTTAAATGTAAGAAAGTTTTCATAATAGATTTGAATTAATCAATCATCTATAATAATAAAAGTATAATATGCTAATTAGACCAGGCAGCTGAACGACCTTCTGGACAACCTTCCAGAAGAAGCCAGGCTACAAGGGCCAAGCCACTTGCATGAATTTCGTGTATTGGGCCTCTAGTATGTAAATAAAGCCCATATTATTTCTAGAAGCAGAGACAGAAATAAATGGATAATTTGCTTAAGAACAAAATGACCACAATTTTGGTGAACATATTCAACAATCCAGTTTAGTGTTCTCTGAAATCCTTTCTCACTGAAATGAATAGAAATAGGATTTCCACACTAATTTCTCTTTACCTGAAATGCTAAACAGTGAGGGTGAGAGCTTAAGCTAGAATAACCATATCTATTTTCTGTCTTTACAGTACCAGGAAGCCATGAGACTAAAACCAAAACAACAGAGCTTCCATCTAACCAAAGAAGACAGGAAAAATCCCCAATATAAGCAATGATCTAGATGCCAGGCCCAGTGGCAGTGTCCTACCATCATCATCCTTTCATTTTCAACTTCATGGAGTAATTCAGCAAATTCCTTGAAGGATTCAGCTGGAAGGATAAAAAAATAAATAAATAAAATTAATCATGGTATTTGATGGGCAAATGGACAGAGATCTGTGCAACAGGAGGTAGGAACCTGTGCCCCACACTCACATTGCCACTAAAAGAATGTATCAAATATAAGGTCAATAGCAGAGTGTGTTCAGTGCACCCAGTGTTTGTTTTGTCTTTTCCTTTTCTTATTTTGCCAATTCCTCTACCCAAAAGATTTTTTTCTCCAGTTTTATTGATATAATTGACATACAACACTATACAAGTTTAGATTGTATGCCATAATGATTTGATATACATATATTGCAAAATGATTATTATAATAAGTTGTTAGCATCCATCACCTCATACACTTAAAAAAAAACTTTTGTTTTTCCTTGTTCTGAGAACTTTTAGGAACTACTCTATAACTTTATACTGAAAGGAGTTTTTAGGGGTAAAATAGAAATTGTTAAGGATGAAACAGGCAGGTTTAGGAAATTTGAGGAATTAAGAAGTCCATGGAAATAGCACAGAGCTACAGAGCTGCAAATGGTACATTACCATAGAATATGGAAGCTAGAAATAGCAGAAGGTACATTTCCATAGAATAAGGGGACTGGGAGCTGCAGAAAGGTGTACATTTACAGAATAAAGGGAAGGATGTCTCTCACTAAAAAGAGGGAATAGTGAAATAATAAGGAAGGATGGGAGGAGAGCCTCAGTTGTCCCCATGTTAGATTGACCTTTGAGCTTTGGAATTGCTATAGTGACAAAATCAGAAGGGGATAGTGACCAATCAGAGGGGATATCGAGGCACAAAGTCTGCAGACTTTATAAATCTTAGGGAAAAAAGACTCAGTGAAACTCTTTCCCTCTCCCCACTTGGGAGTCTGTGCTTATTTCTCAATAAATTTCCACCTTTGTTGTACCACCTTTCCCCCTTTGTTTCATTCTTTGAATCCACCAGACAAGAGCTCAGGAACCCTCCTGCTCAGGGGAACTACGCATTTCCAGTCCAAGTTTCCTATTTCAATCCTATACAGCATTCTTAACTACATTTATCATATTGTACGTAACATCAACAATACTTCATTATGACTGAATGTTTATAACTTTGAACCACTTTCACCCAATTTCCCAGCTCACCCCCACCTATGGGGGTAAACTTTTTTTTTTCATGAGTTTGGTTTGTTTAGATTCCATATATCAGTGATAGCATACAGTATTTGACTTTCTCTATCTGATTTATTTCACTTAGTATAACTCCCACAAGGTCTATCTATGTTGTTGCAAATAGCAGGATTTCCTTCATTTTTGTGGCCAAATAGTATTCTATTGTGTGTGTGTCACATTTTAAATATACTGTATATCATATTTTCCTTTTTCATTCATTTGTAAATAGACACTTAGATTGTTTCCATGTCTTGCATATTACATATAATATTGCCATAACTATAGGTGTGCATTGTAATTGTAATTTCAGCATTGTAATTTCATTTTCTTTAGATATATAGCCAAAAGTTGACTTGCTAGATAATAAGGTAGTTCTATTTTTTTTTATTTCTTGAGGAGCTTCCATACTATTTTTTTATACTGGCTAAACCAATTTACATTCCCACCAACAGTGCACAAGTAATCCCTTTCCTCCACATCCTTACCAGCAATTACATCTTGTATTTTTTATAATAGCAACTAGGGGCCCAGTGCACGAAATTCATGCACGGGGACAGGGAATGGTGGCGGGGGGAGGGTCCCTCAGCCTGACCTGCACCCTCTCCAATCTGGGAGCCCTTAGGGGATGTTCTACTGACGACTTAGGCCTGCTTCCCATGATTCTCTGCTCTGTGAACCTATCTGCTTGCTGTCACAGCCAGGGTCAAGCAGGGCCCTGTTGTCTGCTCGCTCACTACAGGGGACTGCTTGTGCCTTGCTGCCAAGGCCAGGGGCAAGCTGGGCCCTGCTATCTGCTCGCTCCCTGCAGGGGATGTTTCTGCCCCATCCTCAGCCGCTAACGTGCACACCAACTCAGAGCGCCTGGGTCTCAGAGATGTTCCCACCCTGTCCCCGGATGCTCCATGCTTGCACATGTAGGCCCGGAGTGGCCAGGATGGTCATTCGCAGACCCCAGCCACTCCAGGCCTACACAAAGGCATACAGGCTCAGAGCAGCCTGGCTTCCGAGGATGCCTGTCTCTGGAACACAGGTCACTTGGTGCTGGCATGTGCATAAGTGGCTGTGGGGCAGGAACATCTGCCATGTCGCCATGGCAATGTGGCAGATGTTCCCACCCCGCCCAAAGCTGCTCCATGCCTGCATATGTAGGCCCAGAGGAGTCGGGGGTTCTTCCAGGACCCTGGCTGCTCCAGGCCTATCTTCAGGCCTGAAGGCTCAGAGTGCACTGGTGCCCAAGGACACCTGTCCCCAAGACACAGGCCTCTTGATGCCAGTGCGCATGCAAATGGCCACCCCACCGCCAGCCGCTCCATGCCAGCATATGCAAATTAATCAACCATATTGGTTGGGTTAATTTGCATACTCACTCCTGGTTGGCTGATGGGTGGTGAAGTACGGTTAATTTGCATATTTCGCTTTTATTAGTGTAGGTTCTAACAGGCAAGAGGTGCTATCTCAATATGGTTTTTACTTGCATTTCCCTAACATCTAGTGATGCTGAGCACCTTTATATGTACCTGTTGACTACTTCAATATTTCTTTAGGAAAATGTCTATTCAGGACATTTGCCCATTTTTTAAATAGGATTATTTGGAGGTTTTTTTGCTATTGAGTTATATCAGTTCTTTATATGTTTTTATATTAACTCCACATCAGATAAATGAATTACAAATATTTCCTCAATTCCATAGGTCAGCATTTCATTCTTTTGATTATTTATTTGATGTAATCCAACTTGTGTAGTTTTTATTTTATTTTATTGCTTGTGTTTAAGGTGTCATATCAACAAACATGATTGCTAAGACTAATCCCAAAAAGCTTTTTCCCTGTTTTCTTCTCAGAGTTTTGTGGTTTCAGGTCTTAAGATTCATGTCTTTAATCCACTAAGAGTTAATTTTTGTGAGTGCTGAATCATTAGGGAATGGTTTCATTCTTTTACATGAGAATATCCACTTTTCCCAGCACCATTTATTGAAAAGATTGTCATTTCTCCATTTAGTATTCTTGGCTCTGTTGTCAAATATTAGTTGACAATATATATCTGAGCTCTCAATTGTGTCCCATTGCTCTCTGTGTTTACTATTAAACCTAAATCCATTTCTGCATTGTAGCTTTGTTCCTCAGATTTCTGAAAAGTTTTTGTGGGATTTTAGGTGAAAAGGCATGTGGTATGTAAGAAATAACATTAGATGGGGTAATAAATGATAAAGGTTCTAGTTTAAGAAAGAAATAGAAGGAGCATGAACTTAGAATAAACTTGGATTTCCAATTTCAGTCTACCATCCTCTTAATATGCAATTTTTAATTAAGTGACATGACCCCTTTGAGATTCAGTTGCCTACCTTTCAAATAGGCATGATGAAATACTTCAGAGTACTGTTTTAAGGACTAAATTAGTAGATAAATAGACAAAGCCAACTCACAACCAATAATAAACATTACCTTTTCCCCATCCCAATGTCCACTCTCCTAGTGCCAGTTCTGTCACTTGGTGACTGGGCAAGTCACTTCTCCCTGGACTTCATTTTCCTAATATACTAAATAAATAAACTAACAAACAAAAGTCAAATTAAGCTAGATAGTCTTTCCCATCCCTTTCAATTCTAATAACTTCTATTTTAAAGTTCCCAACTTAGACCTTTCTTTGGAAACTAACCAACGACACCAGCTACACAGGCATTGGAGTTTCCCTGCAACCCAACAGCCATTTCAGCCAGAGTCCAGCAGACCTGCAGACCCTGCATTCCAGTGGACCCTGGGACCTCCACCTCCAAAGCAGTGAGTACAACCTCCCCCTCCGCAGCGACATCAGCGTGGCTGGGGAAAACGCCACACAGGATTCAGGGCTTGCAAACACCCGGGTCACCACGTGCACCGTATGCAGCTTGCCTTCGCATCAGATTGCAAAGAATCCTAGTCCCTTAATTTGCATGTCAGTGTCGCCCGGTCTGTGGTTTCGGCTGTGGCTACACAATACTCCCTGCCTGCAGAACCCCCGGGTCAACACATTTCTGCACAAATCTGCAGCGTGCCTTCGCACCAGTTTGCAAAGCACACTAATCCCTGTGTTTGCGCGTCAGGTTCGCCGCCCCATCTGTGGTGCCCTAGACACTGTGTTTGCGCGTTCTGGTTGCCCTATCTGTGGTGTGCTCTCCTATCTGGTTTGTGGAGCTCCATGGTCACCGGTGTTTGAGGTGCACCATCGAGGCTGCCACCCAAGGCGGGTTTTCAGAAGCATGTTGCTGATGGTCCATTCCCTAAACAGTGGAAGAAAAGCAAGGAATAGAAAACCTATTTGAAGAAATAATGACAGAAAAATTCCCTGATATTGGCAAAGAACAAAATATGAAAGTGCAAGAAGTTCAGAGAGTCCCAAACAAGCTGAAGCCAAAAAAACTGACAGCAAGACACATAACTAAATTGGCGAACACTAACGACAAAGTAAGAATCTTAAAGGCAGCCAGAGAGAGACAGAAAGTTACCTACAAGGGATCTCGTATTAGAAAATCAACTGATTTCTCAACAGAAACACACCAGACCAGAAGGGAATGGAATGAAATATATAAAGTGATGCAAAACAAGGGTCTGAACCAAAGAATACTATGCCCAGCAAGGCTATCATTCAAAATTGAAGGTGGAATCAGGAGCTTTACAGACAAGAAAGGGCTAAGAGAGTTTATCACCACCAAGCCAATAATGCAAGAAATGCTAAAGGGACTGCTATAAAAAGAAGAAAGAGAAAGGCAAAACAAAACAAAACAAAACAAACAAACAAACAAACCCACAAACATTAAGGAAAAATATGACAACAAACATAAATTTGTCAATAATGTCATTAAATGTAAATGGGTTAAATGCACCAATCAAAAGACATAGGGTAGCTGAATGATTAAGAAAACAGGACCCATACATTTGCTATCTACAAGAGACCCACCTCAGAGAAAAGGATTCACACAGACTGAGAGTGACGGATGGAAAAACATTTTTGAGGCAAATAGAAATGAGAAAAAAGCTGGGGTAGCGATACTTATATCTGATAAAATAGACCTCAAATACAGGCTATAACAAGAGATAAGGAAGGCCACTACATAATACTAAAAGGAGCAATTCATCAAGAAGATACAACTCTGGTAAAAATATAAACACCTAATACAGGAGCCCCTAAATACATGAACAAACTCTTGGAGGATATCAAGGGAGAGATCGACAACAATACAATCATACACCACTGACATCTATGGACAAATCCTCTAGACAAAAAATCAGCAAAGAAACAGAAATTCTAAATAACTCACTAGATCAGATGGACCTAAATGACATCTTCAGAGCATTTCACTCCAAAGCTACAGAATTCACATTCTTCTCAAGTGCACACGAGACAGTCTCAAAAATAGACCACATATTGGGTCATAAGTAAAGTCTCCCCAAATTCAAAAAGATTGATATCATATTAAGCATTTTCTCATACCACAATGGCATAAGATTAGAAATACTCTACGAAAAAAATTCCAAAAAATTCAAACACTTGGAAGCTGAATAGCATGTAACTCAACAATGATTGGGTTATAAATCAGATAAAAGAAGAAATTAAAAAATTTCTGGAGACTAATGACAATAAAAAGACAACAATGCAAATGCTATGGGACACGAAAGAAGTGCTGAGAGGGAAGTTTATAGGCCTACCTCAAAAAAACAAGAAAAAATGGTAATGAATCAACTAATCCAACAACTCAAAGAATTAGAAAGAGAGCAACAAGAAAAGCCCACTGTGAGCAGAAGAAAGGAAATAATAAAGATCAGAGCAGAAAGGAATGACACAGAGACCAAAAAAAAATGATACAAAAAATCAACAAAACAGCTAGTTCTTCAAAAGAATAAACAAGATTGATAAACCTCTAGCCAGGCTCACCAAGAAGCAAAGAGAGAGGACCCAAATAAACAAAATCAGAAATGAGAGAGGGGAAATAACTACAGACCCCACAGAAATACAAAGGATTGTTAAAAAATATATATTAACAACTCTATTCTAACAAATTTCACAACCTAGAGGAAATGGACAGATTCCTAGAAAAACACAACCTTCCAAAATTCACACAAGAAGATTCTAAAAATCTCAACAAACTGATAACTAAGGAAGAAATTGGAGCAGTAATCAAAAAGCTTCCAGCAAACAAAAGCACAGGGCCAGATGGTTTCACAGGGGAATTTTACCAAACATTCATAGAAGAAGTAAAACCCATTCTTATCAGACTATTCCAGAAAATTTAAGACAAAGAAACACTTCCAAACACCTTCTATAAAGTCAGCATCACCCTAATACCAAAACCTGATAAAGATAACACAACGAAAGAGAATTACAGACCAATATCCCTCATGAACATAGATGCCAAAATCCTCAACAAAATTCTAGCAAATCGAATACAGCAGTACATTAGAAAGATCATACACCATGACCAAGAAGGATTTATCCCAGGGATGCAAGGATGGTACAATATCTGCAAATCCATAAACGTGATACATCACATAAACAAATTGAGATAAAAATCACATAGTCATATCAATTGATGCAGAAAAAGCATTCGACAAAATCCAACACCCTTTCTTAATAAAAACTCTCAGCAAGGTAGGAATAGAAGGATCATACCTCAACATAATAAAAGCCATATATGACAAACCCAGAGCCAACATCATACTCAATGGGCAAAAACTAAAACCATTTCCCCTAAAAACAGGAACAAGACAGGGATGCCCACTGTCACCACTCTTTTTTAACATAGTGCTGGAAGTATTAGCCATTGCTATCAGACAAGAAAAATAAATTTAAGGCATCCAAATAGGAAAAGAAGAAGTAAAACTGTCCTTATTTGCAGATGACATGATACTGCACATAGAAAAACCTAAAGACTCTATCAAAAAATTATTAGACTTAATAAATGAATTCAGCAATGTAGCAGGATACAAAATTAACACCAAGAAATCTTTGGCACTTCTATATACCAATGATGAACTTACAGAAAAGAGACTAAAACAGCAATCCCATTTACCATAGCACAAAAAAAATTAAGATACCTAGGAATAAACTTAATACGGAGGTAAAAGACCTATATGCAGAAAACTACACAACTCTAAAAAAAGGGATAGCAGACACAATTCACCATAGCTAAGATTTGGAAACAGCCTAAGTGCCCATCATCAGATGACTGGATTAAAAAACTGTAGTACATCTACAGAATGGAATACTACGCTGCAGTAATAAAGATGAAGCTCATACCATTTGCAACAACATGGATGCAGATGGCAAGCATTATGGTTAGTGAAATAAGCAGGGCAGAGAAAGACAAATATCACAACAGCATATTGTACAACTATTCCAAACAAACGTACAAACTAATTCTTTGAATGTTTAGCAGCAATTTAAAAAGAGGACATGAAAGGATTTAATTCCTTTCAGAAGGAATTGAGGCACTGGAAGGCACTTGAGCATTCTATACTGGCCCTCTTTCCTCTTTTGCCAAGAGGGACTCTCTTCTCACAACCCAATGGCCTGCAGCTGTAGCCTGAGCTCTCTATTCATGCTGAGGTTGAAGCCTCGAGGTGGCTGGTTTAATGGATCTGTTTCTTGCCAAATGGTGTGAGCTGGGCCATCCCTGGAGAAGGAACCTGAATTCCCTGAGATAAGTGAGCAGTGCCAGGGCCCTCGCCAGCAGGCGATGGGATCCCCAAGGCAGGTGCTGGGTTTGGAGACCACGGGGGCATAGGCTACCATGGAGACAGAACTGAACCTCACAACACCGTTTGGCCCCTGAGGATGACTGGTTAGCCAGAGACAGGTAAGATTCCTCAGGGAAGGAACAACCTAAGACAGGCACAGTTGCAGAGGGGCCATCAGGAGAGAACTTGGGGATCAACAGAGGTGGGGCACAGACCCTCACCCCCCCCACCAACCCTGCAGGGATCTGAGCCTTCACCCCTTCTGAGCGAGGTCTCCTGCCCCCACAGCTACCTCGCTGTAATTTTGCTACTGTTATGAACTGTAATGTAAATATCTGATATGCAGGATGTATTTTCATTGTTACAAATTGGACATAATTAAAGCATAGGGATTAATCACAAAAACAATATGCAATTATATTTGTGAAATATTTATTTCTAATTACAAATAAATGAAATTTTGTCTTGAATCATGGTGTAGCATGGGCAACAGTCTTCATATGACAACAGTAAACTACACTGCTACTTTTTGCTACACCGTGGAGCAGTATGTTGGTTCCTAAGACCATGGGAAATATGTGTTTTCCGATGGTCTTAGGCGACCCCTGTGAAAGGGTCATTCGACCTCCAAAGGGGTCACGACCCACAGGTTGAGAACCGCTGATTTAGAGTTCTTCTGATCTCTTACTCATTGAGATAGCATGGAGGGACCTGCACAGACTCATGCTAAGTAAAATAAGTCAGTCAGTGGAAGATAAACATCATATAATCTCACTCATATGTGAAATATAATGAACAAAATAAAGTGATGATCAAAATAGACCCAGAGACATAGAGACATAGGACAGACTTCAAAATCTCAGAGGGAAGGTGGGGGAGGTTGAGTGGGTGGGAAGAGATCAACCAAAGAACTTGTATGCATATATGTGTAACCCATGGCACACATGGTAAGGTGGAGAAGGCTTAGGATGGAAGCCATGGACAGACTAGAGCAGTCAATTGGGGAAAGAAGGGGATATATGTAATATTTTCAACAATGAAGACTAAATGTTTTTAAAGGGCCACACATGGTATCTGACTAGCTTGGTCTGTGCCACCATCCCTCCTACCAGTATTCGTGTGCTTTCTTGCTTACTTCTTTCATTGTAGGATGTCCATTGAGCCAGGTTTCACGCAGCTCTGAATGAAGTTTGTTCTTTAATTGTAATTTTTATGTGTTTATGGGAGGCAGTGATTGTCAGCATTTACCTATGCCAACATCTTGGTTCTCCTATATTAAGTCTTCTGACATAGGAAGATGGGATATCCTTGTATTGATTATCTAGACAATGGTGGCCTCATTAAAAGTTGGGAAGTATTGCCTTTTCTGATTTTTTTTAAAGAATTTGAAATGGGATAGTGTTAATTCTTTAAATATTTGATAGAATTCACCAGTAAAATCATCTACATCTGGTCATTTTTGTGGGAATTTTTTTTTTAATTACAAATTCAGTGTCTTTATTTTTTTAATAGGTTCATTCACATTTACTATTCTATGAGTTTTAGTAGTTTATATCTTTCTAAACATGTGATTTTATCCAGGTTATCTTATTTGTTGGCATAGAATTATTTATTCTATTTCCTTACCATCAGTTTTGTCTCTGTAAGATCAGTAGCAATGACTTCTGTTTTGTTCCTGATTTTAGTAATTTGATTATGCTCCCAGTCACTCTAGCTAAGGGTTTCTCTATTATGTTTTTGTGTGTGTTTTTTTTAAATAAATCTTTATTGTTCAAATTATTACATTTATTTCTCTTTTTTTACCCATAGCTGCCCTCCACCCGGCTCCTAACCCTCCCTCTATCCTTACCTCCCCCCACATTGTCTTCATCCATATGTATATGATTTTTGTCCAGTCTCTCCCTGCATCCCCCTCATCCCTTTCCCCCTGAGAATTTTAAACTAGAGGCCTGATGCATGAAATTTGTACACTGGAGTGGGGTGGGAGGTTGTCCCTCAGCCCAGCCTGCACCCTCTCCAATCTGGGAACCCTTGGGAGATGTCCAACTTCTGGTTTAGGTCTAATGCCTGGCAGTCAGACATCCATCTCACAATCCAGGACTGCTGGCTCCTAATTGCTCACCTGGCTGCCAACCTGATCACTCCCTAACCAGTCCCCTGCCAGCCTGATCAATGCCTAACTGCTCTCCTGCCTGGCCCAATCATCCCCAACTTCCCTCACCTGCTGGCCCGGTAACCCCCAACTGCCCTACCCTGCCAGCCTGGTCACCTATAACTGCCCTCCCCTGTAGGCCTGGTTGCCCCTAACTGCCCTCTCCTGCAGGCCTGGTCACCTCGAATTGCTCTACTCTGCTGGCCTGGTAATCCCCAACTGTCCTGCCCTGCTGGCCTGGTGGCCCCTAAGTGGCTTCTCCTGCTGGCCTGGTCACTCTCAAATACACTCCTCTACCAGCCAGGTCGCCCCTAACTGCTCTACCCTGCAGGCCTGCCTTTGCCCTGCTGGCCTGATCACCCACAACTATCCTACTCTGCCAGCCATCTTGTGGCAGCCATCTTTGACCACATGGGGGCAGCCATCTTGTGCGAAGGCATGAGGGTTAATTTGCATACTATATCTTTATGATATAGAACTAGAGGCCCGGTGCATGAAATTCATGCATGAGAGGGGGTTCCTAGGCCCAGCTTGCACCCTCTCCAATTTGGGACCCTTCAGGGGATATCTGACTGCCTATTTAGGCCCAATCCCTCTCGCAATCTGGGAAGACTAGCTCCTAACCACTCCCCTGCCTGCTTGCTCAATCACCCCAACCCCTCTACATGCCACCATAATTGCCCCTACCTTTCCCCCATCAGGTTGATTGCCCCTACTTTGCCCCATGCTGGCCTGATCATCCCTACCTTACCCATTGCCTGCCTGGTCACCCCTAACTGCCCTCTCCTGCCCAACTGATCTCATCCCTAACTGGTCCCACATGCCAGCCTTATGGCCCCTAACTGCACGCCCCTGCGAACTGGTCACCCCCAACTACCCTCCCATGCTGGCCTGAACTTGCCCCCAATTGCCCTCCTCTGCTGGCCTTATCACCCCTAACTGCCTCTGTCTTGGCCCCCACCATTACAGCTTTGTCCAGAAGGAAATCAGACGTCTGGAAGATGGCTGGTCGACCCAGTCTAATTAGCATATTACCCTTTTATTAGTATAGACTAGAGGCCTGGTGCATGAAATTAATGCACGGGTAGAGTCCCTAGATCTGACAAGTGATCAGGGCTGATCTGTGGGGCAATCAGTGGGGCAATCAGGGGTCCCCCGCTGGTATCCACCTTGGCAGGCCTGGTGCCACCTATTGGCAGGTCCTGCCACCTGCAGTTACCACCTGCCAGCCCTGTACCTGCTCACTAGCCAGCCTCATCCCCCTCTGCCAGTTACCTCCCTCTGAGGGGCATTCAGGGGGTCCCCACTGGCACCCACCTTATCTAGCATGGGGCCTGCAGGCTGAGGGAAGCTCCTGTGTTGAATATCTGCCCCCTGGTGGTCAGTGCACATTAAAGTAACTGGTCGTTCCACCAATGGTTCCACCTTTTGGTCGATTTGCATACTAGGCTTTTATTATATGGGACTGGTAGCCCAGTGCATGGATTTGTTCACATTCAAAAGAAATTAATTAGAAGAAATATTTTAATATCACTATTCACCCTTTCTATATAGAACTTTCAACAAAATTAACAAATTATAATGACAGATAACACATACATGTGCGACTGGCACCAGTGAGAGCTTTATATGTATCGCACATGTACAAGTCAACTTAGACTTTTATAGATATAGAATAACCTTGCTTAATTAGCTTTCTGATGTAGTTAAACTTCTGACAGCTCAGTGAAGCACTTCTTTTTCATGTGGTTGTCAGCAACAGAGCAGTAAATATTGAAACTAAGCACATTATTATTGTAGATGGTGTAGGGAGAACAAAGGGTAAATTATTTAACTGCAGCAGTATCTGACTATATTCTACACAGTGAGAAACACTGAAGTCATTTTCAAATTCTATCATTTATTACTTATTTTCAGTCAGGTCAAGTTTCTAAACTTTCTAAATCTCCGTTTTCTGGCTAATGAAAATAGTATTCAATGCAGTCTCCTATCTACCTACTCAAGGACTTCTGTGCGGAACGAATGCAATGAGGCATGGAAAACACAGCCCAGATATTTGGTAAAGGGTAAAATGTATGCACCTGGATATAAAAAAAGTCATGTTCCTCAGCTGAAGAAACTCCAAGGAGGCTAGTTGCTAGGGAGAGGAAGCTGAGCATTGCTATGTGACATCATTACCCGGCTGCCACAGTAACCGTTTCGGAGGAGGGCTAGGCTGAGAGCTGCGTTTTGCGCCATGGGGTCTACTTCTCTTGGATGAAGTGTTCTAAAAAATCTCTGTTCTGTTAGTTGAGTTATTGTGTTATTCAAGTCTTCTGTATTCTTGTTGATATTCTGTACAATTGCTCTATCCATTAATGAAATTAATGAATTATTGAATTCCTATTATTAATAGTTTAATTCTGCTTCATGTTTTTTGAAATTCTATTTTTTATGAATATCATAATAATAAAGAGCTAATATGTTAATGGTCGGGGTACTGTAACTCATTCCAACCGATCTCAACAGGCTTCCTGCACATGCGCAAGCGTACATTGCTCTGGAGATGGGGTGGAAGCGAGGAGGCGCCCAGAAGAGGTGGGATCATCTCATGCCATGGAGGGCGCAGTGAAAGCCATATTGCCCACCTCACCAGTCCTTCGCCACCCACCACTCGCACTCAGAGCACCACGTTGCCCACCTGCCAGGGGAAGCAGCAGTGTAGCATACAGGAGGCTTCCACACTCTCCTCCGGCACAAGGCGAAGTTGCCGCATTGCTCTAGAGATAGGGCAGAAATGGAGAGGCAGCTAGAGAAGGCAGTACCAGACCAAGGTGACTCCAGGGATGGAGGGCAGGACTTGAAGCAGCCAGAGAAGGCGAGATAAGTCAGGAGCTGGGCCAGGTGCATTGGAGCTCTGCATAGAGAGGTTCAGGTATCAAGGAAGAGTGACAGGTGGGTGGGTAGGGCCACACAATGCAGGGTTGTCAATTGAGGGGGGGCATGTAATTTAACGATGGGTTCTTAGTCCTGTATCCTAAGGAGATAATATGCTCATTAGATTATATAGTAAAACAACCTTCCAGAATGAACAGTGGGAAGGGGCCACGCAGCCAGGGCCACAAGGTAACCACAGCTGCAAGGGCCAAGGCAGCTGGTGTTGCGAAGACCTACTCTTGTGCAAATTTCATGCATTAAGCCTCTAGTATATCTATAATTGTTATACCTACTTGAACTACTAAATCTTATCATAATAAAATGTCTGTTTCTCGTAACTTTTATTTAAATTCCATGTTTGTCTGCTCCAGTTTTATTTTATACTATTTACATGTTATATATCATTCTGTCAGCATGTGAATTATAGCTATTCTCTAATGTTTCTTTTCCACTTTAAAAACTTCCTTTGCTATTCATCAGGGCAGATTTATTAAAGTTTAAGTTTTTTGTTTACCACAGACTGTCTTAATTTCTCAATTTTTAATAGATGGTTTTGTTAGAGATAGAATATTAGGTTGATAGACTTTTTCTTTATATTTTTTTATTCAAGTATAGTTTGGTATACTGTATTATATTTGTTATATTTGTTTCAGGTGTACAATATAGTGATTCAAAATTTTTACAACATGATCACTCAACAAATTCTAGAAATCATCTAGAATTGCACAGGCACCACAGATAATGGACTTTTTTTGGTACTTTGAAAATGTCATCCTACTGCTTTCTGGCGTTTATGGTTCTAAAGAGAAGTGATCTGTTAATTTTTTTTAAATTAAATAAATCTTTATTATTCAGATTATTTCAATTGTTTCTCTTTTTTCCCCCTATAGATCCCCTCCACCTGGCTCCCACCGATCCCTCTGCCCTTACCTCCCCCCTATTGTCCTCATCCATAGGTGCACAATTTTTGTCCAGTTTCTTTCCACACTACCCTCACCCCTTTCCTCATGAGAATTGTCAGTCTACTCCCTTTCTATGCCCCTGATTCTATTATATTCATCAATTTATTCTGCTCATCAGATTTTTTATTCACTTGATTTTTATTCACTCATTGATAAATATGTACTTCTCATTCCTAATTGTTATCCTTACCTTTTTCTTCTTCCTCCTCCTCCTAAAGAGTACAATTCAGCATTTCATATAATACTGGTTCGGGGTTGATGAACTCCTTTAGTTTTTTTATCTGTGAAGCTCTTTATATGACTTTCAATTCTGGATGATAGTTTTGCTGGGTAGAGTAATCTTGGTTGTAGGTCTTGCTATTTATCACTTTGAATATTTCTTGCCACACTGGTCCACCCTGCTGAGTTTCTGTTGAGAAATCAGCTGATAATCTTATAGGTGCTCCCTTATAGGTAATTACCTGTTTTTCTCTTACTGCTTTTAATATTATCTCTTTGTCTTTTACGCTTGACATTTTAATTTTGATGTGTCTTGGTGTGGACCTCTTTGGATTCCATTTGTTTGGGGTTCTGTGCTCTTCCTGGACTTGTAAGTCTATTTCTTTCACCAGGTGGGGAAGTTTTCAGGCATTATTTCTTCAAATATGTTTTCAGTATCTTACTCTCTCTCTTCTTCTGGAACCCCCATAGATATGATATTTGTGCGTTTGAAGTTCTCCCAGAGGCTCCTTACACTCTTTATATTTTTGGATTCTTTTTTCTTTTTTCTTTTCCAGTTGGTGTTTTCTGCTTCTTTGTATTTCAAATTTTGACTTCATTCTCACATTACTTTAGGTCTCTGTATAATATTTTTATTTCAGTCAGTTTATGTTTAATTCCTAGTTGGTCCTTTTTCATCTCCTCTTGGATCTCGCTAAATTTATCCATCATTTCTAGGAAATTCTTTTTTTTAATTAAATCTTTATTATTCAGATGATTACATTTGTTTCTCTTCTTTCCCCTCCACCCAGCTCCCATCCTTCCCTCTGCCTTTACCTCCCTCCCATTGACCTCATGATAGGTGTATGATTTTTGTCCAGTCTCTCCCTGTACACCCCTCACCCCTTTCCCACTGAGAATTATCAGTTCACTCCCTTTCTATGCTCCTGATTCTATTATATTCACCAGTTTATTCTGTTGATCAAATTTTTAATTCACTTAATTTTTAGAGTCACTTGTTGATAGATAGGTATTTGTTGTACATAATTTTTTGTCTTTTACCTTTTTATTCTTCCTCTTCTAAAAGAGTACCTTTCACCATTTCATATAATACTGGTTTGGAGTTGATGAACTCCTTTAGCTTTTTCTTCTCTGTGAAGCTCTTTATCTGCCCTTCAATTCTGAATGATAGCTTTGCTGGATAGATTATTCTTGGTTGTAGGTTCTTGCCATTTATCACGTTGAATATTTCTTGCCACTCCCGTCTGGCCTGCATCGTTTCTGTTGGGAAATCAGCTGACAGTCGTATGGGTGCTCCCTTGTAGGTAATGAACTGTTTTTCTCTTGCTGCTTTTAATATTCTCTCTTTGTCTTTTGCTCTTGGTATTTTAATTATGATGTGTCTTGGTGTGGTCCTCTTTGGATTCCTTTTATTTGGGGTTCTGTGTGCTTCCTGGACTTGTAAGTCTATTTCTTTTACCA
>JAAGEH010000013.1:7712049-7743847 GCA_011751065.1 Lasiurus cinereus
CTCTCCTCTCTCCTCTCTCCTCTCTCCTCTCTCCTCTCTCCTCTCTCCTCTCTTCTCTCTCTCTCTCTCTTGGTGTCCTTATCCGGTTTTGGAATTAGGATAATGCCACCTTCATAGAAAGAGCTTGGTTTTATGCCTTCCACTTGAATTTCTTGGAATATTCTGAGGAGGATAGGTTTTAGTTCTTCTTTTAATCTTGGGTAGAGCTCCCCTGTAAAGTCCACCAGACCAGAGCTTTTGATTGCTGGAAGATTTTTGGTCACTGCTTTAATTTCTTCAGTGATTATTGTCCTATTCAGGTTTTTAAATTCTTCATGATTGAGTTTGGGAGCTTGTATTTTTCTAAAAATTTGTCCATTTTGTTGAAATAAAACTATGCACAGTTATTTTTTTTAACAATCCTTTGTATTTCTGTAGGATATGTTATTACTTCACCTCTTTCATTTCTGATTTTGTTTATTTGGGTCCTCTCACGTTGCTTCTTGGTGAGCATGGCTACAAGTTCATCAATCTTGTTTATCCTATCAAACAAACAGCTTTTGTTTTGTTGATCTTTTGTATTGTTTTTGTGGTCTCTATGTCATTTATTTCCACTCTGTTTATTATTTCACTCCTTCTGCATTTGCTGGGCTTTTCTTGTTGGCCTCTTTATAACTCTTTAAGTTGTAGGGTTAGATAATTTACTACCACTGTTTCTGATTTTTTGAGATAGGCCTGTAGAGCTACAAACTTCCCTCTTAAGACTGCTTTCACTGTATCCCATAGATTTTGGATTGTTGTGTTTTCATTGTCATTTTTTGCCATGATACTTTTTTCTTCTTCTTTGATACCTTTGGTAACTTAATCATTGTATAATAGCATGCTCTTTAGCATCCAGGTGTTTAATATTTTTTTTATTGTAGCTGACTTCTAGTTTTGTGCCATTCTGATCTGAGAAGAAGCTTGCTATGATTTCTAACTTCTTCAGTTTGAGTAGATTTTGCCTGTGTCCCAATATGTTGTTTATCTTTAAATATGAACTATGTATATGTGAGAAGAATGTATATTATGTGGCTTTGGGGTGAAATGTTCTAAATATGTCAATTAATTCCATCTGATCTAGTGAGTCATTTCAGATTGACGTTTCTTTGCTGATTTTTGTTTAGAGGATTTGTCCACTGGTGTTAGTGCGGTATAAAGTCCCCTACTATGACTGTATTGCTGGCAATCTCTCCTTTGATATGCTCCAGAAATTTTTATGTTGTTGTTGTTTTTTTATGTACTTGGGTCCTCCTGTATTGGGTGCATATAAGATTACCAGAGTTCTATCTTCTTGTTGAATTGTGCCCTTTAATATTATGAAGTGGCCTTCCTTATCTCTTATTATGGCCTTCACTTTGAGGTTTAGTTTATCAGATATAAGTATTGCTACCCCAGTTTTTCACTTTCGCCTGAAAGACTTCTTTCCATCCCTTTACCAACATTCTTTGTGAGTCCTTTTTGCTGAGGTGGGTTTCTTGTCAACAGCAGATATATGAGTTATGTTTTCTTATGCACTCAGATACCTTGTGTCTTTTCATTGGGACACTTAATCCATTTCCATTTAAAGTTTTTATTGATAGGTACTTGTTTGTTGCCATTCTTATTCTTTATGCTTATGTTCCTTCTCCCTTTCTGATTTCTTCTTTTTACAGCAGACATTTTAGCATTTCTTGCATTGCTAATTCGGTGGTAATAAACCCCATTAGTCCTTTTTGTCTATGAAGCTCCTGATTTCACCCTCAATTTTGATTGACAGCCTTGCTGGGTACAGTATTCTTGGATTCAGACCTTTCCATTGCATGACTTTGTATATTTTATTCCATTCCCTTCCGGCCTGATGATTTTGTATTGAGAAATCAGTTGCTAGTCTGATGGGTGTTCCTTTGTAGGTAACTTTCTGTCTCTCTCTCTTTCTGGCAGCCTTTAAGTTTCTTACTTTGTCATTGGTGTTTACCAACTTAATTATAATGTGTCTTAGCGTCGGTTTTTTGGGGTTCATCTTGTTTGGGACTCTGTGATTTCTTGGACTTGTGTAAGTTTTTGTGCTCCTATATCAGGGAAGTTTTCTGTCATTATTTCTTCAAACAGGTTTTCTATTTCTTTTTCAGTTTCCTCTCCTTCGGGCACCCCTATTCTGTGGATATTGTTTTATTTCATGATGTCTCAAAGTTCCATTAGACTCCCCTACCTTTTTGTAGTTTTTTGTTTTTTTAAGATGCTGCTCTGCATATTATTTCCTACCTTGTGTTCTAGCTCACTGATGTGGTCCTCTGCTTCTTTTAGTCTACTGTTGATGCTTTCTATTGAGTTATTTATTGCAGCGATGTCATTTCTCATTTCTTCTTGGTTCTTCTACATTTCCACTTGGTTTGTGTACATGTTGAATTGCCTTCCATCCTTTTCAGCAACCTTATGACCAATGCTCTGAGTTCTTTCCCTGACATATTGCTTGCATCCATTTTGTTTACTTCTTTTTCTGATGATTCCCCCTTTTTGGTCATATGTGGGCTCTTTCTTTGTCTCCCCATGATTGCTCCTCTTGGGAAGTCTGGTTATGTAGCTCTCGCTTTCTCCTGCATTGACTTAAAGGCACAAAATACAACACAACAAGACACAATGCACAGGGCACCAAACACAAATGTATTCACGATAGTAATAACACCAAATAAAGGTCACCTCCAGAGATAAGAAAGTTAGGAGATAGAAAACAGTGCGAAAATGATATTGAGAAAAGGAAAAAATGTAAAAGAGAAATGTAAAAGAAGAAAATAGAAGGGGGATGAAATATATGTATTTGGGGAGAAAGCTCCACTAAAACAAGAACTAATCTAAAATATGGAAACTACAAACCCCCAAACAACACACAATCAGATTAATCTGAGGAAGCAGATCTTATTTCCAGAAGGTAAGGCCGAGGAATTGAATAAATGGGGAAATATCCACAATTCAGTATAGACAAGGTAGAAAGCAAATGAGTGTATAAGTAAAAAACTGAATTAAAACAAGGAAAGAAATGAATATTAAAGTATATATACTCAAGAAACTTTATATATGTACTAGAGGCTCAGTGTATGAAATTAGTGCATGGGGGGTGCCCCTCAACCCATCCTGCACCCTCTCCAATCTGGGACCCCTCAAGGGATGTCTGACTGCCCATTTCGGCCCAATCCCTAGACAGGCAGTCAGACATCCCTCTCTCAATCCAGGACTGTTGGCTTCCAGTTGCTCACCTGCCTGCCTGCCTGATTGCCCCTAACCGCTTCTGTCTGCCAGCCTGATAACCCACTAACCACACCCCTGCCAGCATGATTGCCCCTAACCACCTTCCCCTGCCAACCTGGTCAACCCTAGTGGGTCTCCCCTAAAGGCCTGGTCACCTCTAACTGCCCCCTCCTGCTGGCCTGATCACATCTAACTGCCCTTCCTTGTCAGCCTGGTTGCCCTAACCTGCCCTCCCTTGCAGGCCTTGTCACTCCCAATGGCCCTCCCTTATAGGCCTGCTTGCACCTAACTGCCCAACCCTGCTGGCCTCATTGCCCCTAGATGCCCTCCCCTACAGTCCTTGTTCCTAGAAACTACCCTCCTCTGTAGGCCTGGTCCCCACACTTTCCCTTCCCTGCAGGCCTAGTTGCTCCCAACTGCCCTCCCTTGCAGGTTTGGTTGCCCCTAACTGCCCTCCTTTGCTGGCCTCATTGCCCCTAGATGCCCTCCATGCCCCTAACTGCCCACCTCTGCCAGCCTAGTCACCACTAACTGCCCTCCCATGCAGACCTGGTCCCCCACCAACTGCCCTTCCCTGCAGGCCTCATTGCTCTCAATAGCCCTTCCTTGCAGGCTTGGTTGCCCCTAATTTCCCTCCCCTGCTGGTCTTATTTCCCATACCTGCCCTCCCCTATAGTCCTTGTCCCTACCAACTTCCTTCCCCTGCAGGCCTGGTGGATCCCAACTGCCCTCCCTTGCTGGCTTCATTGCCCCTAGATGCCCGCCCCTGCCCCTAACTGCCCAACCCTGCCATCCTAGTCGCCACTAACTGCCCTCCCCTGCAGGACTGGTTCCCCCAAACTTCCCTCTTCTATAGGCTTGGTCACCATCAACTGCCCTCCTCTGCCGTCCCGGTCAACCCTAACTTCCCTCCCTTGCCAGCATGGATGCCCATAACTGCTCCCCTGCCAGCCTGGTCACCCTCAACTGCCCTATCCTGTTGGTCTGGTCCCCCAATGTGCCTTCCCCTGCAGGCCTGTTCAACCTAACTGCACTCCCTGGCTGGCCTATTCTCCCCCAAGTGCCCTCCCCTTCAGGTCTAGTCCCCCCCGCAACAGTCCTCCCCTGCAGGCCTGGTCCTTCGAACTGCCCTCCCCTGCAGGTCTTGTCTCTCCCAACTTCCCTCCTCTGAAGGCCTGGTCACTCCCAAACACTATCCCCTGCAGGCCTGCTTGCCCCCAACTGCCCTCCTCTGCTAGTCTGGTTACCCCTAACTGCCCTGCCCTGCAGGCCTAACTATCCCCAACTGCCCTCCCTTGCAAGGCTTGTCCCTCCCAACTGTCCTTCTCCACTGGTCTGACTGCCTACAAATGCCTTCCCCTGCTGGACATCTTATGGTGGCCATCTTGTGTATTGGAGTGATGGTCAATTTGTATATTACCTCTTTATTATATAGGATATATAAAAAACTTTTTCCTGTCTTTAATCTACCTATCTATGCATTTGTTTATATGAAAAAGTATAATAGAGAGTAGATAGGCCTGAGTTTGTGATTGGAATTACGTAAGCTATTAGTGGAAGAAGAGAACCAGTGAGGAGAGGAAATACAGAAGTTAAAAAAAAGAAAGAAAGAAAAATAAAAAAATAAACAAACAAGCAAGCAATAAAAACCAAACTCATCAACAATCAAACAAACAACTCCAAGACAGATAGAAAGAAAAAAGCAAAAGAAAAAAAAAGAGAAGATAAAGAAAATTTAGATAGTGAAGAAAGAGAAAAGTGTGCATGGACTTGGAGCAGAGGAGCAGAAATTAGATATATGAGTGAGATCAATTTTTAACAGACAGTAAAGAGAAAGGATAGAGAAAAACTAAAGCAGGAATGGGGAAAGACAAACAGGACATAAGGGGAAAGTGGGGAAGAGAGTTTTAGCATAAAGGAAAAATGAGATAGAGTAAAATAATACTAAAGGAAGAATAAAAATAGAATGTAGAAAACTAATCCCAAAATAAAATAAGAAAAAAAATAAAATTTAAAACATAAAATACTAGTAATAGTAATAATAATTAAAAATAGAAGTATAATAAAAAAAGGTAAAATCAAGTGAGAAAAAGAAAATTTAGTTTTTCAAGTAAAAGATAAAAAATAAAAATGTGAAGCAGTGAAGTACTGAAGGTCGTTCACTTCCTCTACTGTTCTGCTTGGCAGATCTGTTTCCTGTCATGTAGACAGCACAGTATTGAACTTCCCTGTGCTATACCACTCCTCTGTGTCATAAGCCACAAACCTGTTTTCTAGCAGTGGGAGTCTCTTTTTTTCTCGGCCTGCATTTAGTTGTATTTATACAAGCGTCAATTTCTGATACAACCCCTGGGTAGCACTGTTTCTATATTGATATCTGTGGCTAAAAGGCCCCTTTCCTACCTAAGTGTTTAGATTGCTTTCCCTGCAGCATTCAATAGTAGGTTGGGGGTATAGACTGCCCAAGAGCTGGTTTTCTGCTCATCTCTCCACACTCTGAATCCCAGGTTCCACAAAAACATCTTTCCCCTTCAGTCTCAGTGAGTGGTTTTTAATTGGAAGATCCTATATATTGGACATAGCAATCAAAAGCAAGGATTTAAAAAAAAACAAGGCGGAAAAGAAGCCACAGGATGAGTGCAGACTCACGTCTTTTTCCCCTGGCGCCCCGCAGTTGGTATACTGGTAGAATTTCAAGTTGCCTTTCTGGGCCCAGCCCTGCCATGGGTTAATTTCTATAATCCCCTTCTGCCAACAGCCCTGTGGAACCCCTTCCACATTCATGGGCTACACTGATCCCAATAATCATGGAATTCGTGGGGCGCAGTATTCCTCTGCAATTCTATTTCCCACTGCATGCCTTTCGCATGCGTTTCACGTGCATTTCTCCTTCCAGCCTGGATCCCAAATCTCACTTTTCTCTAGGCGATATCTGACCTTTCCATCCATGGATTGCCTCAAAAGCTGTATGTAATTCACCAATTCCAAATGGATGTAATCAGTGTAATCAATTCAACTGTTTCTTCTCTCTGCTCTGTGAGAAGTCATAGGGCTCCTTCACGTATTTGTGCTGCTTTGTCTCCTCCTAGACAGACTTTCTTGGCACCCATGGTCAGAGAGGCTGGAGTCTTGATGTTCCTGTGTTGTCAGCTGGGGCAGTTTGTCCATGGGGGTTGTGGTTGTAGGGTCCCAGGAGGTATCTGAGTTCTCCCTGGTTGAAAGTAAGGCTGGGCTTCATATCACCACCACTCTCCCTTTCAAGATGATACATTCTCTGCAGCAGAACTGGCAGCTCAAGGAGAGATTTCAGCAGCAGTAGTGGCTGCCTGGCCAGGGGAGCCCTGTCCAGCAGTCCTCAACAATTCCTTGGAATATAGCTGTCACTCACTCACTAATATAGACACTCCCCACACATCCATGCATTTTCCTTTCATTCTCTCACTCACACACTATCTTGCAACCTACTGTCCCATCAGCAGCCATCTTGGATCCCTCCATCTCAGATTCGTTATGAAAATGTCTAGCAAAGCAGGAGATAGCTGGATCAATGATGGTCCTTTCTCATTGATGTTTCTATCTCTCTATCCTCCTCCCTCTCTCTCTACCCCATCTCTCTCTCTTTCAAAAATAAATAAATAAATAAATAAATAAATAAATAAATAAATAAATAAAAGAAATGCCATTTGATGGAGTGTTTGAGATCATGCTTTCTGACATGCCATAGTTTGGATCAGATAACCGCTTATAAAAATTACCTGAAAGCTTGGACATTCTTATATTACTTTGCATAGTCTTCAGGATTCTGAAGAAGCCTACTCAGCACCATCCTATAAACCTAGACCCAGTGCTAGCTACCAGCAAAAGAATGTTATGTTCCACTGGAACCTGCTTTCCATTGGATGAATATGGGTGTTTTGTCTTAGAATCAGTCTTTTTTCTTTGTATTTATCTATATATGTTATAAATGTGAAATAATTTTCTACATCCATATGTATTATTAAAATTAATTTAAAAGCAATCACTTAAAAGGACAGGATATTCTAAAATTATCAGAAATATAAAACTAACTCAAATGATCATTTACTATAATAGTAAATGTTATACTTTTATATATTATGCATATTTAATAAAAGGAACATTTAATAATAATAGTGCATGTGGGGACTTTCAATCAAGACGGCAAAGTATTTAAACTCTATGCACACCTACTCCATAATCACATCAAAATTACAACTAAATTATAGAACAACCATCATTGAGAACCTCCTGAAGACTATCTGAACAGAACTCCTATAACTAAGCATGCAATGAATAAGACATGTAGAAACAATAGGAAGAATGGAGATATGGACCAGGCTGATCCCACATTCATGATGTGGAGATTAGAAATCTAGAGGGATATCTTGGCTGCAGAGGCCTCAGTCCCATACAAGGCTCCCCAGTTCAGGGCACTAAGACCAGGAATAGAAGTCCCCATAACATCCAATCCCTTCACAAGCAGTTCCAGATCCCACTCAACTGGTGGCCAGTCCAGATCACACTACAATATAATCGGATAAGCTCCACAAAAAACAAACCTGAAGTTTGAACTAAACTAGCAAGAGATATGCACTAAAGATACTCTGTCTCTATGAGGTTATCTCCCATAAAAAAGATTGTCTGCTGTAGTAATGGCCGGCTCTCATAGCCAGTCAGCCTAAGAATGAACCCCACCGACATACCAATAGCATTAATGGCCCAACTCTACCTGGAGAGCACATAAAAACAATATGGGGATCACAATGGAGCACTCAGCTCAGGTACCAGAGAGACAGTACCAATGGATCCCACAGCACACCTTCTATATAAGGCCACTCTTTCACAACAGGGAGAAGTAGCACATCAAGCTAACATACAGAAAAAGGAAAAAAAAACATGAATTCAGCAAAAATGAAGATACAAAGAAACATGTTCCAACTGAAAAACAGGAGTAAACTCCAGAAAAATACCTAAATAAATTGAAACAAGTAATCAAGTAGATACAGAGTTCAAAACACTTATTATAAATCCACTCAATGAACTTAGGGAAAGAATAGAACTCAAGTGAGAACTTCATCAGAGATAACATAAAAGTGAGGTAGAAACCATAAAAAAGAAGCAGATAGGATTGAATTATACAATTACTAAAAGAATGACATACTAGATGGAAAAAACAGCAAATTAGATGAAGTAGAAGATTGAATCAATAATCTGGCAAATAAGGTAGTATAAAATATCCAATTGAAACAGCAAAAATAATAAGAATAAAAAACAAAAGGACAAGAAAAACATCAAGTGTACCAATATAACATCAGAGAGGTACAAGATAGAGAATAATAGGGATTAACAACATATATGAAGAAATAATGATGGAAAATTTCCCTAAACTGGTGAAGGAAATAAACATGTAAGTCCATGAAACATACAGTTCAAAACAAGATGAAGCCAAAGAAGTCCATACCAAGACACATATTAATAAAAATGCCAAAGTTTAAAGACAAGAAGAGAATCTTAAAGATAGCAAGATAAAAGCAGACAATCATATACAAGGAACCAGCTTACTTGACAGAAACTTTGTAGGCCAGAAGGAAATGGCACAAAACAGTAAAGGTGACAAAAAGTAGATAACTACAAGTAAGATTACTCTACCTAGCAAGATTACTAATGAGAATAAAGAGAGAGGTCAAGAGTTTTTCAAGAGTACCAAGGAGAATCCAGGATGGCGGAATAGGTAAACACCTACACTGCTGAGTCACACAACAATTTCAAAACTACAACTAAAAGAACGGACATCATCCAGAACCATAGGAAAGCTGGCTGAGTGGAAATTCTACAACTAGAAGGAAAGAGAGGGGCTCACAGAAACCCAGAGGAGCTGCAAAAAACTAAGGTACAGAGACACGCATGTGGAGAGAGCGGGTGCCAGAGTACCTGGCTGGCTTTCTCTGGTGGGAGGGAGATGGGAGACGGAGTCTCTCCATGGCATTGAACCCCTTATACTACGACACTAAACCCCAGATCAAGCCGAAACTCATACGGGGGAAGTTTGGACTGTGAAAAGGGAGAAGTGCACGGAAATTTAGGGAAGTTGCAAAAGATGAGAAGTCTGGTGGCGCGCACAGCCCTGCACACAGAGGACCGACTGCTGATTGTGCCACTGGCTTTCACGAGTGGGTGGGAAATAGACCCTCCCAACTGTGACATTTCTAACTAAACTAAACCCCAGTTTGGGGCGAAACCCTGGGGACCCAGACTCATATGGTCCCGTAGCACAGGGGAGCCAGAGAGGCAGCAATCTAGAGGCACTGCGAGAGAACGCGCAAGCTCAGGAACCACTCCAGCGATTACCCAGTCACGTGAGACTCAGAGGCCGTGGAGGGCAGGGACAACTGGAAGGCAAGGCGGTCCTTTAAGCCCTGAGACTCCACCCATCCCAAGCTCAACAGAGAGGCTTTTGTAGTTTACAACTCTTGGATCATAAGGCTGAATCCAACACAGAAGTTCTCCCAGAATAGTGAAAATGCCGAGACAAGGGAAGAGATCAAAAACAAAAGAAACGGAGGAAAACAAACGACTGGATATAGAGTTCAAAACCACGCTTATAAGGTTTTTCAGGAATATCCTAGAAAAGTTGGATAAAGTTAGTGAGACCCAAGAGGAGATGAAAAAACCAACTGGAGATGAAAAACAACCAACTAGAGATGGAAAAGGACCAACTAGAAATTAAACATACACTGACTGAAATAAAAAATATTATACAGAGACCTAACAGCAGACTAGAGGAAGGCAAGAATCAAGTCAAAAATTTGAAATATAAAGAAGCAGAGAACACTCAACTGGAAAAGCAAGAAGAAAAAAGAATCCAAAAATGTGAAAATAATGTAAGGAACCTCTGGGACAGCTTCAAGCGTACCAACATCAGAATTGTGGGGGTGGCAGAAGAAGAGAGAAAGCAAGATACTGAAAACCTATTTAAAGAAATAATGACTGAAAACTTCCCACATCTGATAAAAGAAACAGACTAACAAGTCCAGGAAGCACACAGAACCCCATATAAAAGGAATCCAAAGAGGACTACACCAAAATACATCATAATTAAAATACTAAGAGCAAAAGACAAAGAGAGAATATTAAAAGCAGCAAGAGAAAAACAGTTCATTATCTACAAGGTAGCACCCATATGACTGTCAGCTGATTTCTCAACAGAAACGATGCAGGCCAGACAGGAGTGGCAAGAAATACTCAACGTGATGAATAGCAAGAACCTACAACCAAGAATAATCTATCCAGCAAAGCTATCATTCAGAATTGAAGGGCAGATAAAGAGCTTCACAGAGAAGAAAAAGCTAAAGGAGTTCATCAACTCCAAACCAGTATTATATGAAATGCTGAAAGGTACTCTTTTAGAAGAGGAAGAAGAAAAAGTAAAAGCCAAAAAATTATGAATAACAAATACATATCTATCAACAAGTGAATCTAAAAATTAAGTGAATTAAAAATTTGATCAACAGAATAAACTGATGAATATAATAGAATCAGGAGCACAGAAAGGGAGTGAACTGATAATTCTCAGGGGGAAAGGGGTGAGGGGTGTACAGGGAGAGACTGGACAAAAATCATACACCTATGGATGAGGTCAATGGGAGGGAGGTAAAGGTAGAGGGAGGGGTGGGAGCCAGGTGGAGGGGAGCTATGGAGGGAAAAAAAAGAGAAACAAATGTAATCATCTGAATAATAAGTATTTAATAAAAGAAAAATACACACACACACACACACACACACACACACACATATATATATATATATATATAGGTATAGATATATATAGATATATATATAAATAAAGTTTTGGATTCGAAAAAAAAAGTTTTTCAAAAGAAAAAGCTCAGGGAGTTCATCACCACCTAACTAATGTTACAACAAATGTTACAGGGACTTCTCAAGTAGAAAAAATAAGACAGGAAAATACAGGATGGAAAAAATTCTAAATGACAAAGGCAAATACTAAATGAGTAACAGATCAACCAATTAGAAAGCTAGTACAAATGTTAAAAGACAAAAAGAAGATCATGTGTAATTACAATTAATAAAGGAATACAAACAAAAATACATTAACAAAGAAGGTAAAAATATGGACAAAAACTGGCCTTAAATGAACATACCAACTATAATCCTCAATAAAATATTAGCAAATAGGATCCAGCAATACATTAAAAGATTATACACCATGATCCAGGGGGATTTATTCTGGTAATGCAAGGTTGGTTCAATATTAGTAAAGTAATAAATATAAATATAATACACCAGATAAACAAAATGGAGAATAAAAATCACTCAATTATATCAATAGATGCAGAAAAAGCATTAAACAAAATACTGCACCCATTTATGATAAAAATTATCAAAGAAGTGGGAATAGAAGAAACATACCTCAATGTAATAAAGGTCATATATGACAATCCCACAGCAAACATATTCAATGGGCAAAAATGAAAAGTGTTCTTCTCTTAAAAACCATAAGATCAAGAACAAGACAGTGATGTTCCCTGTCACCACTCATATTTAATATAGTACTGGAAGTTCTAGCCACAATAATCAAACAAGAAGAAAAAATAAAAGGCATCCAAATTGGAAAGGAAGAAGGAAAACTGTCATTATTTGAAGATGACATGATATTGTATATAGAGAACCCTTACAGATTTCACCAAAATGTACTAGAATTGATTAATAAATTCAGTCAAGTAGCAGGATACTTTATAAACAAATATCCGTAAGTCAGTTGCATTTTATACACTAATAATGAATTATCACAAAGAAAAACTAAAATAAAAAAAATCCCATTCAACAAAAGTAAAATACCTATGAATAAATTTAACCAAGGATATAAAAGACCTGATGGAAAAAAATTGTAAGACACTGAAGGAAGAAACTGAAGAAGATACAAATAATTGGAAGCATATACTGTGTTCGTGGATAGGGAGAATTAACATCATTTAAATGTTCATACAACCAAAATCAACCTATAGATTCCAAACAATTACTATCAAAATACCAATGGCTGGCATAGCTAAATGGTTAGAGTGTTGTCCTATGCAGCAAAGGGTCACAGGTTTGATTACCAGTCCAGGGCAGGCACATACCTGGGTTAGAGATTCAATCCCCAGCCCTGGCCACGTGCAGGAGAAAAACAATTGATGTTTTTCTCATATTGATGCCTCTCTGCCTCTCTCTGCTTCTCTCTCTCTCCCTCCCTCTTTCTCTCTCTCTCTCTACTTATCTCTATCTCTTCCCCTCTCTCTCCCCCCTTACATAGTCTCTAAAAACCAAAAGAAAATATTATCATTGGAGGAGGATTAACAAAAAATACCAATGGCCTATTTCATAGAACTACAAAAAATATTTCAAATACTTATATGGAACCACAAAAGACCATGAATAATCACAGCAATCTTGAGAAAGAATAGCAAAGTTGGATGAATTATGCACCTTAATAACAAACTACAACACAAAGACACAGTAATCAAAACAGCTTGGTCATAGCCAGTTTTGCTCAGAGGATAGAGTGTTGGCTTGCAGACTTAAGAATCCTGGGTTCAAGCTAAAAATCAATGAGGTGGGGAAGAAAAATGGCTGCTAACAGGCAGGCAGACTGTAAGCTAGTACATAAGTGGGAGAAAGAAGGGAGAGTGTGTGGTCGCACAGAGAGTGTTTGTGTGTGAGGTGAGGGACAACTATACTCCAGGGAAATGTGGGGGATTGACAGATGAGGTTCCCTTGATCTGTCAGCCTCCACTGCTGCTGGGATCCCTCTGGGAGTGACCAGCTCTGTATCAGAGACCATGCCATCTTGAAGGGAGAGTGGATATTGTCAGAAGCCTGAATATCCCGGGAATTTACAATAACGGGACCCAGCAACAGCTGCAAAAATGGGAACACGGGTCCCCAAGCGGTGCGAGCATGTGGATTTGGAGGAGCTATATGCCTCCTCATAGAAAGGTCAGATTTTGCCTAAGAAAAGGTCAAGACAGGAAACAGAAACGTGCTCTGTGGGAGCTGGAGGATGTGGGGAAATCTCTGCCCAGAAAAGTCCAAAGCTGTTGAGGCTGGCATGATCTGCAAACATGGAAGGGGATCTGCAGGGCTGCTAACCACAAATAACTCTAAAAAGGAACCCATAGCTGAACTGGGTGCAAAAGGGCAGCCTAAAAAATTTAACAATGTACCAGCTGCTTAGACCTAAGAGGAAAAAAGATTGCACAGACTTGCGTGCAGTGCTACAGTTCGCACAGTTACTCTGGCTCTTTCTCTCTCTCTCACTCTCTTTTTTCCTTTTTTCCTCTTCAAATCCTTGCTTTTGATTACTAAGCCCAACACATAGGCTCACCCAATAGGGGACACTCTAAGAGACTGCAGGAGAAAGTGGTTTTTGTGGAACCTGGGGATCAGAGTAGGGAATGACAATCAGAGAACAAGCTCTGGGGCTGCCCCTTCCCCAAACCGGGTATTAAGTGCCACAGGGAACACAAAACCTAAACACTAGCTAGAGGGGACCTATAGACCTGGAGAACAATCCACAAACACTGCCACCCAAGGATTGAATCACAAATTGACTCTTGCGTAAATACAAATAAAAGAGTATAAGAAACAAAGAAGTACTGTCTGCTTGAAACTCAGGACTATGACCTACAACACTGAGGAGCAGTGGAACGCAGGGATCTTCAATATTATCCTAATTAGGAAACAGGCATGCCAAACAGAACAGTAGAGGAAGTGAATGACCTTCACTATGGCACTTTTCCTTTCATCTTTTAATTAAGAAACTAATTTTTTTTCCTCACTTGATTTTACCTTTTTTAATTATTACATTTTTATTATCAATCAGTATTATTACTACTACTACTATTTTACCATTTTTAAAAATTATCATTTTATTTTATTTGGATCAGTGTTCTACATTCTATTTTCATCTTCCCTTTAGCATCATTTTACTCTACATCAACTTTACCTTTATGTCAACACTCACTTTTCCCCTTTTGTTGACCTGTTTCTCTTACCCTTTCCAGCTTTATATTTTCCCTATTCCTTCTTTTTACTCCCTATTAAAATTTCACCCTACTTATATATCTAATTTCCAATCCCCTGTTCTAAGTTCATACAAACCTCTCTCTTCTCTATCCAATTTTTTCCTTCCTATCCCTTTGTTGTTGTTTGCTTGATTGCTAATTATATTTTTTATGCTTGTTTGTGAGATTGTTTTACTTTTTCTTTTTTTATTTTGTTTTTATTTGTTTTTTGCTTCTGCTTTCCCTTGCATTGCTTGATAATAGTTGTTACTTGTAGTTTTCATTCATCTCTAGGTATTTGTTGCTGGCATTTGTTGGGATTAGTGCTTGTTCTATTGGAGTTTTATTACCATATATTTTTCCCTATATTTTTTTTATTCTCTCCCTTTTCTCTCTTACTTTTTATTCCTTTTCCCAATTTCAATTGTGCACTCCATTTCCCCCCGCACCTTCTTTCTTACCCCCTAATTCTCTTTTGTCTGATTTGGGTTCTTTTTTTTTAATATATTTTATTGATTTTTTACAGAGAGGAAGGGAGAGGGATAGAAAGTCAGAAACATCGATGAGAGAGAGACATTGATCAGCCGCTTCCTACATGCCCCACACTGGAGATGTGCCTACAACCAAGGTACATGTCCCCGACCAAAATTGAACCTGGGACCTTTCAATCTGCAGGCTGACACTCTATCCACTGAGCAAAACCGGTCTCGGCTGATTTCGGTTCTTAGTATCGTGAATACATTTGTATTCAGTGCCTTGTGTGTTGTGATTTGTTGTGTTTTATTTTATATCTTTAAATCAACACAGGAGAGAGAACTACATAAACAGACACTCATCGAAGAGACATCATGAGGGATACAAATAAACAGCCTTCATATGAAAGAAAAGTAGGCTTCACAAGAAAAGGAAGTAAATAAAATGGAGGCAAACAATGGATCAGAGAAAGAATTCAGAGAAATGGTCATTATTGGATGAAAAGAATGGAAGAAAAATTCAACAATATGTGTAAGAACCAAGAGAAACTTAAAATAAAATCACTGCTACAAAGAATTCAATAGAAAGCATCAACAGTAGACTATAAGAAGCAGAGGACCACATCAGTGAAACTAGGAAAAAATACATAAGCAGAGCAGCTTCCAGAAAAAAAAAATTAAAAAGCAGGAGGAGAGCCCAAGAGAACTTTGGGACAACAAGAAACAAAACAACATCCAGCAGGAGAGGAAACTGAGAAAGAAATAGAAAACCTGTTTCAAAAAATAATGACAGAAAACTTCACTGACATAGGGAAAAAAAACCTCACACAAATCCAAGAAGCTCACACAGTTCCAAGCAAAATGAACTCCAAAAGACCAACACCAAGGCACATTATAATTAAATTGGCAAACACCAACAATAAAGTAAGAATCTTAAAAGTGGCCAGAGAGACAGAAAGTTACCTACAAAGACTATCCCATCAGAGTAGCAACTGATTGCTAAGCAGAAATACATCAGGCCAGAAGGCAATGGAATGAAATATACAAAGCCATGCAAGGGAAGAGTCTGAATCCAAGAATGCTGTACCCAACAAGGCTATCAATCAAAACTAAAGGAGAAATCAGGAGATTCACAGACAAAAAGAAAAATAAGGGAGATTATTACCACCAAACCAGCAATGCAAGAAATGCTAAAGGTTCTGCTGTAAAAAGAAGAAATGAAAAGCAAAGAAGGAACACAGGTATAAAGAATAAAAATCGCGACAAAAAAAGTACCTCACCATAATTACTTTAAATGTAAACGGATTAAATGCCCCAATCAAAAGACATAGGGTAACTGAGTGGATAAGAAAACATGACACATATCACAGCTGTCGACAGGAAACCCACCTCAAGAAAAAAAGACACACACAGAGTGATGAGGAGGAGATAACAAAAAGGGAGGGGGTTCAGGCAAATGGAAATGAAAAAAAAAGTTGGGGTAGCAATACTTATATCTCAAAAATTAGACCTCAAAAGGAAGAACATAAAAATAGATAAGGAAGGCCACTTCATAATACTAAAGGAAGAAATCCAACAAAAAGGAATAACTCTGGAATACAGGAGCACCAAAATACCTTAAAAAAAAACTTCTGGAGGATTTCAAGGGAGAGATTGACAGCAATACAAACATAGCTGGGGACTTTAATACTCCACTATTACCATTGGACAAATCCTCTAAACAAAAAATCAGCATAGAAACATCAATCCCAAATGACTCACTAGACCAGATGGAATTAATTGACATCTTTAGAACATGTCACCTCATAGGCACAAAATATACATTCTTCTCAAGTTAACATTGGTCATTTTCAAATATAAACTATATATTGGATCACAGGCAAAGTCTCTTCAAATTCAAGATCGAAATCATATCAGGCATCTTCTCATATGACAGTGGCATAAAACTGGAAGTCAACTACAATAAAACCAATCACAAAAAATCAAACACCTGGAGACTAAATAGAATGCTATTAAACAATAACTGGGTTATGAGAAGATCAAAGAAGAAATAAAAAACATCATGGAAACAAATAACAATGAAAACACAACAATCCAAAATCTATGGAACACAACAAAAGCAGTCTTGAGAGGGAAGTTAATAGCTCTAGAAGCCTACTGTAAAAACAAGAAACTATAGTATATATTACCTAACACTACAACTCAAATAGTTAGAAAGAGATGAACAAGAAAGGCCCAGTGTAAAGAGAAACAAGTAAATAATACAGATCAGAGGGGAGATAAATGATGTAGAGACCAAAAAGATCAACAAAACCAAGAGCTGGTTCTTTGGAAGGATGAACAAGATTGATGAACCTCTAGCCAGGCTCACCATGAAGCAAAGTGAAAGGATCTAAATAAACAAAATCAGAAATGAAAGAGGAGAAATAACAATAGACCCCACAGAAATACAAAGGATTGTTTAAAAAAAATACAATGAACAGTTCTATTCCAACAAACTGGACAACCTGGAGGAAATGGACATATTCCTAGAAAAATACACCTTCCAAAACTCAATCAGGAAGAATTTAAAAATATCAATAGGCTGATGACTATGGAAAAATTTGAAGCCATAAACAAAAAGTTTCCAGGAAACAAAAGCCCACGGCCAAATGGCTTCACAGGGAGTTTTATCAAACACTCAAGGAAGAACTAAAACCTATCCTCTTCAGACTATTCCAAAAAATAGAAGAGGAAGGAACACTTCCAAGCTCATTCTATGAAGCCAGCGTCACCCTAATACCAAAACCAGATAAAGACAACACAATGAAAGAGAATTACAGGCCAACATCCGTCATGAACATAGATGCCAAAATCATTAACAAAATTTTAGCAAATCAGATCCAGCAATACATCTGAAAGATCACACACCATGATCCAGTAGAATTTATCCCAGGAATGCAAGGATGGTACAATAGCCCAAATCAATAAATGTGATACATCACTTAAATTGAGAGATAGTAACCACATGGTCATATCAATTGATGCAGAAAAAGCATTTAACAAAAACTAACAACCACTTTTGATAAAAACACTCAGCAAAGTGGGAAGAGAAGGATCATACTTCAACATAATAAAAGCTATGTATGACAAACCCACAGAACAAGATAGGGATGCCCACTCTCACCCCCTCTGTTCAACATAGTACTGAAAGTATTAGCCATTGTGATTAGACAAGAAGAAGAAATAAAGGCATTCAAATTAGGAAAGAAAAAATAAAACTATCCTTATTCACAGATGACATGATATTGTACCAAAAAAAAAAAAACCTAAAGACTCCATCAAAAAACTATTAGACTTAATAAATGAATTCAGCAATGTAGCAGGATACAAAATTAATGTCAAGAAATATATACCATTTGTATACACCAATAGTAAACTTACAGAGAGACTCAAAAAGCAATCCCATTTACAATCGCATCCAAAAATTAAGATACCTAGGAATAAACTTAACTAAGGAGGTAAAAGACCTATGCGCGGAAAATTACAGGACACTGGAAAAAGTGAAAGAGGAAGACAAAAACAGATAGAAGAATATACCATGTTCACGGATTGGTAGAATCACCATCATTAAAATGTCCATACTACCCAATGTAATCTATAGATTCATTGTACTCCCCATTAAAATACCAACGGCATATTTCAGAGACCTAGAAAGAACTCTCCAAAGATTCATCTGGAATAAAAATAAAAAGACTCCGAATAGCCTCAGCAATCCTGAGAAAGAAGAACAAAGTAGGTGGGATCTCAATACCGATTTCAAGCTATATTACAAAGCCACTGTTCTCAAAACAGCCTGGTACTGGAACAAGAACAGACATATAAACTAATGGAATAGAATAGAGAACCCAGATATCAACCCAAACTACTATATTCAATTAATATTTAACAAAGGCATGAACATGCAATGGAGTCAAGACAGTATCTTCAATAAATGGTGTTGGGAAAATTGGATAGATACATGCTAAAAAATGAAACTAAACCACCAACTTACACCATACACAAAAACAAACTCAAAATGGATAAAGGACTTAAACATAAAACAGGAAACACTAAAAATACTCAAGGAATCCACGGCAGCACAATCTCAGACATATGGCAAAGCAATTTCTTCACCGATACCACTCCTATGACAATGGAAACTAAAGAGAAAATAAACAAATGGGACTACATCAAAATAAAAAAGCTTTTTCACAGCAAAAGAAACCATCAACAAAACAACAAGAAAACTCACTGTATGGGAGAACATATTTGCAAATGTTATCACTCATAAAGGTTTAATCTCCAACAGTTACAAGAAACTCATACAACTTAATAAAAGGAAGATAAACGATCCAATTTAAAAAAAAAAGGGCAACGGACCTAAATAGATACTTTTAGAAAGAAGACAGAAGGAAGGCCAAGAAATATATGGAAACATGCTCAAAGTCACAAATTATCTGAGAGATACAAATCAAAATGGCAATGCTGTACCATCTCACACTTGTCAGAATGACAATAATCAACAAAGCAATAATCGACAAGTGCTGGTGGGGATGCAGAGAAAAACGAGCCCTCATGCACTGCTGGTGGGAATGCAGACTGGTGCATCCACTGTGAAGAACAGTATGCAGTTTCCTCAAAAACCTAAAAATGGAACTCCCATTTGACCCAGTAACCCCACTTCTAGGAATATATCCCTTGAATCCAGAAATATCAATTGAAAGGACATATGCACTCCTATGTTCATTTCAGCATAATTCACATAGCTAAGATTTGGAAACAGCCGAAATACCCATCACCAGATGAGTGGATTAGAAAACTAAGGTATGTACACAATGCAATACTACCCTGCTATAAAAAAGAAGGAATTCTTATCATTTGCAGCAGCATAGATCGAACTGGAGAGCGTTATGCTAAGTGAAATAAGCCAGTCAATGAAAGAAAAATATGCCATAATCTCATTCGTTTATGGAAAATAAAGAACATTATAATCTGATGAACAAAAAGATAGATACAGAGGCAGTAAAGCATCAATTAGACTGTCAAATTACAGCAGGAAAGTTTGGGAGTGTTGTGGGGGGAGATCAAACAAAGGACTTGTATGCATGCATATAAGCATAACCAATGGACACAAGATACTGGCGGGGGCAGTGGGATGAGGGCATGCAACAGGGGTAGGGGAGCCTGGGGGAAGGCCAATGTGGGAAAAAAGGAGAAATATGTACTATTATATATAATACTTTAAACAATAAAATAAAATAAATTTAAAAATAGAATCCTGGGTTTGATTCTGGTAAAGGACACGTACCTTTGATTGCAGGCTCAATCCCCAGCCCTGGTTGGGGCACCTGTTGGAAGCAACCAACTGATGTGTCTCGCACATCATTATTTCTCTCTGTCTCTGTCTCTCCTTTTCACTCTCTAAAATTCAATGGAATAAACATTTTTAGGCGAGGATTAACAAAACAATACAAAAACAAACAAACAAAAACAGCTTTGTACTAACATAAAAACAGACATATAGATCAATGGAACAGAATAGAGATACCAGAAATAAATCCACACCTTTATGGTCAATTAATATTTGACAAATGATGGAAGAACATATAATGGGGAAAGATAGTCTATTCAACAAGTGGCATTGGGAAAATTGGACAGAAACATGCAAAAAAAAAAAAGAGAGAGAAACTAGACCACCTTTTACCATGTAAAACAATAAACTCAAAATGGATTAAAGATTTAAATTTTAGACTTGAAACCATAAACATCATAGAAGAAAACATAGGGAAAAAAAATCTCTGACATTTCTCATAGCATTATTTTTTCTGATACATCTCCTCAGACAAGAGAAACAAAAGAAAAAAAAATGGGACTACATCAAACTAAAAAGTTTTACACAGCAAAGGAAACCTTCAACCAAATGAAAAAACAGCCCACTGAATGGGAGAACATATTTGCCAATGATATATCTGATAAAAAAAAAGTTCAAATTAAAATTGGGCAGTTGACTTGAATAGACACTTCGCCAAAGAGGACATACAAATAGCCAATGGACACATGAAAATTGTTCAAGGTCACTAATTATCGGACAAGTGCAACTTAAAACCACAATGAAGTATCACCTCACACCTGTCAGAATGGCTATCATCAATAAATCAACAAAGGACAAGTGTTGGTAAGGATGTGAAGAAAAAGGAATCCTCCTGCACTGGTTGTGGGAATGCAGACTGGTGTAGCCACTTTCAGAAGCAGTATGGAATTACCTAAAAAAAAATTAAAAAGAGCTGCCTTATGACCCAGTGATTCCACTTCTGGGAATATATCTGGAGAAACACAAAATCTGAAAGAATATATGCACCCCTATGTTCACTGAAGTGTAATTTACAAACAATAACCACGATTTCGAAGCAATCCAAGTGCCCATCAATAGATGAGTGCATAAAACAGCTGTGGTATATTTACCAATGGAATCCTGCCCCTCTCTAAAAAAGAAGGAAACCTTACCTTTTGAGACAACATGGATGGACCTGAAGAGTATTATGCTAAGTGAAACAAGACAGTCAGAGAAAGATAAGTACTATACGACTTCACTTATACTGTATATGGAAGGTAATGAACAAAATAAATTAACAAAATGTAAACATACTTATAGATACAGATAACAGACTGACAGCTGAGGGGATGGGGGTTGGGGAGCTGATGAAAAAGGTAAAGGGATTAAGCAAGGAGAAAAAACTCACAGATACAGATAAAAGTAGGTGCTTATCAGAGGGGAAGGGGAGTGGGGGGGATAGAAGAAGGTAAAATAAACATAAATAGTGATGGAAGGAGACTTGATTTTGGGTGGCGGACACCCAATACAATATATAGGTTTTGTATTAAACAATTATACCCCTGAAACTATATAATTTTAGTAACCTATGTCACCCCAATAAATTAAATAAAAATTTAAAATAAGTAAGTAAAAATAAGAAAGTAAAATAAACAAACAAAATAAAAACAAACTCATAGTTACAAAGGATAAACTGATGGTCACCAGATGTGAGAGGCACAGAGGGAATGGATGAAAAAGGTAAAAGATATAAATAAATAAAAACTGTCAGTTATTTAACAAAAGCCATAGGGATATAAATCAGATAATAGGAAATATGATTGATAATACCATTTTTAGGTATAGTGTCAGATGGGTACTTGACTTACAGGGAGCTCACTCTGTAAGGTATATAAATGTCTATTCACTACATTGTATATAAACTAATATTGTACCTCAACTGTAATTGAGAAATAATTTTTAAAATAGTAACAATAATACATTTTATGTTTTAATTCTGGAGTTCACAAAGATAATTGTTACTAACTTATTTCAGTGATATTAGATTATTCACAATAGTTCTGTGGTTCAATGTTCTAATCTTACAAATTGTTTATACTGTCTTTTAACTCAGTGGTCACCAAACCTTTGCTTAATTGGCCAGAGGGCAAATATTTAGACTTTGTAAGCCATCCTGTCTCTGCCATTACTATTCAATATTACTGTTGTACTGAAAAAGCACCCATGGACAATACGGACAATACTTAAATAAACAGGTATGATTTGTTAAAACTAATATTTATTTATCAAAAAAGTGCACAAAAATGTAGAGGGCAAGAATTGGTCCAAGAACCATAGTTTGCTGACACTACCTTAACTTCATAACAACTAAAACAAAGTTATTTTTCATTCCACTGTTCAATATTCTCTTGTAACATCCTTGAGACAGATATTGGTCACATTTTTAAGAGGACAAGGCTAAGGCTTATAGAAAGGAATACAGGAAAAACCTTGTCCAAGTTATAACAGTTCACAGTGCAAGTTATTAAATTCATTTGCCAAGGGAGATGCAAAACGTCCTGTTACCTGAAAAGGTATACATATATAAATGCTAATGTTAAGCTCTCTAAGGAATTTGTTCCTTAGAAGAATATCACTCTAAATCATTTTGGAAAATAAACAACAGTCTTTAATTTATTCATTACAAAAAATATATTTTTCACATATCAAATTCTTTAAAGGTTTTAAGGAATATATTTTTATTGCTCTTGGTGAGAAAGACACGGGACTGGGAGGAAATGTTTCTTTATCCTTCTTAAGCAGCCTACCAGGAGCATGATACTTGACCACAGGGAAAAAAAGATACCCGGGTACTCTGCATCCACAAACAAGGAGGATGAATGGTCTCAGACCTGCCTTGAGGCAGCAGGTGGCCTCTTGAAGCTGGACTTACCAATGTTAATCTCATCATCAGTCAGAGTGTCTCCAATAAAATCAAACTGAAAGGACTGCAGAGTCTGGGAAAATTTCTGAACAGCTGAAGAATAATCTGCAAAGAAAACAGAAGAAATGGTCAACACCACTTTACTTTGACTAATATCCTCATCTCTATTAGGGAAGATAGGAGAAAAGCAAAGGGAAATGCTTCCAGCAAGTAACAACTTACACTGAATCATGTTAAACAAAAAAATAATTGTATTGTCAGTAGGAGATTTGAGCAACCAAAACCACACATTAATTAAAGAGGGGCAAGGGCAGCTGAGTAAAGTCCTTTTTAATTATGGGGCATGTTTCATTTTCAATCCCTGTCCTCTCTGACCTGTTCTACTCAAAGCCCATAAAAAACTTAAAGCATTTATTGAGTTCTTGTTATGAAACATCCATCTTATATAAAAACTGCTATTGAAATTTTAACCCTGCTATTCTGGCTTCTGTAAATGCTTGCTTGCTTAAATAATAAGGAAAATAAGACTAGTCCAGAAAGGCCATAAGCCTTCCCCAGATGAAGTTATCAGTGCAGACACCTGGCCAAGCCCTAGCACATAGGACTCTTTTAAGAAATTGCAAAGGGGACCAGAAACACCCCATATTTGGGAGACAAAGAAGGTAAAAACATATAAATAGTGAAAGTTCCTCCATGTTGGGGCCAGAATTTGAAATACAGTTTCTCTTGGCCCGCTCATAATAATAAAGTGTACTCCATCTCTCTAAGCATTGCTTGGTTCTTCTCCAGTCTTCTGTAACAGTTATGAGCAATGGACTAGATGTTTTCTTGCCTCTCACCAATCAAATATTGACAGTCATTTTACCAAGAAAAAAATAGCTCCAGGTTCCAGAGCTAGCTGGAAAACCTGGAACTATAAGCCAGGTGGTCTGTCTGCCTCTCAAGGGCCCTTCCCTTGACAACATAGACAACATCTGGACATTTTACACATTAACCAAATGACAGTCTGGGTTGGAATACAATCTGGTAGGGGAACAAATATGACTTGTTCACTGAATATTCACCAAAAGACCTAAAGTAAGGGGCAATGAATGGAAAAACTGAAGGTGGTATGGCCAAACACTTGTTTGGGCTTGATTTTGGTCAATAATTTAGAATTTTATTATATAAAAGGTTAATGATGGTATAAATTAAAATCACAATTAGCTACCCATTTGACAAATGATCTTTATTCAAATTTTTAAAATATCACCTCCTCCAAGAGATCCAACTCCCCCGTTGCTATTTCAAGAGTGGTTCTTAGGACAGCAGTATCATCAACACCTGGGAATTCAATAGAAATACACATTCCGTGGTCACACCCAGATCTGCTGAATCAGAATCTGCATTTTTATACATTCCCTAGGGAATTAGTATGCTCTTTAAGTTTGAGGAGCACTGTTCTCACCAAGCAAAGTAACTCCTCTAGGAAAACTCAAGTTTGCTGATTATTTATGGTCCCCTGTTCCTGTTTCTGCATTCACACCTTAGTTCCATCATCCTCCACCTTTACATCTATCAGATACATAAGCTTACTAAGAGTTTTTGCTCTCAGGCTAACAGAAAGTGAGACAATACAAACAATAGCATCTATTTCTTTCAATAAAAAAGCTATCTCAGTTTAGCTATCATGATTAAACACAATAAAATGTGTTCAGGCACTTGGCTAGAACAGTTTAACCTGTCAATAATCATATTACCATGTTGTCTATGCCCCCTATTCAGAAGTACTTATTTTCAGTACTTAGAGGCTTGACTTTTTGATGATCATCATGATGGTGATGATAATAATAAAGGCTTTACAGAGATTCAGGACTGCAGACCAGGTTACCATGCCTTCTCAAATTTCCACAATTTAGAATCACATTTTCCACTTCACATCTGGGCCTCATAAGTGTGAAAGGAACATGCATACCCTGCCCTCCACATTTCATCAGCAAAGAGAACACAAAACTGGTTCCATGTCTTTCTCTGGCCTTCTTGGCCAACAGCAAAAAAAGGAGAAGCCCAGAATTGCCCATGTGCTCTATTTCACTCATGAAAATTAGATTAAAATATTCATTACATTTTCCTTTCACACATACCAGAATTTCTTAAATGTTATCGGAGCCTAAAGGTAGTTATTACGCATTTCTCTTTTACAATTATGTGAATATTTCATAAACCACAAATAATATGATTTTCAACATTTGTAGTATAATGCATATAATAAGGATGGAGTTACAATCACTCCCACTTTATTATATGTACTATTTCTTTTTTTAATGTTTTTAATGTATCAATTATAGTTGATATACATTATTATATTAGTTTCAAGTATAGAACCACTTATCTTCTCCACACTTCTGGCTTTCAAAATACTACCTGACATACTCACAGAACCTGAAAATGCTTATGAAAGTCTTTTTACGAACATTCTCAGTTATTCTTCCCAACTATTCAAAGGTAAATATTACTATCCTTACCTTATAAACAAAATGAGACAATGCAGATAAATCACATGGAGAAATATGAATAACCATAAATTAACTACTCTTCATGGAAAGATATTATTTATTCAGCCTCTGTGTTTTGGAAAGTGCCAGGAAAGACTCATATATTTTAATAAAAGAGTTGGGTAATTTCTAGACTCAAAAGCATCAACAGATAACCTAGAAGTGCTTGTCATGGATAGGACATTTATTTTCTTATCATCCTTAGAATGAATGCATCATTCCAAGGTATGTAAAATAATCATTTTATCCTCCCAAATACTTCCTTATCCCTGTCTATCAATCCACTATCCCACAATTTTTCATATATATTTGAGGGTTCTCTGTCCATCACCTTCTAATTTAGTCATGTGTCTTCTATAATGTTTTTCCTCTCCTTTTCCTTACTCATTCCAGATGACGCTTTTTTAGGAAATTGAAAATCTCTGTGAATGAGGTAGACCACTGGTCGGCAAACTGTGGCTCTTGAGCCACATGCAGTTTGCCACTCTGTTGACTACTGAGTTTGCCGACCACTGACCTAGACTATTGATTCCAAGAATTACAGGCTGTTCCTGTTCCTTGTGATTAAGCCCCTATAAGAGGATTAATTGGTACAGTAATTGACTAATGTTATATAAATACCAATTTTCTTTCGACCTCTATACTTTTCAATGGGATCATGCAGAATAAACTTTTATGTCTAACGTATTTAGGTCTGCAACATGTCTTAGAAATACATCTACATAAAAAAAATAAAATGAAACAGAAGCTATTGGAATCAACATTGTAGGAAATGTATAAAACAGTAAGACGTTCACTGCAACCAACCAAAGAAAGAAATATATTCAAAATGGCAGGAAATATTTTTGGTGTTTTCACTTAGCCCTTACTGCCCTCATGGCATGGTGGGATCTTGGGTTTAAGCAAGTGGCAGCCTGTTTCCCAATTCCAGACCTCAAACCATAGGAAGCAGATCAGACTTTATTTACAAATTATTGTGTACATCTATTCTAACCTGTCTGGAAGTTCCATAAAGGGCTGATGCAAGGTGGTCATCTCAGCTTCACATAGAATGTCAGGTAGGGAATGCAATGGACACTGCTCATAAAAGATACAAGGTGACTACAAACCTACTATGTTAGCTTGCTAAGGGCTGCCATGCCAACATGGTATATATTGGGTGGCTTAAACAATAAAAATTAATTTTGTCACAATTTTGGACACTAGAAGTCTGATATTAAGGTGTTAACAGAATTAGTATTTTCTAAGGCCTCTCTCTTTGGCTTACAGATGGCCATCTTTATTCTGTGTCTTCTCATGGTCTTCCTACTGTTTGTCTGTGTCCTAATCTACTCTTCTTATAGAAAACCATACATGCACAGTCAGCGTGGCTCAGTAGTTAAATGTCAACCTATGAACCAGGAAGTCATGGTTTGATTCCCCAACAAGGCACATGCCAGAGTTGCAGACTTGATCCCCAGTGTGGGGCATGCAGGGGGCAGCCAATCGATGTTATGCTCTCACATCAATGTCTCTCTCTCTCTTTCTCTCTCTCTGTCAAAAAAAACACACAATAAAATATTTAGAAAATAATAAAGTAGATTAAGGTAATTCCTATCAAAACCTCAAAGTTTTGTAAAGAAATAGAAAACTGTGTTCTAAAACAAAGAATAGGAATCTCAGGGGAACCCTAATAGACAAAACAACCCTAAAAAGGAAGAAAAAAGTTGTCCAACTAATAATTCCTGATTTTAAAACTTGCTACAAGGTAACAGTAATTAAAAAAGTGTGGTATTGGAATAAGAACAGATATTTCAACCAATTGAACAGAATACAGAACCAAGAAATGAACCCTATACAGATGGCCAACTGATTTTTAAAAAGGGTGCTAAGACTACTAAATGTGGAAAGGTCTCTTCAACAAATAGTCCTGAGAAAACTATATATCCACAGGTAGAAAAATAAAGCTGGATCTGTACTTTAGGCTATATAAAAAAATTAACTTAAAATAGAATAAAGAAACACCCAGCCCCAGCAGACAGAGCCACAAGCTGTGGATTACTGATATCTCCAAACATGATACTCAGGTCCATTCAGAAACAGTGTCTGACACTGTCCTGCACTGGAGATTGGGAATCATTGCAGATCAGCCTAATACAACACAAACCCAAACAGGCAGCCAAAATGGGGAGACCATCTCCAAATGAAAGAATAAGAGAATTCTCCAGAAGAGCTAAATGAAATTGGAGCTAAGAAATTTATTAGACATAGAGTTTAGAATAATGATGCTAAAGATGCTCAACAGCATGAGAAAAGATATAGTAACTAAGAAGAATGACATAGCACTAACAGTGGGAGGAATACAATGCAGACTAGGGGAAACTGAGGATCAGATTATTGAATTAGATGACAAGGTAGAAAACATTCCTCAATCAGAGAACCAAAAAGAAAAACACATTAAAGAAGAACAAAAAACAGGAGGACAGTTTAAGGGAATTGTGGGGCAACATGAAACAACAGCATATGCATCATAGGAATTCGAGAAGGAGAAAAAAGTGAGCAAGATAGCGAACCTGTTTGAAGAAATAATGGCACCTAACCTGGTAGAGAAAAAAGTCACACAAGTTCAAGAGGCATAGAGAGTCCCAAGCAAGAAGAACCCCAATAGGCCCACATCTAGACACATTATAATTGAAATGCCAAAAAATAAAGACAAAAAGAGAAACTTAAAGATAGCAAGAGAAATATATAGGATAGCTGAATGGATACAAAAACATGACCCAAATATATTGTGTCTACAAGAGACCCTCTTTAGAACAAAAGACTCATACAGTATGAGAGTGAAGGGATGGAAAAATGTTTTCCATGCAAATGTAAATGAAAAAAGCTGGAGTGGCAATAGTCATAACTGAAAAAATAGACTTTATACAATGAAATATACATCAAAACATAACAGAAAAACAAATATTATTTGGCCTTAATAAGTAATGAACAAAATAAATTAAATTCAAAGGAACGTGTATTATAAATTCTTAATATTTCTCATTTTCCCACTGCCACAACATTCTCACAAACAGGCTGTGAGCCCTTTGCCAGGTGATCTTGTGCCCCAGTGTGATAAAGCTGGTCCCTACCACAATTTTCCCTTTTTGTCCTTCCCTGAAGGTGACTTAGTATTCAGACACTAATGAAGTTCCCTCATGACTTTTGCTTGTATACTCCACCCTGATATCAATAAAGGTACTTACTCATGGATTCTTTTCTCTCTTCTATCTTCTCTCTTTTTTTTCTCTCCTCTCCTCTCCTTTCCTCTCCTCTCTTTTCTCTTACTCTTCTCTTCTTCATTTCTCTTCTCTTCTCTTATTTACTTCTCTCTCCTTCTCCTCCTCCTCTTTTCTCTCTCCCTCTCTCTTCTTTCTTCCACCTCTCTCCTTGCCATTCATCTGTTTCAGTCATCCTTTCTTCTCTTCACTTTTCACTTCCCTTGCCATATTCTCCTCCTCTCTCTCCCTCCCTATTTCTCCTTCTCTTTCTTTCACCTCTCTCTTTCCCATTCATTCATTCTCATTCATTTTCCCGTCCTTATCTCCCTATTGTGCTTTGGCTCCTCCTCTTTTGCTTCCTAAAGCCCACAGCCTTGGAGCTCCTCCCATAGGGCCTCTTGCATGCAGACAGTGCCTCCCAATTATAGGTCCTGTGAGTATAATAAATGTCTCACTTTTATATAATTCAATGTGATATTAATGCACCTGAATGAAATAAAAAAAACATTTTAAGTAACATAATTATTCCTGACAAAAAGACAATGAAATTATGATACATGCTACAACATGGATAAACCATGAAAATACATTAAGTAAAATAAGCCAGACACAAAAGATCAGATTGTAGGATTCCACTTATATGAGGTATGTTGAATATATAAATCCATAGAAACAGAAAATAGAATATAGTTTACAAAGCTTTGAAGGGAGAAAGCAGTGCAGTATTGTTTAGTGGGTACAGCATATTTTTCTTTTTAAATATATTTTTACTTATTTCAGAGAGGAAGAGGGAAAGAGAGTTAGAAAAATCAATGATGAGAGAGAAGCATTGATCGGCTGCCTTGCGCATGCACACCCCACACTGGGGATCAAGCCCACACCCAAACATATGCCTGACTGAGGATCAAATCCTGAATTCTTAGTTCATAGGTCGACGTTCAACCACTGCGCCACAAAGGAAGGGTGGGTATAGCATTTTCAATGGGAATGATGAAAATGTTCTAAAATGAACAGTGCTAATGTTTACTGCCACTTAGAATGGTTAAAATTATATATTTTGTCATATATATTTGGTCACCAAAAAGAAACTAAGTCAAGAAACTATTCAAAGATGGTTTGTGTTTTTTTTTTAAGATTTTGAATAGACATTTTAATTGATGTATAATCAGATTACATTTTTTATTAATTTTTATACATATCTCCCCATTTCCCCCCTCCCTCCCAGGCATACCCCAACCCCCCAGTGTCTATGTTCATTGGTTATGCTTATATGCATGCCTACAAGTTCTTTGATTGATCTCTTATCTACCCCACCTAACTTTAATCTTCCTGCTGTAATTTCACAGTCTGTTTGAAGCTTTACTGTCTCTGTATCTATCCTTTTGTTCATCAGTTTATAATGTTCTTTATTATCCACAAATGAGTGAGATCATGTGATGCTTCTCCTTCATTCACTGGCTAATTTCACTAAGCATAAGGTTCTCCAATTCCAACCAGGTTGCTGCAAATGGAAAGAATTCCTTATTTTTAATGGCAGCATAGAATTCCATTGTGTAGATGTACCACAGTTTTCTGATCCACTCATCCGCTGACGGGCACCTAGGCTGTTTCCAAATGGTACCTATTGTAAATTGTGCTGCTATGAACATAGGGGTGCATAAATCCTTTCTGATTGGTGTTTGTAATTTCTTAGGATAAATTCCAAAGAGTGGGATTACAGGATCAAATGGGAGATCCATTTTTAGTTTTTTGAGGAAACTCCATGCTGTTCTCCACAGTGGCTGCACCAGTCTGCATTCCCACCAACAGTGCACAAGGGTTCCTTTTTCTCCGCATCCTCGCAAACACTGGTCATTTGGTCATTTGTTGATGATTGCCATTCTGACAGGTGTAAGATGGTATCGCATTGTTGTTTTGATTTGCATCTCTCGGATTGTTAATGACTTTGAACATGTTTTCCTGTGTCTCTTGGCCTTCCTTCTGTCGTCTTTTGAAAAGGTTCTATTTAGGTCCGTTGCCCATTTTTTTATTGGATCCTTCATCTTCCTTTTATTAAGTTGTATAAGTTGGCTGTAGATTTTGGAGATTAACACTTTATCAGTGATAACATTTGCAAATATGTTCTCCCATACAGTGATCTTTCTTGTTGTTTTGTTGATGGTTTCTTTTGCTGTGCAAAAGCTTTTTATTTTGATGTAGTCCCATTTGTTTATTTTTTCTTTAGCTTCCATTGCCTCTGGACCAGTATCAGTGAAGAAGTTCTTTCGGCATATATCTGAGATTGTGCTGCCTGTGGATTTCTCTAGTATTCTTATGGTTTCCTTTCTAATGTTTAAGTCCTGTATCCATTTTGAGTTTATTTTTGTATTTGGTGTAAGTTGGTGGTCCAGTTTCAATTTTTTGCATGTATCTGTCCAATTTTCCCAACACCATTTATTGAAGAGGCTATCTTGGTTCCATTGAATGTTCATGCCTCCTTTGTTAAATATTAATTGAGCATAGTGGTTTGGGTGGATATCTGGGTTCTCTATTCTATTCCATTGATCTATATGTCTGTTCTTGTGCCAGTACCAGGCTGTTTTGAGAACAGTTGCTTTGTAGTATAGCTTGAAGTCTGGCATTGAGATCCCACCTACTTTATTCTTCCTTCTCAGAATTGCTGTAGCTATCCCTGGTCTTTTTTTGTTCCAGATAAATCTATGAAGAATTCTTTGTAGGTCTGTGAAATATGTCGTTGGTATTTTAATGGGTAGTGCGTTGAATCTGTAGATTGCTTTGGGTAGTATGGACATTTTAATGATGTTGATTCTCCAAATCCATGAGCATGGTATGCTCTTCCATCTGTTAACATCTTCCTCTATCTCTTTTTTCAGTGTCCTGTAGTTTTCTGCATAAAGGTCTTTTACCTCTTTAGTTAGGTTTATTCCTAGGTATCTTAATTTTTTTGGT
>JAAGEH010000013.1:7748847-7879643 GCA_011751065.1 Lasiurus cinereus
ATTGTCATTTGTTGCCATGATGTTTTTTATTTCTTCCTTGATCTCTCTGGTTACCCAGTCGTTTTTTAAAAGCATGCTGTTTAGTCCACAGGCAGACGCTCTATCCACTGAGCCAAACTGGTCTCCGCTGTTGGCCTGAATTTTTTTTATTTCTTCCTTGATCTCACTGGTTACCCAGTCGTTGTTTAATAGCATGCTGTTTAGTCTCCATGTGTTTGATTTCTTTCTATTGTTTTTATTATAGTTGATTTCCAGTTTTATGCCACTGTGGTCTGAGAAAATGCTTGATATGATTTCTATCTTCTTGAATTTGAAGAGACTTTTCTTATGACCCAACATATGATCTATCTTTGAAAATGACCCATGTGCACTGGAGAAGAACGTATATTCTGTGGCTTTGGGGTGAAATATTCTGAAGATGTCAATTAATTCCATCTGTTCTAGTGAGTCATTTAGGATTGATATTTCTTTGCTAATTTTTTGTTTAGAGGATTTGTCCAGTGGTGACAGTGGGGTATTAAGTCTCCTACTATGATTGTATTGCTGTCAATCTCTCCATTAATATCCTCCAAGAGTTCTTTTATGTATTTAGGTGCTCCTATATTGGGTGCATATATGTTTACCAGAGTTATTTCTTCTTGTTGGATTGTTCCCTTTAGTATTATGAAGTGGCCTTCTTTATCTCTTGTTATGTCCTTCACATTGAGATCTAATTTGTCAGATATAAGTATTGCAACCCCAGCTTTTTTTTTTCATTTCCATTTGCCTGAAATACCATGTTCCATCCCTTCACCCTCAATCTGTGTGCATCTCTTTTCCTGAGGTGGGTTTCTTGCAGACAGCAGATATATGGATCATGTTTTCTTATCCAGTTGGTTACCTTATGTCTTTTAATTGGAGCATTTAATCCAATTACATTTAAAGTTATTATTGATAACTACTTATCTGTTGCCATGTTTAGTCCTTACCCCCGAGTTCCTTCTTCGCTTCCTCTTTCTTTTTATTACAGCAGACCTTTTAACTTTTCTTGCATTGCTGGTTTGGTGGTAATATATTCCCTTAGTCCTTTTTTTCTGTGCAGCTTCGGATTTTACCTTCAGTTTTGATTGAGAGTCTTGCAGGGTACAGTATTCTTGGATTCAGACCCTTCCTTTGCATGACTTTGTATATTTCATTCCATTCCCTTCTGACCTGATGAGTTTCTGTTGAGAAGTCAGTGGCTAGTCTTATGGAGGTTCCTTTGTAGGTAACTTTCTGTTTCTCTCTGGCTGCTTTTAAGATTCTTACTTTGTCGTCGGTGTGTGCCAATTTAATTATAATGTGCCTCGGTGTTGGTTTGTTGGGGTTCATTTTGCTTGGGACTGTGTGAGCTTCTTGGATTTGTGTGGGTTTTTTCTTTTCTATAAGGGGAAATTTTCTGTCATTATTTCTTCAAACACGTTCTCTAATCCTTGTTCAGTTTCCACTCTTTCTGGGACCCCAATTATGCGGATGTTGTTTTGTTTCATGTTATCCCAAAGTTCCCTTAGACTCTCCTCTTGCTTTTTAACTTTTTTTTCTAGAAGCTGCTGTACTTGGGTATTTTTTCCTACCGTGTCTTCTAGCTCACTGATGTGGTCTTCTGCTTCTTCTAGTCTACTTTTGATGCTTTCTATTGAATTCTTTATAGCAGTGACGTCATTTTTCATTTCTTCTTGATTATTCTGCACCTCCTCTAGGTTATTCTGCATTTCTTCTTGCTGCTTCTTCATCTCCTCTTGCGTCTTCTTCATTTCCTCTTGCCTCTTACTCATATTGTCAAATTTGTCTTCCATTCTTTTCAACCACATTATGATCATTTCTCTGAACTCTTTCTCTGGTAGGCTTATTTCTGGTTCTATTTCGTTTACTTCCTTTTCTGGTGAAACCTGCCTTTCTGTCTTATGTGGGCTGTTTCTTTTTCTGCCCATGGTCTTTCTTCTCCGGGTGTCTGGTTATGTAGTTCTCTCTACTGTCCGTGTGCTCTGTGGATCTCTGGTTCCGCCGCGTGTCTGCGCCGATTGGAGAGCAGAGTTCTGGGTCCCCGGTCCCTGGCTGCTGGATGGGTGCCCAGCCGAAGGCTTCAGACCGCTGCAGACATCCACCTCCCACTGCAAGATGGCTCAGGCTCCGCGTACAGATGTTTTGCTAAGTCTAAATAAAATTAACTACAATAACTAAAGAACATATTTGCATATATGCATAGTCCATGAACCATAATGTGATGAAGACCTGGAGTGGGGTGGGGATGGGGTGAAGGAGAGCAAAGGTGGTGGGGAATGGGAGACATCTGCTAAACTGTGAACAATTTTTAAATTAACTACAAGTATTATTTAATTAAGAGAGAATGGAGGGTAAAAAAATAAAGTGAAACAAAAATACCAATCAATGTCCTAACTGGTTTGGCTCAGTAGACAGAGCAATGGCCCACAAACTGAAGTATCCCAGGTTTGATTCTGATCAAGGGCTTGTACCTTGATTGTGGGCTCAATCCCCAGTAGGGGCAAGCAGGAGGCAGATGATCAGTGATTCTCTCCCATCTATGTTTCTGACTCTATCCCTCTCCCTTACTCTCTGTAAAAAAAAAATCAATAAAAATATATTTAAAAAGTAAAATAAAATGCCAGTCAACAATGAAATAGAATATAGGAGAAGTTAGTTAAGTTTTATGTATTCTAAAGACATGGTCTTGTTATGAAATATTTAAGTGTACCAATAAATGAGTGCTGGCCAGTGTGGTTCAGTAAGCTATAGCATCATCTAATACATCAAAATGTGGCAGGTTCCATTCCTAGTCAGAGCACATACCCAAGTTACGGGTTCAGTTCCTAGTCAGGACATGTACAAGAGGCAACAAATCTCTCTCTCCCTCCCTCCATCAATTTCTTTAAAAAAATTGTTTTAAATAAAAACACCAATGTCATTGGTGAAAACATAACAAAACAAGTTACAATACGACAAAAGGTAGGAAATGAGAAAAAATAAAATAAATATATCAATGAGAAAAAAATTAACATGGCAGAAATAAGTCTAACTATATAATAAGTGCAATAGATGTAAACAAATAATGAAAGAAATAAAAGGAAATATTGGTTTTCCTTGAAGAATGGCTATATTCTATGTACAGGAAGCACAAATAAAACATAAACACTCACAATGGCTGAAAATAATATAATGGAAAATAAGTATACTAAGGAAATGCTAACTAAAAAGACTGAGAATGCAATATAAGTATCAGACAAAAAAACAAATAAAATCATTAACCAAAGAACTTATATGCATTATACATAGCCCATGGACTCAGATGATAGTGCAGTGAAGGCCTGGGGAGGGAGAGGGGACATATGAAGGAGGACAAAAGGGGTAAAAATAGGGGATATCTGTAATACTGTAACAATTTAAAAAATCATTAAAATGGCTAAAAACTTATTTTAATAATTGGCACAATGCATCAAGAATATGTCTTAAATCCGTAAGTATCTAATAGAATGTCCTCAAGTAGATATATAAAATTAAAAGAAATTCAGAGAAACAAAGATGACATCATAGGTGACACACCTAAACTGCTGCCTAGCACAGCAATTTCAAAATTACAACTAAAAGACAGAATAGACACCATCCAGAAGCACAGGAAAGCTGGCTGAGTGAAAATTCTACAACTAGAAGGAAAGAGAGGGACTCACAAAGACTCGGAGGAGCTGTAAAAAGCTGAGGTACAGATACACGCTCATGGAGAGGACTGGTGGAGGAGGGTCTGGCTGGCTTCCTCTAGCGGAGTGGTTCTCAACCTTCCTAAGGCCGCGACCCTTGCATACACAGTTCCTCATGTGGTGGTGACCCCCAACCATGAAATTTTGCTACTGTTATGCATCGTGATGTAAATATCTGCATTTTCCAATGGTCTTAGGCGACCCCTGTGAAAGGGTCGTTCAACCCCCAAAGGGGTCGTAACCCACAGGTTGAGAACCGCTGCTCTAGCGGGAGTGAGACGGGAAATCCCAATGCACTGAACGCCACTTCTGACTGCACTGAACCCCACTTCTGTGCACTGAACCCCAGTTCAAAGTGAGACTCATATGGGGGAGTCTGGACTGTTGTGAAAAGGAAGGAGTGCAGGGAAACTTAGGGGAGCCACAAAAGTCAGAGGTCTGGGAACATGCGAAAGTGCACACACAGAACACTGACTGCTGATTGTGCCACTGGCTTTCTCTAGCAGAAGGAAAATAGCACCTCCCAACAGCACTGACATCCAGGTCCGACTACACTGAACCCCAGTTTTGGGCTAGACCCTGGGCACCCAGACTCATATGGATCCCTAGAGCACACAGAAACTTAGGGGAACCAGAAAAGCAGAGGTCTGGAGGCAATCGTGCATGTGCACAGACAGGGCTGCAGAGATTACCCAGAGGAACTGAGACACAGGGGTTGCCATGTAGGGCAGCGCTAAGAGGAAACCATAACTGTGTCCTCATTCCCGGGGCTCCACCACAACCAAGCCCAGCACAGAGGCTGTTGCAATCTTGCAAGTCTTAAGGCTGAGTCTAGCACAGAAGTTCTCCAGGCGCAGACACAGCTGATCTTCACAACCAATTGGCTTGGAGGTCAATGCCCCCCAGTGATACCAACAACAACCAAGAATTAAATACAACAAGACTGTAGACACAGTTCACAAAAGGGAGCACCAAGAGTGTCCACCTCAGGTAACTGGGGAGGCAAAGCTACTGGGCCATATAGGATACCTAGCACACAAAGCTACTCTACCAACTCAGGGAAGCAGCGAAAATGTGGAGACAAAGGAACAAATCACAAACGAAAGACATGGGAGGAAAACAAACAACTGGATATAGAGTGCAAAACCACGGTTATAAGGATTTTCAAGAATTTCCTAGAAAGATGGATAAATTTAGCGAGACCCAAGAAGAGATGAAAAGGGACCAACTAGAGACAAAAAAGGACCAACTAGAAATTAAACATACACTGACTGAAATAAAGAATATTATACAGAAACCTAACAGCAGACTAGAGGAACATAAGAATCAAGTCAAAGATTTGAAATAAAAAGAAGCAAAAAACACTCCACTGAAAAAGCAAAAAGAAAGAGGAATCCAAAAATTTGATGATAGTGAAATGAACCTCTAGAACAACTTCAAGTGTACCAACATCGGAATTTTGGGGATACCAGAAGAAGAGAGAGAGCAAGATATTGAAAACCTATTTTAGAAATAATGACTAAAAACTTCCCCCACCTAGTGAAATAAATAGATTTACAAGTCCAGGAAGCACACAGAACCCCAAATAAAAGGAATCCAAAGAGGACCACACCAAGACACATCATAATTAAAATACTAAGAGCAAAAGACAAAGAGAGAATATTAAAAGCAGCAAGAGAGAAACAGTTAATTACCTAAAAGGGAGCACACATACAATTGTCAGCAGATTTCTCAACAGAAACTATGCAGGCCAGACGGGAGTGGCAAAAAATATTCAAAGTGATAAATAGCAAGAACCTACAACCAAGATTACTCTACCCAGCAAAGCTATCATTCAGAATTGAAGGGTAGATAAAGAGCTTCACAGATAAGAAAACTAAAGGAGTTCATCAACACCAAACCAGAATTATATGAAATGCTGAAAGGTGCTCTTTAATAAGAGGAAGAAGAAGAAAATGATAAAGGTAAAAATTATGAACAACAAATACAGATCTATCAACAAGTGAATTGAAAATATGGTGAACAGAATAAACTGGTGAATATAATAGAATTAGGGGCATAGAAAGGGAGTACACTGATAATTCTCAGGAGGAAAGAGGTGAGGGGCATGCAGGGAGAGACTGGACAAAAATCATACACCTATGGGTGAGGACAATGGGGAGAGGTAAGAAGAGAGGGTGGAGTAGGAGCCAGGAGGAGGGGAGCTATGGGGGGAAAAAGAGGAACAATGGTAATAATCTGAACAATAAAGATATTTAAAAAAAGAAATGACAAATTCATAATCATAATGAGAGAATTTAATAGCACTGATAAAGAAGAAAAAAATTGTCAGTATGAATATAAAAAGTTGATCATAAAGACAAGCAATATCTAATTTTTCATAATCTATCTATCTATCTATCTATCTATCTATAGCCCTGTGCCCAACATTCTGGTATTGTGTGTGTGTGTGTGTGTGTGTGTGTGTGTGTGTGTTTTGTTAATTCCCACCCAAGGATATTTTCCCATTGATTTATACATAGAGTGGAGGGGGAGAGACACACAGAGAGAAACATTGATTTGAGAGAGACACATCAGTTGGTTGCCTCCCAAATGGGGATTGAGCCTACAACCATGGTACATGCTACTGACCAGAACTGGACCTTGGATGGACCCGTCAGTCCACAAACAGATGTTCTCTCCACTGAGCCAAACTGGCTAGGACCCAATATTCAGTTTTTTAGTGCATTTGTAACATTAATAAAAACTTACTACATGACAGACTGCAGAGAAGTTTAAAAATCACCATGCAAATTGTCTTATGGGACCATAAAGCAACAAAGTCAGGAAGCAATAATAAAGGTAACCAAAACAGAAAGTATAATTGGACCTGAAATATTCACCACTAAATAATTAATAAGTTAAAGAAAAGTCATTTTAAAAATTGAAAATACATGAATGACAAAAACACAACATATCAAAAGTTGTAGTATGCAGCTAAAGTGGTTCTTATCGGACATTTGTACCTTAAATGGATATATTAGAAAACAAGGATAAGTGAGAAGTCTGGCATCAATTTTAAAAGCTAGAAAAAGAAACTAGTCTCCAGAAAAATGTAGAATAAGTGAAGTAGTAAGTATAGAAGCAGAAAATACTGAAAAAATTAACATAGTAAAGAAGTAACAAAATCAAAAATAGATTTTTTAAAAATATTTTTTTCTATTGATGAGAGAAGGAGATAAGGAGAGAAAGATCAAGTTGTTGTTCCATTTATTTATACATTAATTGGTTGATTCTTATATGTGCTCTGATTGCTTCTCTAACCAACCAAGCTACCTAGCAAACTGGCCAGAGCAAAAGTAGCTTTTGGAAAAGACTAAAAATACAGGCAACCATATAGCAACACTGATCAAGCAAAAACACATGGGAAAAAATTAGGAATGAAAGGGGATATAGGGGAGGAGAAAATGGCGGCGGAGTAGACGGACGCGTCTGGAGCTTTGTCGCTGGGCAGAGGGAGAGAGAGCGGCTGAGAGTTGCATTGGGAGTGTTTGTTGGCAAGCTAGGAGTCAGTTGTCCCCCAGGGGAAGGCGGAGAACTGCTGGAAGGGGCTCTCCCGGCCAGGCAGCCCCACTGCCACGGGGTTTTTGTCTGCCGGAGCCACCAGCGCGAACGCGGAGCCCGAGCCATCTTGCAGTGGGAGGTGGATGTCTGCGGCGCTCTGAAGCCTTCGGCTGGGCACCCATCGAGCAGCCAGGAACCCGGGGACCCAGAACTCCGCTCTCCAATCGGCGCAGACACGCGGCGGAATCAGAGATCCACAGAGAACACGGAAAGGTCAGATTGCGCCTGACTTAAGGGGGAGGTGGATGTCTGCCGAGGTCTGAAAGCTGCGGCTGACGAAGGCACCCACAGAGCAGCCAGGACCCAGAGCGCGGCTTCCCAGGCTGCACAGACGCGCAGGCGGAGGATTCAGAGATCCACACTGCGCGCGTGCGCGGAAGGGTCAGACTTAGCCTGGGCCAGGGTGCGGTCTCCTACCCCCGCAGGGCACAGACGCGCACTGTGGGAGCCGGGCTGCGGGAAAGCTGCCTCTGGAGAGGCCCACGGAGGTGGTTAGGACGTGATCCCTGAGTGTGAAGGCAGACCCTCTGAGCTGTTAACGGAGGAGAGCTCCAGAAAACGACTCTTTTTTTTTTTCTTCTTTCCTTTTTTTTTCTTTCTTTTTTTTCTTTTTCTCTGGGGCAGAGGGACAACCTGGGAGTTATTACAGTGTCCAGGCTGCAAAACCCCCACAAACTGGTTTTGGGAACCACAGAGTAGCAGGATCTGAGCACAGCCAAGAGAGGTCCTGTGCTTTGTCTCAGAGATCAATTCCGAAACACTGCCACCCAATGGATGACACACAAATTGACTCTCGCATAACCACAAGAGAATAAAGAGATTAAAACACCAAGAGGGGAACACAGGGAACTGCAATACCTCCCCTACTGGGAAACAGGAGTGCCAAGCAGAATAATAGTGGAAGTGAAGGACCATTCTATTTTTCTTCTTCTTCTTTTTTTTTCCTTTTTTCTTTTTCTTAATTTTTAATTCTTTATTTTTCATTTTCACATATTTTAATTAAAAGAATATTTTTTTTCTTTCTGCCTCAATTGATTTTATCTTTATAATTACTACATTTTTGTTTTAAACTAGTATTATTCATAACTACTAGTACTGTACCATTTTTGGGAAAAAAAGTGTCATTTTGTTTTCTCTTTATTTTATTTCGGGATTAGAGTTCTACATTCTATTTTCATCTTCCCTTTAGCATAATTTTACTCCAACTCAACTCCACCTTTATGCCAACACTTTCCTCCTAACTTTCCCCATTTTGCTGTCTTGTCTCTCTTTCCCTTTTCCAACTTTTGATTCTCCCTATTTTTCTCTTTACCTGGTTAAAATTTCACCCCATTTATATATCTAATTTCAAATCCCCTACTACAAGTCCACACAAACCTCTCCCCTCTTGTCTTCACTAGCCAAAAAGTTGTTTCTTCTCTATGTCCTTTTGTTGCTATTTGCCTGAAAAGTGATTATATCGATTTTTTGAAATTTTTTGAGAGATTGTTTTAGTTTATTCTACTTGCTTTATTTTGCTTTTTGCTTGCTTTGTTTTCTACCTCTCTTTTCCCTCATCTCCCTCGATACCAGTTGCTATTTGCAATTTGCATCAATCTCTAGGTACTGGTTGCTGGCCTTTATTGGGATTAGTGACTGTTCTATTGAACTTCTGTCCTGACATCTATATTTTGTTCCTCTTTTCTCTCTTATACACTTTCTTTTCTCTCTCACTTTTTTCTCTTCCTCTTTCATTCTCCTTTTTCTCCTTTTTATTTTCTTATTTTATTTTATTTTATTGTTCATTTATTTATCTTTATTTTTCTCACTCTCCCAATTTGATTTTGGCACTTCTTTCTTTTCTTTCTTCCTCATTTTCCTCTTCTTCTTTCTCTATTTACCCCTAATTTGTCCTTCATTGGTGGTCACCTTATTGGTGATTATTAACATCTTGAATACATTTCTACTCAGTACCTTGTGTGCTGTACCTGGGTGTGTTGTAGTTTGTGCCTTTCAGTCAATGTAGGAGAGAGCACTACATAACCAGACATGCAGAGGAGAAAGACCATGGTCAGAAAAAGAAACAGCCCACAAAAGACAGAAAGGCAGGTTTCACCAGAAAAGGAAGTAAACGAAATAGAACCACAAATAAGCCTACCAGAGAAGGAGTTCAGAGAAATTATCATAATGTGGTTGAAAATAATGGAAGACAAATTTGACAATATGAGTAAGAGCAAAGAGGTAACGAATAAGAACCTAGAGGAGGGGAAGAAGCATGAAGAAGAAATGCAGAAGAAACTAGAAGAGGTGCAGAATAAACAAGAAGAAATGCAAAAGAAACTAGAGGAGGTGCAGAATAAACAAGAAGAAATGAATAATGACATCACTGCTATAAAGAACTCAAAAGAAAGCATCAAAAGTACACTAGAAGAAGCAGAGGACCGCATCAGTGAGCTAGAAGACACGATAGGAAAAAATACCCAAGTACAGCAGCTTCTAGAAAAAAAAGTTAAAAAGCAAGAGGAGAGTCTAAGGGAACTTTGGGATAACATGAAACAAAACAACATCCGCATAATTGGGGTCCCAGAAAGAGTGGAAACTGAACAAGGATTAGAGAACGTGTTTGAAGAAATAAGGACAGAAAATTTCCCCAATATAGAAAAGAAAAAACCCACACAAATCCAAGAAGCTCACACAGTCCCAAGCAAAATGAACCCCAACAAACCGACACCGAGGCACATTATAATTAAATTGGCAAACACCGACGACAAAGTAAGAACCTTAAAAGGAGCCAGAGAGAAACAGAAAGTTACCTACAAAGGAATCCCCATAAGACTAGCTACTGACTTCTCAACAGAAACTCGTCAGGCCAGAAGAGAATGGAATGAAATATACAAAGCATGCAAAGGAAGGGTCTCAATCCAAGAATACTGTAACCTGCAAGACTCTCAATCAAAATTGAAGGTGAAATCAAAAGCTTCACAGACAAAAAAGGACTAAGGGAATATATTACCACCAAACCAGGAATGCAAGAAATGTTAAAAGGTCTGCTGTAATAAAGAGAAAGAGGAAGCGAAGAAGGAACTCGGGGGTAAGGACTAAAAATGGCAACAGATAAGTACTTATCAATAATAACTTTAAATGTAAACGGATTAAATGCTCCAATCAAAAGACACAGGGTAACCGATTGGATAAGAAAACATGATCCATATATCTGCTGTCTGCAAGAAACCCACCTTAGGAAAAGAGACGCACACAGATTGAGGGTGAAGGGATGGAACATGGTACTTCAGGCAAATGGAAATGAAAAAAAAGCTGGGGTTGCAATACTTATATCTGACAAATTAGATCTCAAAGTGAAGGAGATAACAAGAGATAAAGAAGGCCACTTCATAATAATAAAGGGAACAATCCAACAAGAAGAAATAACTCTGGTAAACATATATGCACCCAATATAGGAGCACCTAAATACATAAAAAAACTCTTGGAGGATATTAAGGGAGATATTGACAGCAATACAATCATAGTAGGAGACTTTAATACCCCACTGTCACCATTGGACAAATCCTCTAAACAAAAAATAAGCAAAGAAACATCAATCCTAAATGACTCACTAGACCAGATGGAATTAATTGACATCTTCAGAACATTTCACCCCAAAGCCACAGAATATACATTCTTCTCCAGTGCACATGGGTCATTTTCAAAGATAGATCATATGTTGGGTCATAAAAAAAGTCTCTTCAAATTCAAGAAGATAGAAATCATATCAAGCATTTTCTCAGACCACAGTGGCATAAAACTGGAAATCAACTATAATAACAACAATAGAAAGAAATCAAACACATGGAGACTAAACAGCATGCTATTAAACAACGACTGGGTAACCAGTGAGATCAAGGAAGAAATAAAAAAAATTCAGGCCAACAGCCGAGACCAGTTTGGCTCAGTGGATAGAGCGTCTGCCTGTGGACTAAACAGCATGCTTTTAAACAACGACTGGTTAACCAGAGAGATCAAGGAAGAAATAAAAAACATCATGGCAACAAATGACAATTACAACACAACAATACAAAATTTATGGGACACAGTGAAAGCAGTCTTGAGAGGGAAGTTCATAGCCCTACAAGCCTACTGCAAAAAACAGGAAATAATGGTAATAAATCACCTAAACCTACAACTCAAAGAGCTAGAACGTGAGCAACAAGAAAAGCCCAGTGTACTCAGAAAGAAGGAAATAGTGAAGATCAGAGCGGAGATAAACAACTTGGAGACCAAAGAAACAATTCAAAAGATCAACAAAACAAAGAGCTGGTTCTCTGAAAGGATAAACAAGATTGATGGACCCCTAGCCAGGCTCACCAAGAAGCAAAGAGAGAAGACCCAAATAAACAAAATCAGAAATGAAAGAGGAGAAATAACAACAGACCCTGTGGAAATACAAAGGATTGTTAAAAAAATACTATGAACAGCTGTATTCCAACAAATTGGACAACCTGCAAGAAATGGACATTTTCCTAGAAAAATATAACCTCCCAAAACTCAATGAGGAGGAAGCCAAATATCTCAACATTCCAATAACTATGGAAGAAATTGAAGCAGTAATCAAAAAGCTTCCAGCAAATAAAAGCCCGGGTCCAGATGGCTACACAGGAGAGTTTTACCAAACATTCAAGGAAGAATTAAAACCTATCCTCCTCAGACTATTCAAAAACATTCAAGAAGAAGGAATACTACCAAACACCTTCTATGAAGCCAGCATCACCCAAATACCTAAACCAGATAAAGAAAACACAATGAAAGAGAATTATAGGCCAATATCTCTCATGAACATAGATGCCAAAATCCCCAACAAAATTCTAGCAAACCGGATCCAGCAGTACATCAGAAAGATCATACACCATGACCAAGCAGGATTCATCCCAGGAATGCAGGGATGGTTCAATATCCGCAAATCAATAAATGTGATACATCACATAAACAAATTGAGAGATAAAAATCACATAGTCATATCAATTGGTGCAGAAAAAGCATTTGATAATATCCAACATCCTTTCTTGATAAAAACTCTCAGCAAAGTGGGAATAGAAGGATCATACCTCAACATCATAAAAGCCATATAAGATAAACCCACAGCTAACATCATACTCAATGGGCAAAAACTAAAACCATTTCCCCTAAGAACAGGAACAAGACAGGGATGCCCACTCTCACCTCTCCTGTTCGACATAGTACTGGAAGTATTAGCCATTGCAATTAGACAAGAAGAAGAAATAAAAGGGATCCAAATTGGAAAAGAAGAAGTAAAGCTGTCCTTATTTGCAGATGACACGATATTGTACATAAAAATCCCAAAGGATTCCATTCCAAAACTAATTGACTTAATTAATGAATTCGGCAATGTAGCAGGATACAAAATTAATGCTAAGCAGTCTGTGGCATTTCTATACACTAACAATGAAATTATAGAAAGAGAAACTAAAAAAGCAATCCCATTTACCATCGCACCAAAAAAATTAAGATACCTAGGAATAAACCTAACTAAAGAGGTAAAAGACCTTTATGCAGAAAACTACAGGACACTGAAAAAAGAGATAGAGGAAGATGTTAACAGATGGAAGAGCATACCATGCTCATGGATTTGGAGAATCAACATCATTAAAATGTCCATACTACCCAAAGCAATCTACAGATTCAACGCACTACCCATTAAAATACCAACGACATATTTCAAAGACCTACAAAGAATTCTTCATAGATTCATCTGGAACAAAAAAAGACCACGGATAGCTACAGCAATTCTGAGAAGGAAGAATAAAGTAGGTGGGATCTCAATGCCAGACTTCAAGCTATACTACAAAGCAACTGTTCTCAAAACAGCCTGGTACTGGCACAAGAACAGACATATAGATCAATGGAATAGAATAGAGAACGCAGATATCCACCCAAACCACTATGCTCAATTAATATTTGACAAAGGAGGCATGAACATTCAATGGAACCAAGATAGCCTCTTCAATAAATGGTGTTGGGAAAATTGGACAGATACATGCAAAAAATTGAAACTGGACCACCAACTTACACCAAATACAAAAATAAACTCAAAATGGATACAGGACTTAAACATTAGAAGGGAAACCATAAAAATACTAGAGGAATCCACAGGCAGCACAATCTCAGATATATGCCGAAAGAACTTCTTCACTGATACTGCTCCAAAGGCAATGGAAGCTAAAGAAAAAATAAACAAATGGGACTACGTCAAAATAAAAAGCTTTTGCACAGCAAAAGAAACCATCATCAAAACAACAAGAAAGATCAATGCATGGGAGAACATATTTGCAAATGCTATCACTGTTAAAGGTTTAATCTCCAAAATCTACAACCAACTTATACAACTTAATAAAAGGAAGATGAAGGATCCAATAAAAAAAATGGGCAACAGACCTAAATAGAACCTTTTCAAAAGACGACAGAAGGAAAGCCAAGAGACACATGAAAACATTTTCAAAGTCATTAATCATCCGAGAGATGCAAATCAAAACGACATTGCGATACCATCTTACACCTGTTAGAATGGCAATCATCAACAAATCAACAAACGACAAGTGTTGGGGAGGATGTGGATAAAAAGGAACCCTTGTGCACTGTTGGTGGGAATGCAGACTGGTGCAGCCACTGTGGAGAACAGTATGGAGTTTCCTCAAAAAACTAAAAATGGATCTCCCATTTGACCCTGTAATACCACTCTTAGGAATTTATCCTAAGAAATTACAAACACCAATCAGAAAGGATTTATGCACCCCTATGTTCATAGCAGCACAATTTACAATAGCCACAATTTGGGAACAGCCTAGGTGCCCGTCAGCAGATGAGTGGATCAGAAAACTGTGGTACATCTACACAATGGAATTCTATGCTGCCATTAAAAAGAAGGAATTCTTACCATTTGCAGCAACCTGGTTGGAACTGGAGAGCCTTATGCTTAGCGAAATAAGCCAGTCAATGAAGGAGAAGCATCACATGATCGCACTCATTGGGGAATAATAAAGAACATTATAAACTGATGAACAAAAGGATAGATACAGAGACAGTAAAGCTTCAAACAGACTGTGAAATTACAGCAGGAAGATTAAAGTTAGGTGAGGTAGATAAGAGATCAATCAAAGGACTTGTATCTATGCATATAGTCATAACCAATGAACATAGACACTGGGGGGTTGGGGTATGCCTGGGAGGCAGGGGGGCAATGGGGAGATATGTATAAAAATTAATAAAAAAAAGAAATTAAAGAAAATATTTATAAAAGAAAACAATAAATAAATATTTCAAGAAAAAAGCATTTAAAAAAAGAAAGGGGATATAATTACAAATACAGGAGAGATTGCAAAATCATAAGAAAATTCTATAAACAATTATGCAAATAATATTGAAAAATTAGTAAAAGGAGCAATTACCTATAAATAGTTCAGATGATTATTTATATTAGGAGAGACAATTTACATTAAAAATATAAGTAACTATGTATTATTCAGACAAAAAATGGTAAATACAAATTCTAAAACAATATTGAAAAAAAGAAAGAACTCCTCTTCAATAAATGTTGAGCTAAATCATTTCCAAAGATGGGAAATTTTATCATAATTACCTAAATTAAAAACAATGACAAAAAAATCCAGGAAATCTGAATGGAAATTTGCAATATAAACTACAAATTCTCAACTGTGACCTACACCATTTTCCCTATAACAAAGACAGAAAGTCCAGGCAGTTTTACAGGTTAATTTTAACAAAACTTTAAGAATCAAATAATTTTTACAAGCTGTTTCAAAGAATTAAAAAAGAGAGAGAAAAAAGAATTTCTGTTCTCACAAAGTTAGACATACTTTTCCCTATTCCTTCACTAAGTTAAAAATCATAGACATTACATATGAAACATTCATAAAACTCTGAAAAGTAAAGAGAAAATGTAAAATTAGCTTTAAAGTGCTGAAAGAAAAAAATCTATCAACTTACTACTAGAAAATTGGGAAACAAATCTGAGGAAATCACCCAGAGTAAAACACAGAGAAGAAATAGCTATAAAAAATATATTTAAAACCAGAGAGACACGACTAGAACAAGAAACCCTGATAGAAATTCTGTTGCCTTGAACAAAAGACACTGACCTGAATTCCCCAGGATTATGTTTGGCTTCATATATCCCAGGCTGACGCTGAAAAAGCCAACAATCTGGAAATAACAAAGGACACAGATGAAAAAAAAAAAAATAGGCCATGCAAAGCCTGTTCTCTTTAGCCTAAGGGCAAGAAAAGAATCAGCCCACTAAGACAGAAAACATTTATACAGTTAAATACTCTATAACAAGAAACACAACAGAAACAACTCTCACCCACCTTTCCAACAAAGGCCAAATTGGGGTCTGTAATGTAGTGTCCCAACCTCCATCACATCACTATGGTGGTGTCAGAGAAGACCAAGTGGGATGCTCATCCCTGCAAATTAGTAACAAGCTACCTATCTACTCCCATTAATGTCACTCTTAATTAGAGGGTGCCTGATTTTTTACTCTCAGCCACCATTAATGGGCCTTCCCAATAGTGTAATGTGTGCAGAAGCCTAATGTAGAGCCAGAAAAAAATGATACTAGTGGAAGCCTAGTAGAAACCTGAATACCTATCTCTTCCTCAGCAGAAAGCATCGTAACCTTGAGAAAGAATGGGAAGCTTGGACTTCTGCCCCAACCTGGGAGTAATTAGGTTGCATGTGTTCACACAGAGAAGTGGTGTAAGAGATAGCTTGCTAAAACCAAGTTCTTGTATCATAATTCCCAAAATGTCCAGACTTCAATACAAAACCATTTATAATGTCAAATACTGGGAAGGTCTCAAGCTTCATGAGAAAAGACAACCAGCAGACACACAGAGATGATACAAATGCTAGAATTATCTGACAATGATCATAGAGTACCAATCATAGAAATAAAACAATTATAAGCATGCTTGAAACTAGTGAAAAAATAGAAAATCTCAACAAAGAAATGGAAACTACCAACAGAAAAGGAAAATACTAAGAAAAGAACAAAGGAGAAAAATACAGTAACTGAAGTAAAATAAATCTCAATGGATAGACTAACTAGCAAAACAGAGAGGAAAAAAGAATCAGTGCACTTGAAACAGAACAACAAACATTACTCAATCTGAAAAACCAGAATACTAGAATGAAAAAAGAGAGAGAGAACTATATCAGAGCCAAAGATCTCACTTTCATGACATCACTCCTCAAAAGAGTGAGAAAAGAGAATAACAATGAAAAAGTACTCAAAGAAATAATGGCTGAAATTTTCAACTTTGCAAAGACGAAAATCTGCAGATTCAAGAAGTTAAGGGAACCCTGAACCAGATAACCTCCAAGTATCATTGTCAAAGTATTAAAAATAAAAGACTAAGAAAAAATCTTGAAAGCAGGGAGAGAAAAATGACACATTACCTATAAAGAAAAAATGTTAATGACAGAAGATTTTGCAACAAAAACTAAAGGCCAGGAGAAAGTAGCACAATATTTTGGAAGCACTGAAACAACAACAACAACAACAAAACTGAGGACCCAGCATTATACATCCACTGAAAATCTCCTCTAGAATAAAAACAAAATGAATACATTTGCAGGTGAAATAAAATTAAAATGTTTTTGTCACTAAAGAATGGGTAAAGAAAGTTCTGTAAACAGAAAGAAAATACTACAAGAAGAAATCTTTGAACATGAAGGAAGAATAGCAATAATAGCAAAAATATGGTTAATCACAATAGATTTACTTTTCAGAGTTTTCCAGTTATTTTTGACAGTTGAAGCAAAACGCATAACACCATCCAGTGTAGTTATCACTGTACATAGAGGAAGTATTTCTTCTTTTTAAAATATATTTTACTGATTTTTTACAGAGAGGAAGAGAGAGGGAAAGAGAGCTAGAAACATCGATTAGAGAGAAACATCCGTCAGCTGACTCCTGCACACCTCCTACTGGGGATGTGGCCACAACCAACGTACATGCCCTTCACTGGAATCAAACCAAGACCCTTCAGTCTGCAGGCCAACGCTCTATCCACTGAGCCAAACTGGTCAGGGCTTCTTTTTTTTTTTTAATTGTCAAAAGTTTTACATATGTCTCCTTTTCCCCCAACTGACCCACCCCCCAACCATTCCCACCCCAGGCAAGCCCCCACCACCTCAGTGTCTGTGTCCATTGGTTATGCTCTATGCATGCATACAAGTCCTCTGGTTGCTCTATAACCCTCCCCATTCGATGTCCCCTGCCATTTATCTCTGGATCTATTCTTGTTCATCAAATTATGTTGATCATTATTTCCCACAAATGAGTGAGATTATGTGATATTTGTCTTTCTCCAACTGGCTTATTTCACTTAGCATAATGCTCTCCAGTTCTGTTCATGCTGTTGCAAAATGGATAAAGTTCCTTCTTTTTTATAACAGTGTAGACATACCAGTTTTCTTAACCACTCATCTGCTAATGGGCACTGTAAATTGTGCTGTTATGAACATAGGGGTGCACATATACTTTCTGATTGGTGTTTCTGTTTTTTTGGATATAGTCCTAGAAATGAGATTACTGGGTCAAATGGGAGTTCCATTTTTAGATTTTTGAGGAAACTCCATACTGTCTTCCACAGTGGCTGTACCCGTCTGAATTCCCAACAGCAGTGCATGAGTGTTCCTTTTTCTCCACATCCTTGCCAGCACTTGTCATTTGTTGATTTGTTGATGATAGCCATTCTGACAGGTGTGAGATGGTACTTCATTGTTGTTTTGATTAGCATTTCATGGATGATTAGTGACTTTGAGCATGTTTTCATATGTCTCTAGGCCTTCTGCATGTCTTCTTTAGAAAAGTGTCTACTTGGGTCCTTTGCCCACTTTTTTTATTGGCTTGTTTATATTCTTTTCTTTTTTTTAACTTGTGTGAGTTCCCTTTAAATTTTGGAGATTAACCCCTTATCTAAAATAGAATTGGCAAATATGTTGTCCCTTGTAGTGGGCTTTCCTGTTGTTTTGTTGATGGTTTCTTTTGGTGTTCAGAAGATTTTATTTTGATGTACTCGCCTTTGTTTATTTTCACATTAGTCTCCATTGCCCTAGGAGCTATGTCAGTAAAGATATAGCTATGACATATGTCTGCTATTTTCCTGCCTATGGAGTCTTGTAGGATTTTTATGGTTTCCCGTCTTACATTTAAGTCCTTTAGCCATTTAGCCATTTTGAGTTTGTTTTTGTGTATGGTGTAAGTTGGTAATCTAGTTTCTCTTCTTTTCTTTTCTTTTTTTTTTTTTTTTGCATTATCTGACCAAATTTCCCAATACCATTTATTGAAGAGACTGTCTTGACTCCATTGTATGTTCTTGCATCCTTTGTCAAATATTAATTGAGCATAATGGTTTGGGTCAGTTTCTGGGTTCTCTATTCAGTTCCATTGGTCTATATGTCTGTTCTTGTGCCAGTACCAGAAGTTTTGAGAACCGTGGCTTGGTAATAAAGCTTGATATCTGGTAATGTGATCCCTCCAACTTTGTTCTTCTTTCTCAGGATTGTTGTGGTTATTTGGGGTCTTTTTTTATTCCAGATGAATTTTTTGAGAGTTTGTTCTAGATATTTGAAATATGCCTTTGGTATTCTAATGGGGATTGCATTGAATCTGTAGATTGCTTTGGGGAGTACGGACATTTCAATGATGTTGAGTCTACCAATCCATGAACATAGTATGTTCTTCCATTTATTTATGTTTTACTCAATATCTTTTTTCAGTGTCCTGTAGTTTTCTGAGTACAGGCTTTTTACCTCCTTAGTTAAGTTTATTAATAGGTATCTTTATTTTTTTGGTGCAATGGTAAATGGGATTGTGTTTCTTCTTTTCATTTCTCTTTTGGTGAGTTTATTATCAGTGTATAAGAGGCCACTGATTTCTGGATGTTAATTTTGTAGCCTGCTACATTGCCAAAATCACTGATTAGGTCTAGTAGTTTTTTTTATGGAGTCTTTGGGGTTTTCTATGTAAATTATCATGTCATCTGTGAATAAGGACAGTTTTACTTCTTCTTTTCCCAATTTGGATGCCTTTTATTTCTTCTTCTTGTCTGATCACTATGACTAGCCCTTCTAGTACTATATCCAACAGGAGTGGTGAAAGTGGGCATTCCTGTCTTGTTCCCAGTCTTAGGGGAAATGAGTTTAGATTTTGCCCATTGAGTATGATGTTAGCTGTAGGTTTGTCATACAAGGCTTTTATTATTTTGAGGTATGATCCCTCTATTTCCACTAGGCTGGAGTTTTTATCAAGGAAGGTTGTTGGATTTTGTCAAATCTGTTTTCTGCCTAGATTTATATGATTATGTGATTTTTGTCTCTCAATTTATTTATGTGATGTGTCACATTTATTGACTTGCGGATACTGTACCCTTCTTACATCCACAGAATAAATCCCACTTGGGTATAGTGTATGATCTTTCTAATGTAGAAAGAATTTTGTTAGAATTTTGTTGAAGATTTTCACATCTATGTTCCTCAAGAATATTGGCCTGTAGTTCTCTTTTTTTGTGGTGTCTTTATCCAGTTTTGGAATTAGGATAATGCTGACTTCATAGAAAGCTAGGAAATGTGCCTTCCTCTTGAATTTTTTGGAAAGACTCAGGAGGATAGGTTTTAGTTCTTCTTTAAATGCTTGATAGAACTCTTCTGTAAAGAAGTCCAGGTCAGGGCTTTTGTTTGCTGGAAGTTTTTTATTGCTACTTAAATTTCTTCAGTGGTTATTGGCCTATTCAGGTTTTTTTTATTCTTCCTGATTGAGATTTAGGAGTTTGTATTTTTCTAAGAATATCTCCATTTTGTCTATGTTGTCCATTTGGTTGGAATTGAGTTGTTCATAGTATTTTATCACAATCGTTTGTCTTTCTGTGGGGTCTGTAGTTATCTTACTTCCTTCATTTCTGATTTTGTTTATTTGGTCCTCTCTCTTTTCTTCTTGATGAGCCTGGCTAGAGGTTCATAAATCTTGTTTATTCTTTCAAAGAACCAGCTCTTGGTTTTGTTGATCTTTTGTATTGTTTCTTTGGTCTCTATGTAATTTATCTGGGCTCTGATCTTCATTATTTCCTTCCTTCTGCTTATACTGGGTTTCCTTTTGTTCTCTTCCTAACTCTTTGAATTGTAGGGTTATATAATTTATTGTCATTTTTTTCTAGTTTTTTGAGGTAGGCCTGTAGAGCTGTGAACTTCCCTCTCAAGACTCCTTTCACTGTGTCCCACAGATTTGGATTGTTGTGTTGTACAGGAAGTTTTCCATAGATGTTATAAATGGGAAGTGGGAAAGGGATATAAAAGAACTAAATAAACTATACTTCACTAGAATGTAAAATGTCAATACCAATAGACTGTGAGAATGTATATGACTAAACATACAATATGCTATATTTTGGCAAATATGCATGTATATATGAAATATAATTTACAAATATAATTCTTAGAACAACTACTTTAAAATTCTATACAGATATATGTTCAAGAAGATCAAAAGACATCTGTACATCCGTGTTCATAGCAGCATTATTCATATTAGCTAAAAGGTAGAAGCAACCCAAGTGTCCATCAACTGATTAATGGCTAACATAAATATTGTATATACATTCCATGGAATATAATTCAGCCTTAAAAAGGAAAAAACTTCTGACACATGCTACAACATGAACTTTAAGGACATTATTTATGCTCAGTTTTACTTCTTTTAAATGAGGTTATCAAAAACAGTAAAACTCATAGAACCATAAAGTAGAATAGTAGCTGCCAGGTCTGAAAGGGAAAACAGGGAGTTGTTAGGCAATAGTTTTGCAACATGAAAGTTATCAAGATTGGTACACAACAATGTGAAAAACTTAATACCACTGAACTGTATACTGAAAAAATGCTAATATGATAAGTTTTATCTTATGTAACAATTAGATATTTATTAATTTTATGTTTTGTAACAATTAGATATTTTTAAATAATTACACTCAAAAATATTATAAATGAATCAAAATGGAAAGCTAAAATGAATTCAAGTAACCCAGAGAATATCAGGCAATAAAAAACACAGAAACAGAGAAAATAAACATGTCCTGGCCAGTGTTGGTTCAGTGGATAGAGCATTTACTCGTGCACCAAAGGGTGGGGGTTTCATTCCCATTCGAGGGCACATACCCAGGTTGCAGATTCAATTCCCCAGCCCTGGTTGGGGTGCATGTGGGAGGCAACCAAAAAATGTGTCTCTCACACATCGATGTTTTTCACACTCTCTCCCACCCTTGCTTCCACTCTCTCTAAAAATCAATAAGAAAAAAATATCCTCTGGTAAAGATTAACAACAACAAGTAAAAAGAAAAAAAAAAAACAATATAATGACAGACGTAAGCCCTAACTTATAAATAATTATATTAAATGTTAATAATTTAAGTATAGCAATGAGCAGATAGATTGGCAGAGTAGAATAGAAAATATATACAATGCAACTATATGATAGCTATAAGAAAATCACTTAAAATACGTAAGTACCTTGAAAATAGAGGTATTTTTAAAAATACACTATGAAAACATTAATTTTTAAAAAGTACGAATGGAGAAAATATGGAAAACACAAAAAAGTATAAAGAGGGGAAACCAAATTTTTTACATATCATTTTGACAAATTTAGTGTCATTACAAATTTTATATATATTATAATTTATAAAATTTATAAATTTATAATTAAAATTTATTAAGAGGCAGTAAAGCATCAAAGAGATTGTCAAATTATAGCAGGAAGATTAAGGAGAGATGGGGTAGATAAGAGATCAACCAAAGGATTTGTATACATGCATATAAGCATAACCAATGAACACAAGACACTGGGGGTTAGGGTATTAGGGTATGCCTGGGAGGGGGGGAGGCAATGGGAAGATATGTATACATGTAACACATTAGTAAAAAAATTAAAAATAAATAAAAATAAAAGCTTTATATTTTTAATAAATTTTTACAATGGCTGCATAATATACCAACACATACATGTATTATAGTTATCTAACCACTCTTCTATTGTAAGACTAGGTTTTGTTTCTACATTTTTAGCATCAAAAATATGTACTGTGGTGCATAAACCTTTATATGTTGAAATATTTTTATTTATTTCAGAGAGGAAGGGACAGAGTGAGAGAGAGAGAAACATTAATGATGACAGAGAATCACTGATCAGCTGCCACCTACATGATCCATACTGGGGATCGAGCCCAAAACCTGGGCATGTGCCCTGACCAGAACTGAATCGTGACCTCCTGGTTCAGAGGTTGACACTCAACCACTGAGCAACACTGTCCATGCCATAAATATTTTTATATGCTGGTTAAAAAAAAAAACAAAAGGAAAAGCACTCAGAGAAAAAAATAAAAAGCAGGAATGGATATAGTAATATCAATTAAAGAATACATCAGAACACATAACCAGGGTCAAAGAAGCACATTACATATACATAATAATAAAAGAATCCACCAAGGAGACAGTATTTCAAAATGTTCAACATACATGAAGAAAACACCGGTAGAACCTTAAGAAGAAAGACTGAAATCACACTTTTCTCTCAACAACTGATAGAACTGGACAAAAAATCAGCTGTGATATAGAAGAATTGAAAATACCATCAATAAATATCTATAATAGTGTCAGCAATAAAAAAAAATCCCATCAACATAGATGATATAACACTTCATTGAACATCAGCAGAATACACAATATTTTCAAACATCCCTAAAACATATACTAATATAGACTACTGCTTTCATTTTCTATGATACCATAAAATACTATAGGCCAGGTGCACAAAATTCATGCACGGGGGGAGAGGTGTGTCCCCTCAGCCCTTCCTGCATCCTCTCCAATCCGGGATGCCTCGGGGGATGTCTGACTGCTGGTTTAGGCCCGATCCCCAGGATCATCCCTCTCACAATCCAGGACCACTGGCTCCTAACTGCTCACCTGCCTGCCTGCCTGCCAAATTGCCCCTAACTGCCCACCCCTGCTGGCCTATTCACCCCCAATTGCCACCCCGCCCTCCCATCAGCCTGTTTGCCCCACACAGCCTGCTGCTTGGTCATTTGGTCGCCCTTCACTGAACCCCCCACCCCTGGCAGCCTGGTTGCCCTATTAAGCCTGCAGCTCGTTCGTTTGGTCGCCCCTCACTGACACCCCCCCAGCGGCCTGGTCGTACCACGCAGCCTGCTGCTTGGTCATTTGGTCACCCCTCAATAACGTCCCTGCCAGCCTGGTCACCTCAGGCAGCTTGTTCAGTCCTCCGTTCAGTTGTGATGGTCACTTACGCATAGATAGATAGATAGATAGATAGATAGATAGATAGATAGATAGATAGATGGATTACCACAAATTTGGTGGCTTAAAACAATGCAAATCTATCATCCAAAAATTCTGGATGTCAAAAGTTCAAACTGGGTTTCACTGGGCTATAATCAGTATTGACAGGCCTGCATTCCTTTTAGAGGCTCTAGGGGAAATCCCTTTCCTTTCATTTTCTACCTACCCAAACTACTTAGCTTGTGGCCTGATTTCTCCATCTTAAAAGTCAGCAAAATACGGTTATCTTTCTGGCTGCCAAATCTGACTCTCTTTTTCTTGCCTCTTATTTAATTTATAGGGCTCTTATAAAAGCACTGGGCACATATAGATAATCCAGAATACACTTCCCATTTCAACGTCAGCCCATTTGACAAGTGTATCTCATTTGCAACCTAATTCAACTTAGTCATATAATGTAACTTATTCCCATATTTCAGGAATTAAGATATGAATGGGCATCTTTGGAGGGCTATTTTTCTGCCTACCACAACCATATCCTGGACCATAAAACCAACTTCAGAAAATTTAAATGAATGTAATTACATAGTGTTCTAAGGTTACCACAGAATCAAACTTAAAATCAATAGCACACAAATATCAGAAAATTTTACTAAAACTTGAAAACTAACAAAATTCTAACTAATTTATGGGTCAAAGAAGAAAACAAAAGAAATAAAAAACACATCGGACTAACTGAAAATAAAATAACAACACATCAAAGCTGTTCCTATTTGTAATGAGTAATGACCTCTGTAAAAAAACAAGTAAAGTTGGCCCAGGAACAATGCAGATATTGAGACACTGACACCCTGCATAGCCAAAAAATCCACTTATGACTCCCTAAAAACTTAACTACTAATAACCAACTATGGGCCAGGAAGCCTTACCAATTACATAAACAGTTGATTTACTCTTATTTTCTAGCTAGAAATAAGAAAATGGCATTATGTATCTATTTATAAGAAAAAAATCTATGCATAAGTGGATCCTCATAGGTCAACCCTATGTTGTTCAATGGTAAACTGTAATCTTAAATAAAATACCTAGAACTAATAAATGAGTTTTATTTAACAAAGTTGCCCAACTTAAGATCAACAATGAAAAAAAAACACGCAGTTGTATTTCTGAGTACTAGCAATGGATATATGAATACTGAAATCATAAAAATAATTTTTATTTACAATTGTTCATAAAAGCAGGACAATTTGGGACAACATGAAACAAAACAACATCCACATAATAAGGGTTCCAGAAAGAGAGGAAACTGAACAAGGAATAGAAAACATGTTTGAAGAAATAAGGACAGAAACTTCCCTAATATAGGGAAGAAAAAACCCACACAAATTCAAGAAGCTCACAGAGTCCCAAGAAAAATGAACCGCAAAAGACCTACACCAAGGCACATTATAATTAAATTGGCAAACACCACCAACAAAGTAAGAATCTTAAAAGTGGACAGAAAGAGAAAGAAAGTTACCTACAAAGGAACTCCCATTAGACTAGCGACGGATTTCTCAACAAATACTCATCAGGCCAGAAGGGAATGAAATGAAATATACAAAGTAATGCAAAGGAAGGGTCTGAATCCAAGAATACTGTACCCAACAAGGCGACCAATCAAAGCTAAAGTTGAAATCAGGAGCTTCACAGAAAAAAAGGAGTAAGAAAATTTATTACGCACCAAATCAACAATGCAAGAAATGCTAAAGGGTCTGATGTAAAAAAAAAAATAGGAAGCAAAGAAGGAACACAGGGGTAAAGAATAAAAATGGTGACAAAGAATTACCTATCAATACTAACTTTAAATGTAAATGGATTAAATGCCCTAATCAAAAGACAGAGGGTAATGGACTGGAAAAGAAAACATTACCCATATATCTGCAGTCTACAAGAAATCCACCTCAGGACACAGACTGAGAGTGAAGGTATGGAAAAAGGTTTCTGAGGCAAATGGAAATGAAAAATAAGCTGGGGTAGCAATACTTATATCAGAAAAATTAGATCTCAAAGTGAAGAACATAAAAAGGGATAAGGAAGGCCACTTCACAATACTAAAGGGAACAATCCAACAAGAAGAAATAACTCTGGTACACATATATGCACCAAATATAGGAGCACACAAATACATGAAAAAAAAAAAAACCTCTTGGAAGATATCAAGGGAGAGATTGACAGAAATACAATCATAGTAGGGAAATTTAATACCTCACTATCACCATTGGACAAATCCTCTAAACAAAAAATCAGCAAAGAAACATCAATCCTAAATGACTCACTAGACTAGATGGAATTAATTGACATCTTCAGAACATTTCACCCCAAAGCCACAAAATGTACATTCTTCTCAAGTACACATTGATCATTTTCAAAGATAGACCATATGTTGGGTCATAGGCAAAGTCTATTCAAGAAGATAGAAATCATATCAAGCATCCTCTCAGATCACAGTGGCATAAAACTGGAAGTCAACTACAATAAAAACAATACAAAGAAATCAAACACCTGGAGACTAAACAGCATGCTATTAAACAATGACTGGGTTCCAGAGAGATCAAGGAAGAAATAAAAAAAAATTCAGGCCAACAGCCGAGACCAGTTTGGCTCAGTGGATAGAGTGTCTGCCTGTGGACTGAAAGGCCCCGTCTGCTTCCGGGCACATCTCCAGTGTGGGGTGTGCGGGAGGTGGCTGATCGATGTCTCTCTCTTAGCGATGTTTCTGACTTTCTATCCCTCTCCCTTCCTCTCTGTGAAAAATCAATAAAACATACTAAAAAAAAAATTTTCAGGGCAACAAATAACAATGAAAAGACAACAATCCAAAATCTATGGGAGACAGCGAAAGCAGTCTTGAGAGGGAAATTCATAGCTCTACAAGCCTACAAGCCTACTGAAAAAAAACAAAAACAGGAAACAATGGTAATAAATTACTGAACCCTATAACTCAGAGTTAGAAAGAGAGCAACAAGAAAGGCCCAGTGTAAGCAGAAGGAGGGAAATAATAAGTCAAAGCTGAGATAAATAACATAGAGAACAAAGAAAATATAAAAGATCAACAAAACCAAAAGCTGGTTCTTTCACAGGATAAACAAGTTGATGAACCTCTATACAGGCTCACCAAGAAGCAAAAAGATAGAAACCATATAAACAAAATCAGAAAGGAAAGAGGTGAAATAACAACAGACCTCACCGAAATACAAAGGATTGTTAAAAAAAAAAAAAACTATAAACAACTCTATTCCAACAAATTGGACAACCTGGAAAAAAACAGACATATTCCTAGAAAAACACAACCTTTCAAAACTCAATCAGGAAGAATCTAAACATCTCAATAGGCCAATAACTATGGAAGAAATTGAAGCAGTCATCAAAAACCTTCCAGAAAACAAAAGCCCGGGTCCAGACGGCTTTACAGGGGAGTTTTACCAAACATTCAAGGAAGAATTAAAACCAATCGTCCCCAGACTAGTCCAAAAACTTCAAGAAGGAACACTTCCAAGGTCCTTCTATGAAGCCAGCATTACCCTAATACCAAAACCAGATAAAGACAACACAATGAAAGCGAATTACAGACCAACATCCCACATGAACATAGATGCCAAAATCCTCAACAAAATTCTAGCAAGTCGGATCCAGCAGTACATCAAAAGATCTGACACCATGACAAAGTAGGATTTATCCCAGGAATGCAAGAATGGTACAATATCCGCAAATCAATAAACATGATACATCATATAGACAAATTGAGATATAAAAATCATATAGTCATATCAATTGATGCAGAAAAAGCATGACAAAATCTAACCCCTTTTCTTAGTTAAAAAAAAAAAAACTCTTAAAAAGGTGGGAATAGAAGGATCACACCGCAACATTATAAAATCTATATATGATAAACCCACAGCTAACATCATACTCAATGGGCAAAAACTAAAACCATTTCCCCTAAGAACAGGAACAAGACAGGGATGCTCACTCTCACCACTCTGTTCGACATAGTATTGGAAGTATTAGCCCTTACAATTAGACAAGAAGAAGAAATAAGATATCCAAATTGGTAAATAAGTAAAGATGTCCTTATTTGCAAATGACATGATACTGTACATAAAAAACTCAAAAGACTTCATCAAAACACTATCACATTTAATCAATGAATTTGGCAATGTAGCAGGATACAAAATTAGTGCCAAGAAATCCATGCCATTTCTATACACCAATAGTGAACTTAGAGAAAGAGAGACTAAAAAAGCAATCCCATTTACCATCACATTAAAAGAATTAAGATACCTTGGAATAAACTTAACTGAGGAGGTAAAAGACTTATACACAGAAAACTACAGGACACTGCAAAGAGATAGTGGAAGACATAAACAGATGAAATAACGTCCATGCTCATGGATTGGGAGAATCAGCATCATTAAAATGTCCATACTACCTAAAGCAATCTATAGATTCAATGGACTACCCATTAAAATACAAATGACATATTTCACAGATCTAGAAAGAACTCTCCAAAGATTCATCTGGAACCAAAAAAGACCCCAAATAGCTGCAGCAATCCTGAGAAAGAAGAATAAAGTAGGTAGAATCTCAATAACAGATTTCAAGCTCTATTACAAAGCCACTGTTCTCAGAACTGCCTGGTACTGGCACAAGAACAGACATATAGACCAATAAAATAGGATAGAGAATCCAGATATAGACCCAAACCACTATGTTCAACTAGTATCTGAGAAAGAAGGCATGAAGATACAGTGGAGTCAAGACAGTCTTTTCAATAAATGGTGTTGGGAAAATTGGACAGATACATGCAAAAAAAATGAAACTAGACCACCAACTTACACCATACATAAAAATAAACTCAAAATGGATACAGGACTTAAACATAAGAAGGGAAACCATAAAAATACAGGCAGCAAAATCTCAGACATATAAGGAAGGAACTTCATCACAAATACTGCTCCTAGGGCAATGGAAACTAAAGAGAAAATAAACAAATGGGACTACATCAAAATAAAAAGCTTTTTCAAAGCAAAAGAAACCATCAACAAAACAAGAAAGCCCACTGTATGGGAGAACATATTTGCAAATGTTATCACTGATAAAGGTTTAATCTCCAACATCTATACACAAGAGAAAGAAAAAAGAGGAAGAAAAAAAGATAAAGCAGTGAGTAAAAAAAAAAAAGAGACATGGAAACATGAAATAGACTCATGAATCTCAGAGGGCAGGGGGGCAGGGTGTGTGTGAAGAGACACCCGTGACTGATAATTCTCAGGGGGAAAGGGGTGTGGGGTATACAGGGAGAGACTGGAAAAAAATCATACACCTATGGATGAGGTCAACGGGAGGGAGGGAAGGGTGGGAGTTGGGTGGAGGGGTGCTATGGAGGGAAAAAAAGAAAAACAAATGTAATAATCTGAATAATAAAGATTTAATTTAAAAAAATTATATTCATAGAGCAGTGAAGACCTGATATGGGCAGGATCTGGGTGGAAGATGGGAATTGGAAGAAAAAGAAGGGAACATCTATAATACTTGCAAGAATAAAGATATTTTTATGTTTGTAAACAATTGATTGAAAGATAGATTTTTTTCAACAAATAGTACTAGTGCCATTGAACATGAGGCATAAAAATAAACCTCAACTCAAACTTCCCATTTTATACAAAGATTAACACAAAATGGGCCATAAACTTAAAATAAAAACAATAACATTTTTAGAAGAAAACTTGGAGAGAATACTTAGGTCCTGGTCCTTGGTAAAGAATTCTTAGACTTTTCTGGCCTGTATGGCTCAGTGTTTCAACATGGACCTATGAACCAGGAGGTCAAGGTTTGATTCCCAGTCAGGGCATATGGCTGGGTGGCAGGCTCAATTCCCAGTGTAGTTTATGCAGGAGGCAGCCGATCATGATTCTCTCTCATCATTGATGTTTCTGTCTCTCTCTCCCTCTCCCTTCCTCTCTGAAATCAATAAAAATAGTTTTAAAGAGACTTCTTAGAATTGATACCAAAGTATGACCAATTAAACAAAAATACCTAAAAATTGAATTTTTTCAAAATTTTAAATTTTTTCTCTATAAAATCTCTAGTAATATGAGAAAAATAAACACAAGCTGTGGACTAGGAGAGAGTACAAACCAAGTATCTCATTAAGAACTCACACCTAAAATATATAAAGAATACCCAAAGGTGCCCTGGCTGGTTTTGCTCAGTGGATAGAACATCAGCCTGCAGACAGAAGTTTGATTTCAGTCAAGGGTACATGTCTGGGTTGCAGGCTCAATCCCCAGTAGGGTGCATGCAGGAGGCAGCCGATCAATGATTTTCATCATTGATGTTTCTTTTTCCCCGTCCCTTCCTGTCTGAAATCAATAAAAATATCTTTTTAAAAAGAATACCCAACCGAAACCAATTTTGGCTCAGTGGATAGAGCATCGGCCTGCCGACTGAAAGGTCCCAGGTTCAATTCCAGTCAAGGGCATATACCTTGGTTGTGGGGATATCCCCAGTAGGGGGCATGCAAGAGGCAGCTGATCGATGTTTCTCTCTAATTGATGTTTGTAGCTCTCTATCCCTCTCCATTCCTCTCTGTGGAAAATCAATAAAGTATATATATTTTTTTAAATATCCAAAGTTGAGAATTGAATATAAACAATCCAATTAGAAAATCGGCAACAATATGAAAAGTTATTTCACTGAAGATGATATATGGGTAGAAAATCAGCACACACACACACAAAAAGGATTCTCAACATAATTAGATATTTGGGAAATATAAATTAAGAGTACAATGAGCTATGTGTATATACCTATCAGAAATGCTAAAATAAAAATACAGAGATAATGCCAAATGCTGGTGAGATGCAGAAAAACAGAATCTCTCAGATATTATTGCAAATGTAAAATTGTAAAATCACCCTGGAAAATAGTTGGATGGTATCTTAAAAAAAAAACAAAAACAGCCACCAAACAATTCAGCATATGTATTCCTAGGCATTAATCCCCAAAAAGGAAAAAAATATGCCTGTTTTTCCTACATAAATGTTCATAGCAACTTAATTAGTAGCTAAAGCCTAAAAACAACCCAGATATATTTTACCAGGTAATGAGTTAACATGTCGTACATCCATACTACAAAATTCAGAAATAAAAAGGTACATGCAACAACTTGTTACAATTTCCATAAATTGTGCTGATTGAAAGAAAAAAAAAGCCAATCTCAAAAACTCATACAATCATGATTCCATTCATATAGCATTCTCAAAATTACAAAAATGAAGATGGAGAGCATATTCTTGGTTTCTAGGGAATAAGAATACTGGCAAGGAAGTGGTGGGTGCAAACATAAAGGAGTAGTAGAACTTGTTCCATACTTTAAGAGAAATGCTTCTAAATTTGTGGTAATAGACTAGTTATATATCTTTCTTTTAATATATTTTATTGATTTTTTACAGAGAGGAAGGGAGAGGGATAGAAGGTTAGAAACATGGATGAAAGAGAGACAGCAATCAGTTGCCTCCTGCACGCCCTCTACTGGGGATGTGCCCTCAACCAAGATACATGCCCTTGACTGGAATCGAATCTGGGACCTTTCAGTCCCCAGGCTAATGCTCTATACACTGAGCCAAACTGGTTTTGGCAGACTAGCTATATATCTTGATGGAGGGGAAACTTCAGGCTCTGGATGAGTGTGAAGGGCTTCTATTTGTCCACCACTGGCCAGCAGAGGCTATGTGCAGGTGGAAGCCCCTGTTCCATTCGCCCTTCCAGTGCCACAGCAGCGCAAAGTAATACCAATGGGGATACTGACTAGTGACCTCAGGAGTCTTGGAAATTAGACCCCCTCCAGTGTAAGTTCATGTATGACACCTCTCCCCTGCCAGGGTTAAAACAGACTGGGTTGTCCTTTAAGATATTAAATGCTTTTATTTTCAATATTAAAAATCAGCAAACTTAAAGAAAAAAATTGGCCAGACCCTTTCTACCAATAAGCTAGACTTGCTATAAACTAATAATTAAGATAGTATAAGTACTGGAAAAGACAAATAGCCAACTGGACTAGAAAAATTAAAAACCCAGAAACAGATCTACATATATATGGAAATTAGTACAGTATATTAAAGAGGACACATTACAATGATATAGTATGCAGTTAGACAAACATGATCATAGGATGGATGACATGCCAGGTACATAAGGTCACCAGGGCAGAAAGCCCCAGGTGCACAGCAAGGGACAATTATAGGGTGGGTCCTCTCCCCCAGGGTAACCTTTCCTCCCCTAGCATATTACTAGTCATGTGGTTTAAACCCCCTGATCTTTCATATCTCTGGTCTTGAGGTTCAAACCCTCCCCTGACCTTTCTTCCCATAGTATTTCAGTAGTCATGTGGGTTTAGACACCCTTAGAGAAGGAACAAGGAGTCGAGAATAGCCTCAAAGACTTCCATACAAGCCCTTACACAACCACTCCCTTAAGCCCTCAGGATAATGAGGTTCTAGCCAGCATGGGGTCTACTGACCACAGAGACAGAGTTTTGGTCAAACTAGAGAAGACATTTAGGTTCAGTTGTGTTTTTAGCTCTAGTCCCAAAAGAGCAACAAGGTCAGGCTGGGCAATGCCATGGTTGACATCAAGACCAGCTGCATTGACTAATGACACTCCCCCACATCCCTAAACCAAGAGCCCAAGATCCTGAAAGGATACACCTGGAAAGCTGATAAATATTCTATTGAGATCCTCCCTGAGACCTCCAGATAAAAGTCCTCAGGATGAAGGATCCAGTTCTCCCTAGTGCTCTACTCTCTCTCTTCAGCACGTACTCACCTTTCTCCACCTCCTTAATTCACCAGGCTGTCCGGCCTTCGCTGATGCCCTGCCCCGGAGGTGGAAAAGTAACTCCCCCCCTCCCACCTTACGAAATTGACCTTTCAACATCGACATTCCTTCCGAAACCGTCACACACCGGTGGAGAATCCCTGCCTGAAAAAACAGTTTCAGGAAATAGCCAGACTGCAGAACAGACCACAGGCGTCACCTGACCCCAGAAAGCCCTAACTGCCACCAGTTTCTGCCGATAACGGCAGCCTCTGAAAAGTATAAAAACTTATCCCTTCCCCAGTTTTGGTGCGGCTTCTCCTGCTCCCCTCTCCAAGCAGGTGAACCTGCCCGTGTGCTCCCAATAAAGCCTGTTTAATTCGGTCTCTGTTTGGACTCACGGTTTTTCCTCGCGGCGGCGTAAAAAACCTAACACAGGTGTTCTCTCCTCTCCCTCTTCTCTTCTCTTCTCTGTCTCTGTCTCTCCTGCCTTCCCTGCCTTTCTTAACTTCCTTTCCTCATTTTCTTTTAAGGCAGATACCTTTGCTTTATTTCTCCTAAGTCTCAAGGACCCTTCTTTGGCCCCTATAACTTGTTTTACTGAGTCCATGCAACCTAGTTGGCTCAGTTTTTCTACCTCTGTGACTTTCTATATAAATTTTCTCTTATAATTACTAATTATGAGTTCTTGGCTCTGAATTCTTTCTCAGCCATACTCAAGGACTGAGGTCTAACTTTGCCAGCCACATCTGGTAGTGTTTTGCCATTAACAGCAAACCAGATAAAAATGATATATTATTACATAGAAAAATGTTAGGCAATTGACTATCCAGATACAAGTTTAGACACTTATCTTACACCATACATAAAAATAAAACTATATGCGTTAGAGAGGGAAATAGAATATTGGGGACTAGCTACTAGTTAAGAGAGATATTAAGTATGCTCTATTAACTGTGATTATTTTTGTTCTGATTAAAGAAAACACATTCTAACCTGACTGGGAGTTGTACACACCCACGACCTGAAAGTCAACCTTGGAATGTGGTCCATTCTCATGTGAGAACTGCTTATTATCAAGGAAAGATAAACAACCTTGTTACCTAAACAATAGAGTCCTCCCAGCCCACAATACGTATAGGTAACCAGTAGCCATTATACCCATTCTTACTCCTTTTGCCTACTTCCTTATATAATCTTTGTTCTACCCAATATAAGTAGCTGGTTTATTGGAGGGGAGAGATACAGAGTAGATTTTCATAGATGACCAGCTACTCTCCCATACTGCCTGCATCACTGGAATAAATGCTCCTATATGATTCAACCCTGTGTTTGCTTAAGTAGTTTAAGTAGTGACAGGCAGCCCAGACTCATTGGTTCTCTGGTTTCAGATGGATTTATAATCAAAATGTGAAAAGCAAACCTTTAAAACTTGTTAAAGAAAATAGCCCTCGTTGGTTTCCTTGTGGATAGAGCGACGGCCTGCAGATAGAGCGACAGCCTGCAGACTTCAGGGACCCAGATTGGATTCCAGTCTGTTATAGTAATAATAATAAGGATAAAATATAAATATAAAATAAGAATTGAATGTGATATATTAAAAAGTGAAATGAAGTGTAAACACCCTTAAAGTGATGTGCATGTAAGAAATAGATAAAGTAGTTTGTACCCCAATTAGACCAAATAGCAGGACTCCGGGGACCCGCTGATAAGACACACTGAAGACGACCACTTGAGCACATAAAAGGAGCAAGCCCCAAAGGAGATTAGAGCCATTTGTTCTGCTCCTCCACAGACGGTCACTCTTCCTGCACCTGCCCAAGCTCTGCCTTGGACCATGGATCCGAACCGTGAGCCACAAGCCGAGGACTCTACGAGACACCCAGCCGCAGCTGCAACATCCAACGTCCAGTGTGTGTGTCCATCAGCGCGGATCTCTAGGTGGCCTGCCGAGGTCTGGAAACTACCAGGACTCTGGTAAATAAACTGTGTGTGATTCGTGCATTGCATGTCTATCTCCTGTGTAATTTATGCTCAGCCAATATTTAATAAGTGCCTTTGGTCATCCATATAAGTCCAACCTTTTGGCAGAGGATACACTTGGTCACCTGTGCTTACGTCCCTAGAGGAGAAATTGGGACACAGTCAAGGGCACATGCCCTGGTGCAGACTAGATCCTCAGTAGGAGGCATGCAGGAGGCAAAGGATCAATGATTCTCTCTCATCACTGATGTTTTTTGTTTTTCTTCTCTCTCTCCTTCTACCTTCCTTTCTGAAATCAATAAAAAAATATATGTTAAAAAAAGAAAATATATTTATAACTTCAGTGTAGGAAACAATTTCTTAAATAAGACATAAAAGCAAAAATAATAAAAGAAGTCATGATATATTTAACAGTTAAAAACTAGTTTTTGACAAAAGATAACAAAATTAAAAGAAAGAGAAGGTGCTTGTCTTTGGCAATGGAGGAGACTAGAAACGGGGAAATTATTTGTCACATTTAACAGATAAAGGATTAACTTCTGAAATAGCACCTTTAACTCAATAATAAGGGCCAACAGCCCACAATAAAAATGGATAAAAAATAGGCAATTCACAAAAGATAAAATATAAATGACCAATAAACATATTATAAAGTACTCAGCTGGTTTGGCTCAGTGGATAGAACACCAGCCTGTGGACTAAAGAGTCCTGGGTTCGATTTCAGTCAAAGGCACATGCCCAGGTTGTGGGCTTGATCCCAAGTCGGGGGTGTGCAGGAGGCTGCCGATCAGTGATTCTCTCTCATCATTGATGTTTCCTTCTCTCTCTTTCTGTCCCTTCCTTTCTGAAATCAATAAAAAATATTTTTAAATTTTTTTTAAATAAAGTACTCAATGAATAGTTAGAAAAATAAAAATTAAGTAGATTCCATTTCATAAATCTCATACTCATCAGATTAACAGAATTCTTTTGTTTGTTTTAACACTGTTGTGCCTTTATTTAAAACACAATTGCACAAAAGTATTAACTTCAAAGATTCTTAGGGAGAGTTTTGAGGAATTAAACACACTATATACATACTGCCATACAAAGAAGCATTAAAGTAGAACTGTAAACTTCTATAAAATATAAAACCTACCCTTACTTATTTGCATGAAAATATCACCAACAAAGCTAAATAAGTCTTAAAAAGTTTTTTGGAGGCTCTTATGTGCCATTTTCAAACCAAAAAACTCTTATTGATTGCACAATAAGATGATTGATAAGAAAGATTTATATATAGATTTAATTTCAAAAATAAGTTATGTTATAATCTGTAAAACAATGTGATGAGAATTCTTAGGGATTAAACAGGTGATTTCAATTGTTTAAAAGGAATAAAATGTTAATGATTTGGATATTTGAATCCCACTAAAATAAGTTAGCATGAAATGCAGGCAGGGAAGAGGTCCAGTGGAAAACAAAGGCAGGTGCAACATAGGCAGGGGCAGACAAGGCAGTTTGAGCCAGTCTAATCATAGGAACCAACCCTGTAGAAATAGTAAAATGTTTCTGGACTCAAAGTGGGAGGAATGTGAAACTAGGGAGAGTCTGTATCAACAAGGTATAGGAACACATAGAAACAGAGAAAGTTCAGGTCCTTTGCTGGGCAAGAACAGTGAGGGAATAAACCATGTGGCTACACAGGTAGATATAGAGCAGGCTTGTAGCAAATATATACCTCTAGAGTACAAGGATTCACAGGCAGACACTATTATTGGGGGCCCTCCCTGTGTGGGGAGTTTAAATATGCTTGTAATAAATTTTCTTCATTTTTGCTTAAATCTTCTGGTACAAGGAGCTCATTCTACAGCATCGAGAGACACAACCCTGGGGGGAAAAAACCTCGGCTCACTGTTCCAGTTATCAACCCCACTAAACTTATCCCAAGTCTTTTCATTTCAGTCAGTTGTACCATTTTTTAAGTTTAAGAACATCCAGGTCAACCGAAAAAGTGTGAAGACCAACAACATTATTGGATGAAGATGTGTGTCAAACTCAAAAACAACTTGCAGAAAGATTAAACATTACTCACCAAAAAATTTCCAATTGTTTACAAGCAATGGGAAAGATTTTAAAGAAAAGGAAATGGGTTCCACAGCAACTCAACGAAAGACAAATGGAAAACCGAAAAGTCATCAGTAATATGTTGCTTCAACTGCATGAAAGAAAGTCTTTTTAGCATTGAATTGTGACTGGTGATGAAAAGTGGATTTATTTTGAGAATCCCAAATGCACAAAATCATGGGTTGATCCAGGTCAACCATCAACATCGACTGCAAGACCAAATCACTTCGGAAAGAAGACAATGCTCTGCATTTGGTGGGATCAGAAAGGTGTACTGTATTATGAGCTTCTAAAACCTGGTGAAATCATTAATACTAATTGCTACCAACAACAAATAATTTGAACCACTCTTTGATCGTAAAACCAGAATGGGCCAGAAGGCATAGCAAAGTAATTTTGCTTCATGATACCGCACCATCAGACACTTCAAAACCAGTTAAAGACACGTTAAAAGATCTTTCCTGGGAAGTATTAACCCACCTGCCATATTCACCAGACCTTGCTCCTTCATATTACCACTTTTTCAGATCAATGGCACACACACTTTCTGAGCAGCACTTCAAAACATATGAAGTGGAAAATTGGGTCTCTGAATGGTCTGCCTCAAAACAAGAAAAGTTCTATTGGGAAGGTATCCACAAATTAGCTGAAAGATGGGGAAAATGTGTAGCTAGCAATGGACATTACTTTGAATAAAGCACTTTTGATATTTCTCTTGAAATTATCGCGTTTTCTTTGACTACAAAATCCGCATTATTAACCGGTACACCTGGTATATGACTCTTTGTACTTTTAAATTTGCATTAATAATAAATAATTGGCTTTGTCCTGTATCTCATATCCTCTTTCCAACCAGAGATTTTTTTTCACCAAGTTTCCTACATATTTTTAGCAACAATTGGTAGCTCAGCACTCACTAGCAGCTAGGATTAAGGACACAGAGATAAAAAAAAAAAAAAGTGAAAACCTGGCATCCAAACAGGCACCTGGTATTGCCAGTGCTTTTTTGCTTGCTGCGACTTTTGGAAGTAGTATTGAATTCTACCTTTGTGACCCTTTCTTAAATTATCATCGATAAGAGAACCTGGCTACAAGTCAGGCAAAGGTTATGTTAGGGTCAGAAATAGAACATTGGGGACTAGCTGTAGTTATAAGAAATAATAATCATGCTCTGTTAAATGTGATGGTTTTGTTTTGATTAAAGAAAGCACATTCTAACATGGCTGGGAGTTGTAAACCCCAGGGATCTGGGAGTCTATTCTCATCTGAGAACTGCTTATTATTATGGAAAAATTAAAAACCTTGTTGCCCAAGCAATGGAGACCCCCAGCCCACATTGCCTGTAATCTGTGACCATTATACCAATTTTTTTTAAAAATATATTTTATTGATTTTTTTTACAGAGAGGAAGGGAGAGGGATAGAGAGTTAGAAATATCAATGAGAGAGAGACATCGACCAGCTGCATCCTGCACACCCCCCACTGGGGATGTGCCCGCAACCAGGATAGATGCCCTTGACCAGAACTGAACCTGGGACCCTTTAGTCCATAGGCCTATGCTCTAGCCACTGAGCCAAACCGGTTTCGACCATTATAGCCATTTTTACTTCTTTTACCTACTTCCCAATGCCTGTAGTACCCATTTTACCCATTTTCATACCTACTATTTTTAAAAAATATATTTTATTGCTTTTTTATAGAGAGGAAGGGAGAGGGATAGAGAGCTACAAACAGCAATGAAAGAGAAATATCGATCAACTGCCTCCTGAACACTTCCTACTGGGGATGTGCCCTCAACCAAGGTTCATACCCTTGACTAAAATCGAACCTGGGACCCTTCAATCCGCAGGCCAAACGCTCTATCCATTGAGCCAAACCAGCAAGGGCTACCCATTCATTATTCTATTTTCCCTACTTCCCCATTTAATCTTTGTCCTGCCCAATATAAAGAGGGGGGTTGGGTGAGTACAAAGCAGATTTTCATGGATGACCTGCTGCTTTCCCATACTGCATGCATTACTGGAATAAATGATCATATATGATGCAACCCTATCTCTGCTTAATTGGTTCAACTAGTGACAGGAAGCCTGGGATCATTCGTTGTCTGATTTCAGTTGTACTGCTTGGGTATTTAATCTAGTCCCTCAAGCTACAGAGCTTCCAGGGTCCAGCTTAGACTTATTAACATCTGAAAAGCTTGTCTCTTTTCAGATTTACTGAGTACCAGGACTTCCTTGGATTCCCATGGGAAAATTTTAGTTCTCCTTGGCAGAGACTCTATAAAAGACCCTCCTTTGAAAGAACAAAGCAGGAGACTTCTGGGACTAAAAAAGACAGAGGCAAATCCTTATAACCTTCCATTTCTCCCACTCTAATTGGTCATTTGTGGGGGGAAATTTTGTTTTTTATTAAAGAGCTTTAAGCCCTCAAATCATCAGAAAATAGGCTCCTAGGCAGACCCAAAAACCTACAGGAGGTGAAGCAGATTCTGTTGCCTGGATGCAGAAACAAGAGCAAATGTTCCTTGGGGAAAAATTTGTTTCTTTAGCACAGGAAGACAATATTCTTAAGAGACTGATTCCTCCATTGCTGGCTAGCTTCTCGATCAATTAAAAAATTTACAGAGGAGGGAACCAAAGTGCTGCAACTTAAAGTTCACATTCTAACCTCTGTTAAGTCACAATCACATTACATACTGGTACAATGGTGGCCAAGAAATGCATGTAAGTGTGATATAAAGTGGTAATATTCAACAATAAGATCGGTACTTCAAAGCATATACACATGTATACACACATAACGTTCATACCCCACATATGAAAGAAAATACATACAATGTTCACATAAAATGTTATTAGAGAACCTGGATTTTAAGAGCCTCTAATCACACTCCTAAGGACTAATATTGACAGGGAAATTTTCTCTAATTCAACTGGCATTTTCTATTCTGGTTTAATACAATCAGATCTAATCTTATATAAGGCCGCTGTGTCCCATGCTGATAGTTAATCCAATTGAGAAAGACAACTGTTTTAATACTTCTTAAAAACCACCAGAAAAACAATTCTTATGGCTTTTATTAATCACTACATTTCACACCTAACAGCACAACTTAAACTAACAGAATAAAGTGAAAAGGGTAATTTAAATATTGTTTTGGTAGAACTGCTTATTTTAAAATTAAAAGACTGAAGTCCAGGAGGAAGCATGATTTCCCCTACATCACAGAATTAACTAGTGCAGTGTCAGAGCTAAGTGTTAATAAGCACTAGCTAATTATATGACAAGACCTGATTATGTTCTTTGCTAGGTGAGGTGGGAGGGAAACAAAACACTCTTAGTATTTTAATAAAAAACATTCCACCCCTAGCTCTCCTGTTGGATTATGATATAATTTTATATTTCATAAAGTTAGATTTTTACATAGATGAATTTTGATGTAATTGTTTTTCAATTTGTATGTCCATTTTTACATTCCACTACAGTTGGAAAATAAATTGGATTGCTAAATAATTATACCAGTACTTATAAAGTGGTTAAGAAATAAATGAGATAAAATATACAGTGTTCCTGGTCCAGAACAAATGCTCAATAAATTATAGTTTCCCAAGTTCATAATGATGCCTTACATGTACCTATAGACTTGATTGTTTACAAAAGGGCTTTGACTCTCTGATTAGTCTCATGACTGCATGAGTGAGAGAAAATATTCTTCTCCTTTAAAAAAAAAAAAGTAAAGGGGCACAGAAGATATAACTAAGTTGCCCAGCATCACCTCAGAGGTGGTCCAGTCTCAGAAGAAATCCTTGGATCTCAAAGTGTTCTTTCCCTATGCCAGTAGTTCTCAGGTTTCAGTGCATAACAGAATAAACTGAAGAGATTAAGTTTGTTAAAACATGCTCTATGCCCCACTTCCACAGTTTCTGATTCAGTAGATGTGGGATGGTGCCTGAGAATCTGCACTTCCAACATTTTGATAGTTGCTGCCCGTTAGGGACCACACTTTGAGGACTAGAGGTCTATGCCATACTCACAAGTTAGGAAGAGGTATTCTAACATAGGTTAAGGATCCCAGGGGTAATAGCTCCCTTGCTCAGAGTATCACAGAATATCAGAGCTGCAGGGGACCCTGGAAATCACCAATCCCAGTGGTTATAGGCCCTTGTTTATTATTTGAATAAAACAATACAATTTTGAAAATCACCTTTGCGTGGCTCTACCCTTAGAGATGTTGAATTCAACTGTATAGGATGAAAATGAGGATTCTACTGAAAGAATCCTTTGCTAATAGAATCACTGACCTTACAAGAAAAGGTAAAGAACTTCTTCAGGCTAAAAACAACTGAACATAGAGAATAATTAAAATCCCATTAAAAACTGAGATCTCTTGCAAAATTAATTATCCTATATAATAAAAGGCTAATATGCAAATTGACCAAACAGCAGAATGACGGGTTGCTATGACGCGCACTGACCACCAGGGTGCAGACACCCAACACAGGAGCTGTGCCTGGTGGTCAGTGTGCTCTCACAAGAGGAGCGCCGCTCAGCCAGAAGCTGGGCTAACAGCTGGCAAGTGCAGAGGCGGTGACAGGAGAGCACTAAGGATGTACAACTGCTGGCTTAGCAGTTAGACTTTCCCCAAGGGCTCCTGAACTGGAAGAAGGTGCAGGCCAGACTGAGGGACATCCCAAGTGAACAAATTTTGTACACTGGGCCTCTAGTGTATTATAAAAAAGTAAAATATATATTTCCTCTCCTTTCTTCTCTTAACTAACATAAAAAGCAATCATAAACACAATATGTATATAATTATAGTAGAGGCACAGTACATTAAATGCATGTGTGGGGGGAGATTACCTCAGCCCAGCCTGCACTCTCCAATCTGGAACCCCTAGGGGGATGTCCCACTGCCAGTTTAGGCCCAATCTCTCTCATAATCTGGGACTGCTCACCTGCGTGCCAGCCTGATTGCCTCCAACAGCCCCCCCATGCCAACCTGGTTGCCCCCAAATGCCCACCCCCAATGGACTGATCACCCCATACAGTATGCTGTTCAGTCATTTGGTTGCCCCATGCAGCCTGCTGTTCAGCTGTCCATCCAGTTGTTTTGGTCATGACAGCCCCTGGCTTTTTATATATTAGGATTTAGGGGGCTATAATATAAGGAAGCATATTTTACATCAATTCAGAAAGGAGGAGTTTAGATAAAAGCAAAGCCATAAAAAAGTAAGGAAATGACACAAAATGGTAACTTAAATCACAAACAAATAAAGAGAACCAGAAGATGCACTCAAGAAGGTTAATATAACAAACTGTATAATTGTATGCTTATTCTACTTTCTTCTCTCAACTTCTTTAAAAGATATAATATCTTATAAGATAACTAGAGGCTTGGCATATGAAATTTGTGCATGGATACAGTCCCTAGGCCTGGCCAGTTATAGAAGTGCAAGTGTCTGGCATGAAAGGGCAGGTCCAAGCTGACCTCTGGGCCCTGGGTAGCGCCTTGGCCCCCAGACCTTGGAACCCCGCAGGCTACCTCCGCCTGAGTCACAGTGCCTGTATCCCCATGCAGAGATGCGCTGAGAATGGACAGACACTACAGGTCAGGGTGCAGCGTGGGCCTCTGGGCCACCTAGTGGCACTGCACGCTATAGTCCAGCCAATCTCACAAACCAGCTCCTAGAAGAACCCATGGAGAGCCCAACCAGCCCCTGCAGTCCTGGTTGCTGCAGACAGGCTCACCCAGAAGACATTGCACTGGTGCAGGGGAGGTTTCTCATAAACATCTGTCATCTGAGCATGGGGGCTCCCCTGCATGTGAGCCCTGGCATCCCAGGGGAAGGTAGCAAGGGGAGTGAGATCAAGCTCAGTGGACACCCCACATTCTCACTGCACCTCCGTTCCATCAGCCTTGCCCCAAGGTAGCCGGCTAGAAGTCACAGTGTGTCACTGATGCCACCATATTCTAGACTACCTCCTGGTGGTAAGTGTACATCATAATAAGCAGTGGAACTCCTAGTTGCCCTCCTTGTCGAGGGGACAATTTGCATACTAGGCTTTTATTATATAGGATTGTTATAACAAAAAGTCTTGGATTTCTAAATATACAAATGTAATATGTATAACAATAAGAGCAGTAATAGCATTTAATACAAAAGAAAGCAGTAAGTGTGGGATATATGAACAAAAACATGAGATGTATTAGAAAGTGAAATGGCAGACATATTTCCAATTATATCAATAATTTTAATGTGAATTAATCAATGAAACAAACAAAAGACAGTGAGTGACAAACTGCATTTATTTTAGTCCAACTTGCATGCTGTCTACAGGAAACATATATTACATTCAAAAAATACAAATTAGTCAAAACTAAAAAGGTAAAAAAAGATATAAGAAAGCTTTAGGTGCCATCCTATCTAATAAAAGAATAATATGCAAGTGAACCATCACTCTGCTATATCCACAAGCCATGCCCACCAGCCAACCAGGAGCAAGTATGCAAATTAACACAACCAAGATGGCTGCAGCCAGAGAAAGAGCAGGAAGGAGGCTTGGGTTTCCACAGCAATGGAGGAAGCCAACTTTTCCACACACCCTGGCTAGCACAGATCTCCACTCCAGGCTACAAAGTTTCAATTATAGAAGATAAATAAATCCCAACAGAAATGGTCACTACCACAGAGCAAGTAGGCCTGCAGGGGAGGGAAGTTAGTGTCGACCAGGCCTGCGGGGAAGGGCAGTATTGGGTACCCAGGCCTGCAGGGGAGGACAGTTGGGAGAAACCAGGCCTGCAAGGAAGGGCAGTTGGGAGCGATCAAGCCCGCAGGGGAGGGCAGTTAGAGGTTACCAGGCCAGCAGAGAAAGAAAGTTGGGGGGGGGGAGGACCAGGCTGACAGAGGAGGGAACTTAGGGGTGACCAGGCCTACAGGGGAGGGCAGTTAGGGGCAAACAGGCTGGCAGGGGAGCAGTTAGGCATTAATCAGGATGGCAGGGGAGTGGTTAGGGGGTGATCAGGCTGACAGGCAGAAGCGATTAGGGGCAATCAGGAAGGCAGGCAGGCGAACAGTTGGGAGCCAGCAGTCCTAGATTGTGAGAGGGATGTCTGACTGCCCATTTAAATGGGCAGTCAGACATCCCTCAAGGGGTCCTAGATTGGAGAGAGTGCAAGCTGGGCTGTGGGACAACCACCCCCCACCCTGCCATGCACGAATTTCATGCACCAGGCCCCTAGTATACATATAAGATAAAATAGATTTCAAAGTAAAAAACTATAGTGGAAATAAAAAAAGGAAATTTTATAATGATAAAAGAGCTATTACATTAGGAAGCTATAATAATTATAAACATGTAGATACCTAAAAATAGAACCCACAAAATATATAAATCAAAACATGATGGGCGGGCCCCTCCCTTGGCGGCGCGGAGGACCACACAGAGAGGGGAAGTCAGGTGGCCGCAGCCGCCTCTGCCGCCTGGGTTGGTAGCCAGGAGGAAAATGGCGGATCTGGAGGAACAGTTGTCTGATGAGGAGAAGGTGTGTATAGCAGCAAAATTCATCATTCATGCTCCTCCTGGAGAATTTAATGAAGTGTTTAATGATGTCCGGTTACTGCTTAATAATGATAATATTCTCAGGGAAGGGGCAGCCCATGCATTTGCACAGTATAACTTGGACCAGTTTACTCCAGTAAAAATTGAAGGTTATGAAGATCAGGTATTGATAACAGAACATGGCGACGTGGGAAATGGAAAGTTTTTGGATCCAAAAAATAGAATCTGTTTCAAATTTGATCACTTAAGAAAGGAAGCGACTGATCCAAGACCGTATGAAGCAGAGAATGCAATTGAATCATGGAGAACTTCAGTAGAAACTGCTCTGCGAGCTTATGTAAAAGAACATTATCCGAATGGGGTTTGCACTGTATATGGTAAAAAAATAGATGGACAGCAAACCATTATTGCATGCATAGAAAGCCATCAGTTCCAAGCAAAAAACTTTTGGAATGGTCGTTGGAAGTCAGAGTGGAAGTTTACAATCACTCCTTCAACCACTCAAGTGGTTGGCATCTTGAAAATTCAGGTTCATTATTATGAAGATGGTAATGTTCAGCTAGTGAGTCATAAAGATATACAAGATTCCCTAACAGTGTCTAATGAGGTGCCAACAGCAAAAGAATTTATAAAGATAGTAGAAGCTGCAGAAAATGAATACCAGACTGCCATCAGTGAGAATTATCAGACAATGTCGGACACTACTTTCAAAGCCTTACGTCAACAGTTGCCAGTTACACGCACTAAGATTGATTGGAACAAGATCCTCAGCTACAAGACTGGCAAAGAAATGCAGAATGCATAAGATGAACATTGCATGATCAGATCATTTTAGTGTCTTTGTGTTTTTAAAAAAATTATTGCAAATTATTCAGAATGATCAAGCTACGCAGCCAGGTGGGCTGTTGCCATTTAAAGATCACTGTAATTAGTTTGGTTAGAGCACAAAGCTTAGCTAATCAGCCATTTTAATTTCTTTTGTTCAAAGAGGATTGAAAATAAGTTTAGTTTAAATGTCTTTCACTTTCTGTTATGCCTTTCTTACAATGAAGAGATGATTCCTCTAGTTTAATATTAAAAGTTTTTGAAGTGTTTCAAAAATATTTTAATTACCATACCCCTAAAATTATGTCTTTTGGTTTATGAAGTGTGTAACTTTGATATTTGCCAGTTATTTTTAAAGGGGTCAATAATGGTGGTTGATGGATTTAGCCATATATGCTGCTAAAGAAATTGTCTACCTTTTCCCCCTCACCTTTTCCAATTATGAAAATTGAGATTAGAGGGAAAGCATTTTCTATACCAATTGTGTTTAAAGCTTTCAAGAAGGTTATTTAGCTAGCTTGGTGTTGAACTAAACTTTTTTTAAACAAGGCCAAGGTCTAATGCTGTTTTGAGATTCTAAAATGAAAAACTTATTTCAGAATGCATATAATGCTTTTTTCTTGTGAGTATGCAAATTAGCTTGAATTCCATATGTTCTTGAGTTATTTTTATCATGAAGCCACAAATGTATTATAACAAGGCAAATTGTAATATATATATAATCCTGAACTATGATCATCTCAGTTGATTTTTTTCTCTTACATTGAAAAGTACTGAAATTCCATGTGACATTAAGATGAAAATTTTCTTATTTATTTGAGTAGAAAATCACTTACCAGTGAGTCATATATTATTTTTAAATACTTTCTTTAAAAATTGTGATTCTTAACTGGTTGTAAATTAGAAAAGCTGGGAGTACATAAGGTATGCAGTCACAGTCTAAATTTTTCCATCTTCCTGTGCATCATATGCATGTTTATAATATTTTTTAAAATACAATTACTGATGCTACAGGGATTTCAAGCCTGTGGTAAATGTTAGTATTTAATATAGGGAGTGGATTGGATTATGGTTTCATCAATCAAGTACCGCTTATTATACTCCAGTGGAATTCTTTCCTCACATACTCCTGTAAATGTCTGGGCCTGGAAATGTTTTTTTAAAAAATACCACTTTTATTATGCACAATAAAATATTTCATTAGCAAAAAAAAAAAAAGACAAAATTGAAGGGCAAAATAAATAATTCAACAATAATAGTTGGAGAATTCAATTCTTCACTTTCAATAACGGTTAACAGACAGAAAATCAATACAGAGATGTAAGATGTTGAAAAGATCATAAAATAATGCAACCTAATATATACCTATGAACCTCTCCACCCAACAATATTCTAAGGTGCACATATTACATTCTAGCAGATAAACCATATGCTAATCCATAAAAGCATCCTGAATACATCTGAAGGAATTAAAATCATAAGAAATATGTTCTGTGAACACATTAAAATGATATTAGAAATTAAGTAATAATGGATATAAAGTTGAATAATACACAAATATATGGAAAATAACACACCACTAAATGGGTGAAATAAGAAGTCAGAAGGAAAAATTAGAAAATATTTTGAGATGAATGAAAATAAAAACACAACATACAAAACCTTAGAACATGTAAGTAAATCAGTGCTTACAGTAAAATTTAAAGCTATAAATGCGTATAAAAAAAAGAAAATGGACATATTGCTAGAAAAATACAATCTTCCAAAACTAAATTAGGAAGAATAAGAAAACCTTAATAGACCAATAACACTTGATAAAATTGAAGCAGAAAAACAAACAAACAAAAAACAAAAAAAACTTCCAGCAAACAAAAGCCTTGGTCCAACAACTTCACCAGGGAGCTTTACCAAACATTCAAGAAAGACTAACACCTATCGTTCTCAAACTATTCCAAAAAATTCAACAAGAAGGAACACTTCCAGACTCTTTCTATGAGGTCAGCATTACCTTAATCCCAAAATCAGATAAAGATAAGACAAGGGAAGAAAATTACTGGCCAATATCCCAGATAAACATAGATGCTAAAATGCTTAACAAAATTTTAGCAATTCTGAACCAGCAATAAATTAAAAAGATAATATGTAATGACCAAGTGGGATTTATGCCAGGGATATAAGTCTGGTACAATACCCCAAAATCAATAAATGTGATACGGTACATCAACAGAGTGTAAGACAAAAGTCACATGACCATATCAATTGATGGAAAAAAGCATTTCACAAAATCTAACCTCTTTTTTTATAAAAACGCTCAGCAAAATGGGAATGGAGGGATCACACCTCAACATAATAAAAGCCTTATATGACAAACCTACAGCCAATATAAACTCAATAAACAAAAACTAAAACCATTTCCCTTAAAAATAGGAACAAGACAGGGATGCCACTTTCAAGATAGTACTGGAAGTGCTAGCAATAGTGATCTGACAAGAAGAAATAAAAAGTATCCAAATTGGGAAAGAGCAAGTAAAACTGTCATTATTTGCAAATGACACAGTATTGGATGTAGAAAACGCTAAAGACTCAATCAAAAAAATATCAGATTTAATAAATAAAGTCCACAATGTAGCAGAATATAAAATTAACACCCAGAAATCTGTGACATTTTTATGCACCAATAATGAACTCTCAGTAGGAGAAAATAAAAACAATCCCATTTGCCATTGCAACAAAAAATTAAGATACATAGGAATAATCTTCACCAAGGATATAAAAGACCTGTATTTGGAAAAATACAGGACATTGAAAAAAGAAATAGAAAAAGATATACACAAATGGAAGAATATACTGTGTATATGGATTGGTAGAATCAACATCATTAAAATGTCCATACTACTCAAGTAATCTATAAACCCAACATAATCCCTATTAAAATACCAATGGCATATTTCACAGATCTATATCACACTCTCCAAAAATTTATATAAAACTAAAAAAAGACTCAAATAGATGCAGCAATCTTGAGAAAAATGAACAAAATTGAAGGGATCAGAATATCAGATATTAAGTTATAGTACAAAGTCACTGTACTCAAAACATCCTGGTACTAGCATAAGAACAGGCATATTCTATCTAATAAAAGAGTAATATGCAAATTGACCATGGTCTCTACTATGCCCCAAAGTCACGCCTACCAACCACACCCACCAGCCAGTCAGACCAGTATGCAAATTAACCCAATCAAGATGGCTACAGCAACAGAGAAGTAGGAGGGAGACTCGGGTTGCCCCTGGCGATGGAGGAAGCCAAGCTTTCTGCAAACCCTGGCCAACCAGGCCTCTGCTTAAGTCAACGAAGTTTCAATGGTTGCTGCCCCAGAGTGAGCAGAAAGCTTGGCTCCAGTCTAGGCTGCAAAGTTTCAATTGTACAAGATAAATAAACCCAAGATACCAGGGCCTCCGCTTGGGTCGCCAGGGGGCGTGGCTGGCCTGCAAATCACCACAGACCTCTCACCCAGGCTAACCCTCGCTCCAAGGGAACACCCACCCTGATCCAGGACACCCTTCAGGGCAAACCAGCCGGCTCCCACCCATGCATCAAGCTTCTATCCTATCTAATAAAAGAGAAATATGCAGATTGACCATCACTACAACACACAAGATGACTGGCCCCATGTGGTCAAAAGATCCTGCCCCCATGTGGACACAAGATGGCCAGCAGAGGAGAGCAGTTGGCAGGGACCAGGCCTGTAAAGAAGGGCAGTTGGGGGTGATCAAGCCTGTAGGGGAAAGCAATTAGGGGTCACCAGGCTGGCAGAGGAGGGAAGTTGGGGAGAACAGGCCTGCAGAGGATGGCAGTTAGGGGTGACCAGGCACATAAGGGAGGGCACTTAGAGGCAAACAGGCTGGCAGAAGAGCAGTTAGGCATCAATCAGGCTGGCAGGGGAGTGGTTAGGGGGTGATCAGGCTGGCAGGCAGAAGGGGTTAGGGGCAATCAGGAAGGCACAGTTGAGCAGTTGGGAGCCAGCAGTCCTGAATTCTGAGAAGGATGTCCAACTGCCCGTTTAGGCCCAATCCTACCTGGATCAAGCTTACACAGGCAGTCAGACATCCCATAGATTGGAAAAGGAGCAGGCTGGGCTGAAGGACAACGCCTCCCCCCCCCCTGCATAAATTTTGTGCACGGAGCCTCTAGTACAGCAATAAAACATAACAGGGGCCAAAACCGGTTTGGCTCAGTGGATAGACCGTCGGTCTGTGGACTGAAAGGTCACAGGTTTGATTCCGGTCAAGGGCATGTACCTTGGTTGTGGGCACATCCCCAGTAGGGGGCGTGCAAGAGGCAGCTGACCAATGTCTCTCTCTCTCATCGATGTCTCTCTCTCTCATCGATGTTTCTAACTCTCTATCCCTCTCTCTTCCTCTCTATAAAAATTCAATAAAATATATTTTTAAAAAAATATAACAGAGAACTGAGATATCAATCCAAGCCATTAAGCTCAATTAATATTTGACAGAGGCAAGAGCATACAACCGAGTCAATATAGTCTCTTCAATAAATGGTGTTGGGGCCCTAACCGGTTTGGCTCAGTGGATAGAGCATCGGCCTGCGGATTGAAGGCTCCCAGGTTCAATTCTGGTCAAGGGCATGTACCTTGGTTGCAGGCACATCCTTAGTTGGGGGTGTGCAGGAGGTAGCTGATCGATGTTTCTCTCTCATCGATGTTTCTAGCTTTCTATCCCTCTCCCTTCCTCCCTGTGAAAAATCAATAAAATATATAAAAATAAATAAAATAAAATAAAAGGTATTGGGAAGATTGAACAAATACATTCAAAAAAAATGAAACTAGATCACCAATTTATACCATACACAAAAATAAACTCAAGTGGATAAAGGACTTAAATATAAGATGTAAAGCCATAAAAATCCTGGAAGAAATCATTGGCAGCAAATTTCAGACATCTGTAGTAGCAATATGTTATGGATACTTATCCTAGGGCAACTTCCCTCCTCTGCCAGCCTGGTGACCCCTAATTGCTTTCCCCTACAGGCTTGATCACCCCCAACTGCCCTTCTTTACCCTAGGATTTTCTCCCTATTATGGAGAAAATAAAAAAAAAAATGGGACTACCATATTTTCAAGCGTATAAGACAACTTTTTAACCCAGGAAAATCTTCTCAAAAGTTAGGGGTCATCTTATACACCAGGTGTTGTCTTATAGGGCAGGTGCTGAAACTTCCAAGCCAGAATGGAGAATCTGCGGTCACCACATATGGTGGGGGGAGCTCAAAAACAGCCACGGCCGCATCCCTGCCATATGCAGTGACCCTATGAAAGAAGCAAAGGCGGTGCTGTACAAGTAGAGTAGAAGAAAATCCACTCACCAGGATTCGTGGAAAGAAGTGACTTAACGCAGTCCCGATGACGAGGTGAGGGGCCTCTCACTGGAAAGGTGTAAGTGAAGGGCGGAGCAAGTTGCAGGCGTCCAGGACTCCGGGGTATGGAAAAAAGAGAGTGGAGCTGTGCCCAGAAAAACATGCCTCTTTCACCCGTCTGGCCCGTCCTTGTATCCTAATACTGTACCTCCTTCTCTGCCTCTCAGATCTCGCTCCTGAGGACTGCAGTGAAGCGGCGCAGGTGCACATGTGTGAGATCTGAGAGGCAGTGAAGGAGGTAATAGGATACAAGGACGGGCCAGATGGGTAAAAGAGGCGTGTTTGCGCTACCACTCTGATAGTCTTGGAGACAGGGAGGGCTGGGCAGGCAGGGACAGCTGTCTAATCCAAGCAGGCTTTGTATAAAACAACCAGCCAATCACGGGTAAGGTACATTGCTTGCCGTGATGGGCTGGTTGTTGTATACTCAGTACCACATACAGTACAGCACCAGTATCTGTACCTGTTCATACAGTATAGCACCAGTACATACAGTACAGTATACAAACGTCCAACAGTCAAAACCCCATCATGGCTCCATCATCAAGAAGAAAGAAATATGAAGCCAGTTTCAAACTTAAAGCTGTAAACTTTGCCATGGGACATAATAACTGTGTTCCTGCAAGACAGTATGGAGTAACAGAAAAGATAGTTCGGGACTGGAAAGCAAATGAAAAAGCATTAAAGAGTATGCCAAGGGGTAAGTGTGCATTAAGAAGAGGCACCCCACATTGGCCAGAACTCGAAAAACATGTAGCAGATATGGTGATATGAAATAAAATACATTTTTTGCACTTCAGTGGGCCAAATATAACCCAGATCACAGCAACAGATTTAAGGCCACTGTATCCTGGTGTACTAGATTCATGGGAAGACATAATATGGTACTGAGGCAAAAGACAAAAATTTCCCAAAAATTACCTGCAGATCTTGATAGCAAAGTAAATAGTTTCCATTGATACATAATACAACAGCAAACTAAACATGGCTATGCGTTAAGTAGTATTGGAAATACAGATGAAACTCCAATGAATTTTGATATGGTTGGAAATAAAACTGTTCATCAAAGAGGTGAAAAAACAATTTTAATTAAAACAACAGGACATGAGAAGTCCAGTTTTACAGTAGTACTAGGATGCACAGCTGATGGCACCAAACTGAAACCAATGATTATTTTTAAAAGAAAAACAATGCCAAAACTCAAGTTCCCTGTTGGTTGTTTTGTACATGTGAATGAAAAAGGCTGGATGGATGAAGAAGGGGTAAAGCTATGACTTGATAATGTATGGAGCAGGCGACCAAGGGGATTTTTTAAAAAACGTACTGGTGTGGGATATGTTCAGGGCTCATTTAACTCCCAGCACCGAGCAAAGGCTTGCAAGACTAAACACAGATGCAGCAGTTATTCCTGCAGGATTGACATTGCTGGTACAGCCACTGGATGTGTACCTAAACAAGCCATTTAAAGATCGCATTCGAGAACAGTGGAATGAATAGATGGTTAGCAGCGAAAAAGTCATTCACAAAAGGAGGAAACATGCAGCTCCACAGTTGGATGTTTTGTGCAAGTTTGTCATAAAAGCCTGGAATGATATTGATGTAGAAACAGTAATCAAGTCTTTCAAGAAGTGTGGCATATCAAATTAATTAGATGGTATGGAGGATGACTACCTGTGGCAAGACGAAAAGTAAGCTGAAGCTGAGACCACACCATATGATATGGAATTCAATTCATATGATGACTGCCTTACAAATGTATCACAAGATGTCATTGATGTATTTATGATATCAGCTGATGAATAGGAGGATTTTGAAGGCTTTTAAGGGGAAATTGTTACCCCACCAAAACCTGTAAAAATACCGTAGCTTGCAGTTATGATGAGCGTTGCTAACTCGCCAGGGACTTGCCCGGCACTTTCTCTCTCTCTATTGTTTGTTATCTTCCTCCTATCATCCTCAGTTCCAGTTTTGTTGACAGCTTAGAAAACAAACAGCATGGCAGTTCCAATAAGTTTATTGACTTATCCTTCCTTTCAGCTTTATAGTGAATTAGGAAAAGTTTAATCCGCTTGCACTGTATTATGTTTACATGTTTGATGACAAACAACCTTATGTTTATAAGTGACAGTTTTCCTGCTAAGTATCTGCATGTCATAAGCATTTGAATTAAAATTACCATATTGAAATCAAATCTGATTTTTTTTTAATTTTTATTTGGTGTGCATTGGAAGAGGCATGGTCTTATATGGTGAGTATATCCCAAACTCTATATTTTAACTGGAAAAGTTGGGGGTCGTCTTATACTCCGGAAAATATGGTACATCAAACTGCAAAGCTTCTGCACAACAAAAAAAAAAAAAATCAAGAGAGCCCACTGCATGGGAGAATATATTTGTCAAGGATACATCCGATAAAGGGTTAATCTCCAACATTTACAAAGAACTCATACAACTTAACAAAAGGAAGACAAATAATCTGATTAAAAATTGGGCAAAGGATCTAAATAGTAGACACTTTTTGAAAGAAGACATTCAGAAAACCAAGAGAAATATGAAAATACGTTCAAAGTCACTAATCATCTAAGAGATGCAAATCAAAACGACAATAAGGTACAATCTCACACCTGTCAGAATGGCTATCATCAACAAATGAACAAAGGACAAGTGCTGGCGAGGATGTTTAGAAAAAGGAACCCTCGTGCACTACTGGTAGGAATGCAGACTGCTGTAGCCACTTTGGAAAACAGTATGGAGTTTCCTCAAAAAATTAAAAACGGAACTCCTATTTGACCTAGTCATTCCACTTCTAGGAATGTATCCCAAGAAATCAGAAAAACCAATCAGGAAGGATATACGCACCCCTATGTTCATAGCAGAACAATTTATAATAGCTAAGATTTGGGAACAGCCTAAATATCCATCAGCTGATGAGTGGATTAAAAAAATGGTGGTACATCTATACAATGGTATACTCCCCTGCTGTAAAAAAGGAAGAATCCTTACAATTTTCAACAGCATGGATGGACATAAAGAGCATTATACTAAGGAGCATAAACCAGTCAGAGAAAGATAAATATCACATGATCTCAGTCATTTGTGGAATACAACAAACAACATAAACTGATGAATAAAAAACAGATCCAGAGATAGAGAAGCATCAAACAGACTGTCAAACCTTAGAGGGAACGCAGGGGTGGGGGGCGGATAAGAGCTCACTAAACAACTTGTATGCATGCATATACGTATTACCAATGAACACAGATAGTAGGGGATTGAGGACATGTGCTGGGGGGTGAGAATGGCTGGGGAGAGGTGAATGGGAGAAAAAAAGGAGACATATGTAATATTGAAAAAAAAGATGGCAGAGTAATTAATGCTATTCTCATCTCCCCACATGAATAAATCAAAATTATAACTAAATTATACAACAAAGACACTTGAGAACCAATTGAAGATTGGCCAAAAAGAATTCCTATAAATAAGGATAAAAAGAGGAAACCATAAGCAAGATGGCCCTATATCCAGATATAACAGCTTATGATGGAGAGAAACATCTTAGCTGAGATAGAGGTTGGGGTAGCCCCACACCTGGCTCCTGAATCTGGAACACCAGTGGCAGGAAGAGAAGTCCCCACAAAATTCGGGTATGAAAAATCAGTGGGAACTACATCCTGGTGAAACAAGTTACAACTGGAGACGCAGGTGTCCTCTTAAAAGAGTACATACCTATTCACTCACAAGCACTTACCCTAAGCTCCAGTGAAGGGACAGAAGCTTGAAAAGCATTAGGGACATATTTCATCAGGGACATATCTGGAGGAAATGAATTGTCTGGCTTCAGGGCGAGAGCTAGAAAGGCATCTCATTCCAGGAATAAAGTGCTGGCAGGAGCCTTTGTTCCTTTGATGAGACCTCCCATAACACAACTGGCAGGTGTAGGCATGCACTAAGTCTGAATCTTCATCAATTTGTCTAACAGAGCTCTCATCACCCTGCTGATGCTCTGAGATGCAGCCCCATCCAATCCACACATAGCCAGAATCTTTCACCAGCTGTTCCCCTCAAGTGGCCAGACTTAGCCTATACTTCGGACTTTCCTGAAATATCCAAAGGTCCACAAATCCCAAAAAAGCAGTGGCTAGTCCTGTATATCTTTCAACACGGCTCCAAGCATGACATTAGAGGCAGCTTGCCTCAGTTCACACATAGCTTCTACAAGGCACCTCCAAGCCCAGCACAGGCAGCTATCAACTGTAGATCACTTTGCAACTCCCACCAGGTGGCCCTGAGCTGAACATAGACAGCAGCTGACCTGTGTCTGCAAATGAGACCCTCCAAAGAGGACTCGAACCAACACACTGTGGCAGGCTTCAGACCATACTAGAGCACCAACAATTAGAAACTCAAATGACACATACAAAAGGTCAACTTGGCAGGATTTAGAGTCTTGTGAAACCAAATCCTGCCCCATGAGGTCAGCATCCACACCATAGCTTTCCAGCTGTAGTAATGACCAGTCCTCACAACAAAACAGACTGGAGGTCTATGCCACCAACTGATGTGCCAACAGCAATCAAGGCTCAAGTACAAGAATTTAGCACACATAATCCAAATAATGAACAAAACTGGAGCACCAGGATCAGGTGACCAGAAATACTAAGCCGCTGTGTCCCACAGGACACTTAGTATATAAGTTCATTCTGACAAGACTGGAAGATATGACAGATCTACGTAAAACATAGAAACAAACACAGTAAGGCATCCCAAATGAGTAGACAAAGAAACATGTCTGAATGAAAGAAAAGGACAATATTCCAGAAAATGAACTAAAGAAAATGGTGGGAAGCAGTCTACCAAACACAGAAATCAAAACACTGGTTATAAGAGAGCTCAATGAACTTAGGAAAAGACTAGAAGAACTCAATGATAACTTACACAAAGAGATAGTAACCATAAAAAAAGAACCAGCCAGAAAGTAAGAATCCAATTGAAGGAAGAATAGACTAGATAGAATCAATAGATGATTAGATAAAGCAAAGATCAAATCAGCAATTTGGAAGACAAGGTAGTGGAAAACAACTAATCACAACAGCAGAAAGAAAAAAGAATTTTAAAGGGACTTCTAGAACAACAAACATAACATTTGCATCAGAGAGGTATCAAAAGGAGAAGAGAGAGCAAGGGTTTGAAAAGCTATTTGAAAAGAAAAAAATAGTGGCAGAACAGATAAGACCTGACATGCAACTTTTCCAGGGCCAGCATGAAAATACAACTAATTTGGAGAACATTCACCTGGAATTACCAACTGAGGAGGAGATGTATATCAAGGAAGGACAGAAACACGAAGAGAGGAAACTCCCATTAGACCAGTGGTGCTCAACCTTTCTAATGCCACAAGCCTTTAATACAGTTCCTCATGTTGTGGTGACCCCCAATCATAAAATTATTTTTGTTGCTACTTCATAACTATAATTTTGTTACTGTTATGAATTGTAATGTAAATATCTGTGTTTTCTAGTTGTCTTAGGCGAACCTGCTAGTGGTTCTTAACCTGTGGGTCACGACCCACAGGTTGATAACTGCTGCTATAGAGCTTAAAACCATCAGAAAACACATATATTTACATTACTATTCATAACAGTAGCAAAATTACAGTAATGAAAATAATTTTATGGTTGGGGGTCACCACAACATGAGGAACTGTATTAATGAGTTGTGGCATTAGAAAGGATGAGAACCACTGCATTAGACTATCAACTGATATTTCAATAAAAACACTTCAGACAAGAAGGGAGTGACATGAAGTACAAAAAGTAATGAAAAGCAAGGGACTGAATCCAAGACTATTCTATCCAGCAAGGCTGTTATTCAAAATCAAAGACGAAATAAAGAGCTTTGCAGACAAGAAAAGGTTGAAAGAATGTATTACCATTAAACAAGCACTTCAGGAAATGCAAATGGGACTAGTGTAAGAAGAAGAAATGGAAAGACATAAAGAATAATAATGGTGCCCAGCCAGTATGGCTCAGAGGATGAGAATCACCTTATGAGGTTAACAGTTCAATTCCTGGGATATGCCTGGGTTGTGCTCTCAACCCACAGTGTGGGATATGCAGGAGGCAACTGATAAATTAATGTTTCAATCTCTCTGTCCCTTTCCATTCCTCTATGAAATCAATTATATATATGATGGCAATAAATAAGTACTAATCAATAATAATTTTAAATGTAAATGGCTTAAATGCTACAATCATAAGACATAAGGCAGCTGAATGGATAAGAAAGCATGCTGTCTAAAAGAGACCCTCTCCAAAAGATAGGTCTCACATGGAATAAAAGTGAAGGAATGGGAAAAAAATTTTCAAGAAAAGGTAAATTTAAAAATAAAGGTGTGGTAGGAAAACTCATATCTGACAGAATAGACTTCAAACTGATGGATACTAGAAGATATAAATGATAAACATATATGAACTAAATAGGAACAACCAAGTACATTAAAAAAAACCTCTAGAAGGACTTAAGGAGAGATCAACAGCAACACAATCATAGGAGGTGATTTTAACATCACACTGACATCACTGGACAGATCTTCTAGATAAAAAAAAATCAATATGGAAAAAGCAATACTTCATGACACACTAGATTAGATGGAATTAATGAAATTTTCAGACCATTTCACCCCAAAACATACATTCCTCTCAAGTGCACATGGGACATTTTGAAATATATACCACACAATAAGACACAAACTAAATCTCTACAAATTCATGAAGATTGAAATCATAAAAAGCATCTTCGTAAACCACAATGGCATGAAAGTAGAAATCAACTACAATGCAAACAATCAAACACATAGAGGCTATATAGCATGTTATTAAAGAATGAATGGGATACTAAAGAGATCAAAGAAAAAATATAATTTAAAAAAACAACATGGGAAAAACAATAAAAAGGAACACACAACAACCCAAAATATATGGGAAACAGTAAAAGCAGACCTAAAAGAGAGATTCATAGCACCACAGCCATACCTCAAAAAACAACAAAAACTATTAATAAGTTATCTCATCCTAAATATTAGAATTAGAGGAGAGAAATAAGAAACGCTCAGAGTATGAAGAAACCAAGATGGTGGCATAGATGAATACCTAAACTGCTGTCTCACACAACAATTTCAAAATTACAGCTAAAAGACAGAACAGACGTCATCCAGAACCATAGGAAAGCTGGCTGAGTGGAAATTCTACAGCTAGAGGGAAAGAGAGGGGCTCCCGAAGACCCAGAGGAGCTGCAAGAAGCTGAGGTACAGAGACATGAGTGTGGAGAGGACAGGCGGTGGAATGCTGGGCTGGCTTCCTCAGGCGGGAGGGAGATAGAAACTCCCAACTGCACTGAACTCCAGTTCCAACTGCACTGAACCCCAGTTTCAGACGAGACCCTGGGGACCCAGAATCATACGGGTACTCGGAGCTCACAGAAACTCAGGGAAGCCAGAAAGGCAGAGATCTGGAGGTGTGCAAGTGTGAGTGTGCACAGAGAGTGATGCCTGATTTACCTAGAGACACTGAGACCCAGGGGCAAAATAGGGCAGGGCTGACTGGAAGCTAAGACTGTCTACTCAGCCCCAAGATTTTGTCCCATCCAAGCTAAACACAGAGGCTTTTGCAATTTTGCAAGTCTTGTATCATAAGGCTCACTCCAACACAGATGTTCTCCCAGGAGAGACAAAGCTGATCCTCACAACCAATTGGCTTGGAGGTCAATTTCTCCCAGTGATACTAACAACAATCAAGACTTACCTACAACAAGGCTGTACACACAGTCCACAAAGGGGTTCACCAAGAGTGTCCACCTCAGGTAACTGAGGAGGCAGAACTACTGGGCCATATAGGACACCTAGCACACAAAGATACTCTACCAACTCAGGGAAGCAGTGAAAATGCGAAGAAAAAGGAACAGAACACAAACAAAAGAAATGGACGAAAACAAACAACTGGATATACAGTTTAAAACCACGGTTATAAAGTTTTTCAAGAATTTCCTAGAAAAGATGGATAAATTTAGCAAGATCCAAGAGGAGATGAAAAAGGACCAACTAGAAATTAAACACACACTGACTGAAATAAAAAATATACAGAGACCTAACAGCAGACCAGAGGAAGGCAAGAATCAAGTCAAAAATTTGAAATATAAAGAATCAGAAAACACTCAACTGGAAAAGCAAGAAGAAAAAAGAAGCCATAGAAAGGGAGTGAACTGAAAATTCTCAGGGGGAATGGGTAAGGGGGGGTGCAGGGAGAGACTGGACAAAAATCATACACCTATGGAGGAGGACCATGGTGGGGGAGGTAAGGGTAGAGAGTGGGGTGGGAGCCCAGTGGAGGGGAAAAAAGAGGAACAATTGTAATAATATGAACAATAACGATTAAATAAAAAAATTAATTAAAAAAGAAAAGAAAAGCTCAGAGTAAGTAGAAGGAAGGAAATAATAAAGATCAGTGCAGAAATAAATGACATAGAGACTAAAAACAAAACAAATGATCAATAAAACCAATAGCTGGTCCTCTAAAGAGAACAACAAGACTGAAGAACCTCTAGACAGACTGATCAAGAAACTGAGAGCAACAAATTTTAAAAATAAGAAATGAAAGAGCTGAAGTAAAAATTGACACCACAAAAATAAAAAATATAATTAAAATATTATGAATGAATATATTCCAAAAACTGGAAAACCTGGATGAAATGGACATATTCCTAGAAAAACACACTATTCAAAACTCAGTAAAGAATCAAAAAACATAAATAGGCCAAAAAATTACTGATTAAATTGAAGCAGTAAAAAAAGAAACCTCCAGCATACAAAGGCCCTGTTCCAGACAGCTTTTTTTTTTAATATACTTTATTGATTTTTTACAGAGAGGTAAGGAGAGAGATAGAGAGTTAGAAACATTGATGAGAGAGACATCGATCAGCCGCCCACAACCAAGGTACATGCCCTTGACCGGAATCGAACCTGGGACCTTTCAGTCTGCAGGCCAATGCTCTATCCACTGAGCCAAACCGGTTTCGGCTCCAGACAGCTTTACAAGGGAGTTTTATCAAACATTCCAAATGAGGAATGAGGATAGAGAAGACTTAACATCTATCATCCTCAAACTATTCCAAATAATTCAAGAGTAATGAACACTTCCAGACTCATTCCATGTTGCCAGCATTACCCTATTTCCAAAACCAGATAAAGACACTACAAAGGAAGAGAATTATAGACCAATATAACTGATGAACACAGATGCAAAATCCTCAACAAAATATTACCAAATCGAATGCAGCAATACATTAAAAAGATCATACACCATGACCAAGTGGGATTTATTTCAGGGATGCAAGGCTGGTACAATACCCACAAATCAATAAATGTGATACATCACATAAACAAAATGAAAGACAAAAATTACAAAATTGCATCAATTGATGCATAAAAAGCATTCAATAAAATCCAACACCCAGTTTTAATAAAAACTCAGTGAAGTGGGAATAGAGGGAGCATATCTCACCATGATAAAGGGCATATATGACAAACCTAAAGCCAATATCATACAAAAATGGGCAAAAACTAAAACCATTTATCTTCAAAACAGAAACAAGACAGGGATGCTCATTTTCACTATTCCTGTTTGCCATAGCACTGGAACTGCTAGCCATAGGGATCAGAGAAGAAGAAATATAAAGGCATCAAAATTGGAAAGAAGCAAGCAAAAATGTCATTATTCCCAGATGACATTATATACTACATAGAAAATCCTAAAGACTCTACAAAAAGCACACACACAACAATTAGATTTAATAAAGGAATTTTGTGGAAGAGCGAATATGGCTGCTGAGAAGAAGTCAGGCTGCAAGATAGTGTGTGAATGAGACAACAAAAGGAGAGGGTGCGGACGTACAGGGAGTATCTATTTGTGAATAAGGGACAGCTATATTTCAAGGGACTAGTGGTGACTGCCAGCCCGAGCTACCCTGCCCAGGGAGCCTCCACTGCTGCTGAAACCTCTCCCACAGCCTCTGCCGCAAAGACCACACCATCTTGAAGGGAAGAGTGGCTGTGATCAGAAGCATAGCCTTACCTTCAATTGGAAAAATAGGATACATCCTGGGACCCTAAAACCAAAACTAACAGGGACCAGCTGCTAACCCACCAACTTCAGGTCTTAAGCAGGGCAAATATGTGGACTTGGATGAGCTCTGTACCTTCTCACGGAAAGATAAGTTTCACCAAGAGAAAGATGAAATCTGTGATCCAGGCTGAAGGGAGAAACGAGTGCAGCAGAATCTGGAGGTTCAGAGGAAGTCTGCACCCCTCAAAATCCTTGGACGTTGGGGCCAGCATAATCCTCAAATGTGGAAGGTGGTCCAAAGTGCTGCTGACAGAAGGGAACTCTAGAAATTAACCCATAGCTAGGCTGGGCACAAAAAGGCAGCCTGGAGTTTTACCAGTATACTGGCTGCACTGTGCCAGGGTGGAAAGACGTGCTCAGTTTCATGCAAAGCCAGAGTGAAAAAGTCACGAGTTCATGCACTTACTCTGGCTCTTTTTTCTCTTTAAATCCTTGCTTTTGATTACTAAACCCAGTACATAGGATAACCCAATAAAAACACTCTCAGAGACTGCAAGGTAAAGTTATTTTTATGGATCCTGGGGATCACAGCAGGGATAAATGATCGCAAAACCAGCTCTAGGGCAGTCAATACCCCCAAACCAGTATTAAATGCAAAAGGGGAAACAAATTCAAAATACTGGGCAGAGAGCACTTATAACCCTGGATGTCAAAATAAAAACATTGCCACCAGGGATTGAATCACAAACTGACTCTTATGTAAATACAACCACAGGCAGGCTGAGTAACAAAGAAATATTGCCTGCTTGAAAACAAGATTGTGGCTTGTGACACAGAGGAGCTGTGGAGTGCAGGGAACTTCAATACTGTTCTGACTACCTGACAGGAACAGGCGTGACAAACAGAACAGAAGAGGAAGTGAATGTCCTTGACTACTGCACATTTTGTTTTCCATCTTTTACTTAAGAACCTAATTTTTTTCCTTTTTTTCTCATTTGATTTTACCTTTTTAATTATTATATTTTTATTTTTAATCAGTATTAATACTACTTTTAATTTACCTTTTTAAAGTAAAAGTTTCATTTTATTTTCTATTTATTTTATTTTGGGATTAGTGTTCAAACATTCTATATTCATTTTTTCTTTAGCATCATTTTACTCTATCTCAACTTTACCTTTATGCCAACACTCTCTTCCTAAATTTTTCCCTTTGTTGTCCTATTTCTCTTTCCCTATTCCTGCTATAGATTTTCCCTATTCCTTCTTTTTGCCCAGTTAAAAATTCATCATACTTATGCATATAATTTCTGATACCCTGCTCCAAGTCCATACACAATTCTCTATTCTCTTTCTTCACTATCCAATTTTTTCTCTCTTTCCATTTTTATTTATTTTTTGTTGTTTTTATTTATGTTTTGTTTCGCCATTCTTTCCCTCTGTCCTATTGTTGCAGTTAGTTTGATTGTTGATTAAATTGCTTTTCTGTTTGTATGATTCTCTCTTTTTTTCCTTCTGTTTTTACTCACGTTGCTTGTTATTAGTTGTTGTTTGTAGTTTGCATTCATATCTAGGTGATAGTTGTTTGCATTTTTTGGATTAGTTGTTCTCCTGGAGTTTTCTACCCATATAAATTGTTTTCTCCCCCTTCTTTTTCATTCTTTTTCTTAATGTTTATCCTTTTCTCAATATCATTTTTTGTACTCTTTTTTTATTAATACCCAAATTCTCTTTTCTCTGATGGCCACCTTTATTTGGGGTTACTAGTAACATGAATACATTTGTGTTCAGTGCATTGTGCATTTTGCTTTGTTGTGTTATATTTTGTGCCTTTATGTCAATTCAGGAGAAAGAAAGCTACATAACCAGACACCCACAGAAGAGGGATCATGGGGAAACAAAGAAACATCCCTTATATGAAAGAAAAAAAAAGTATCATCAGAAAAGGAAGTAAACAAAATGGAGGGAAGCAATATGTCAGAGAAAGAATTCAGAGAATGGTCATAAGGTTGCTGAAAAGGCTGGAAGACAAATTCAACAATATATATAAGATCCAACAGTAAATGAAGAACCAAGAAGAAATGAAAAAATGACATCACTGTAATAAAAAACTCAATACAAATCATAAACCAAAGACTAGAAGAAATGGAGTAGCACATCAGTGAGCTAGAAGACAGAAAATGAAAAACTGCCCAAGCAAAGCAAAATCTAGGGAAAAAAAAGTTTAAAAAACAAGAGGAGAGTGTAAGGGAACTTTGAGACAAAACAAAAAAATAATATAATTTACAAATTAGGGGTGCCATAAAGAGAGGAAACTGAAAAAAGAATTGAAAACATGTTTGAAGAAATAATGACAGAAAACACCCTGATATAGGAAGAAAAAACTCACACAAGTCCAAGAAGCTCACAGAACCACAAACAAAATAAACCCCAAAGGACCAACACCAATGCACATTATAATTAAATTGATAAACACCAACAACAAAGTAAGATTCTTAAAAACTGGGGAGAGAGAGACAGAAAGTTACTTACAAAGGATCCCCCATAAGAATAGCAACAGATTTCTCAACAGAAACACATCAGGCCAGAAGGGAATGGAATGAAATATACAAAGTCATGCTAGGAAAGGGTCTCAATTCATAAATATTGTACCCAGAAAGTCTATCAATCAAAATTGAGGGTGAAATCAGGAGCTTCACAGACAAAAAAGAACTAAGGGAGTTTATCACCCACAAACTTTAGTGAGAAATGCTCAAGGGTCTGTGGTAAAAAGAAGAAATAGGAAAGGAAGAAGAAACACAGGCATAAAAAATAAAAATGGTGACAAAAAAGTACCTATCAATCATAACTTTACATGTAAAGGGATTAAATAGCTCAATCAAAATACATAGGTAGCTGAGTGGATAAGAAAACATGAACCACATATCTGCTGTCTACAGGAAAACCATCTCAAAGAAAAAGGACTCACACAAATTGATGGTGAAGGGATGGAAAAAGATTTTTCAGGCAAATGGAAATAAGGAAAAAGCTGGGTAGCAAAACTTATATCTGAAAAATTAAATCTCAAAGTGAAGTACATAACAAGGGATAAGGAAGGCCACTTCATATAACTCTGGTAAAGGTATACAAACCCAATAAGGAGCACCTTATTACATAAAAGCATTTCTTGAAGATATCAAGGGAGAGATTGACAGCAATACAGTCATAGTAGAGAACCTTAATACCCTGCTAACAGCACTCGACAAATCCTCTAAACACAAAATCAGTGAAGAAATATTGATCCTAAATGACACATAAGATAAGATGAAATTAATTTACATCTTCAGAACATTTCACCCAAAAGCCACAGAATACACATTCTTCCCAAGTGCACATGAGTCATTTGCAAAGACATTCCATATGTTGGGACAAAGACAAATTCAAGAAGATAAAAATCATATCGAGCATTTTCTCAGATCACAATGGAATAAAACTAGAAATCAGAGGAGAAGCCAAAATGATGGCTTAGGGAAACACCTACACTGCTGCCTCACACAACAATTTAAAAACTACAACTAAAAGACAGAACAGACATCATCCAGAACCACAGGAAAGCTGGCTGAGTGGAAATTCTATAACTAGGAAGAAAGAGAGGGGCTCACAGAGACCCAGAGGAGCTGCAAAAAGCTGAGGTATGGAGACGCGAACGTGGAAAGAGCGGGTGACAGCGAACCTGGCTGGCTTTCTCTGTCAGAAGGGAGACGGAGACTCTCAACAGCATCGAAACCCCTATCCTACGACACTAAACCCCAGATCCAGCCAAAACTAATACTAGGGCATTTTGGACTGTGAAAAGGAAGAAGTGCACGGAAATTTAGGGAAGTCGCAAAAGATCAGAAGTCTGGTGGCACGCATGGCACTACGCACAGAGGACCAACTGCTAATTGTGCCGCTAGCTTTCACGAGTGGGCGGGAGACAGACCCTCCCAACTGCGTCACTTCTAACTCCACTAAACCCCAGTTTCTGACAAAATTCTGGGGACCCAGACTCATATGGCTCCGGAGCGCAGGGGAGCCGAAGGAGCAGCAGTCTAGAGGCACTGCGATAGATTATGCGCGCACACAGGAACCGCTCCAATGATACCCAGTCACGTGAGACTCAGGGGCCCAGGAGGGCAGGGCCGACTGGAAGGGAAGGCAGTCCCTTAAACCCTGAGACTCCACCCATCCCAAGCTCAACAGAGAGGCTTTTTCGGTTTTGCAAGGCTGAATACAACACAGAAGTTCTACCAGCATAGTGAAAAAGCCAAGACAAGGGAAGGGATCACAAACAAAAGAAATGGAGGAAACAAACAACTGGATATAGAGTACAAAACCACGCTTATATGGTTTTTTAAGAATATCCTAGAAAAGTTGGATAAAGTTAGAGAGACCCAAGAGGAGATGAAAAAGAACCAACTAGAAATTAAACATATAGTGACTGAAATAAAAAATATTATACAGAGAACTAACAGCAAACAAAAGGAAGGCAAGAATCAAGTCAAAATTTGAAATATAAAGAATCAGAAAACACTCAACTGGAAAAGCAATAAGAGAAAAGAATCCAAAATTGTGAAGATAATGTAAGGAGCCTCTGGGACAGCTTCAAGCGTACCAACATCAGAATTGTGGGGGTGCCAGAAGAAGAGAGAGATCAAGATACTGAAAACCTATTTAAAGAAATAATGACTAAAAACTTCCCACATCTGGTAAAAGATATAGACTTACAAGTCCAGGAAGCACACAGAACCCCATATAAAAGGAATCCAAAGAGGACTACACCAACACACATCATAATTAAAATACCAAGAGCAATAGACAAAGAGAGAATATTAAAAGCAGCAAGAGAAAAACAGTTCATTACCTACAAGGTAGCACCCGTATGTCTGTCAGCTGATTTCTCAACAGAAACGATGCAGGCCAGATGGGAATGGCAAGAATTATTCAACGTGATGAATAGCAAGAAACTACAACCAAGAATACTCTATCCAGCAAAACTATCATTCAGAATTGAAGGGCAGATAAAGAGCTTCACAGATAAGAAAAAGCTAAAGGAGTTCATCAACTCCAAAGGAGTATATATAAAATGCTGAAAGGTACTCTTTTACAAGAGGAAGAAGAAAAAGGTAAAAGATAAACAATTATGAACAACAAATACATATCTATCAACAAGTGAATCTAAAAATTAAGTGAATTAAAAATTAAATCAACAGAATAAATTGGTGAATATAATAGAATCAGGAACACAGAAAGGAAGTGGACTGATGATTCTCAGGGGGAAAGGGGTGAGAGGAGTACAGGGAGAGACTGGACAAAAATCATACACCTATGGATTAGGTCAAAAGAAGGGAGGTAAGGGTAGAGGGAAGGGTGGGAGCAGAGTGGAGGGGAGCTATGGAGAGGAAAAAAAGAGAAACAAATATAATAATCTGAATAATAAATATTTAATTTTAAAAAAACTAGAAATCAAATACAATAAAAATAATAAAAAAAGTCAAACACCTAGAGGCTAGATAGCATGCTACTAAACAATGACTGGGTTACCAGAGAGATACAGAAGAAATAAAAAAACATCATGGCAACAAACGACAATGAAAACACAACAATCCAAACTCTATGAGACAGAGTGAAAGCAGTCTTGAGAGGGAAGTTCATAGCTCTATAAGCCTACCTCAAAAAAAAAAAAAAAAACAAAAAAAAAAACAAAAAAAACACAAGAAACAATGGTAATAAATTGTCTAATGCTACAAATTAGAGATCAAAAAGAAAAGCCCAGTATAAGCAGAAGGAGCCGAAATTGGTTTGGCTCAGTGAATAGAGAGTTGGCCTGCAGACTGAAAGGTCCCAGGTTCGATTCCCCCCAAGGGTATGTACCTTGCTTGCGGGCACATCCTCAGTTGGGGGTGTGCAGGTGGCAGCTGATCGATGTTTCTCTCTCATAGATGTTTCTAGCGCTCTGTCCCTCTCTCTGAAAAAAAATCAATAAAATATATTAAAGCAGAAGAAAGGAAATAATAAAGATCAGAGTAGAGATGAATGACATAGAGTCCAAAAAAAATGCAAATGATCAACAAAATCAAGAGCTGGTTCTTTGAAAGGTTAAATAAGATTGATGAACCTCTAGCCAAGCTCACCCAGAAACAAAGAGAGAGTACCCAAATAAAAAAAAATGATAAATTAAAGAGGTGAATTAACAACTGATCACACAGAAATACTAATGATTATAAAAAATACTAATGATTATGAACAACTCTATTCCAAAAAAAAATGGACAACATTGACGAATTGGTCATATTCTTAGAAAAATACAAGCTCCCAAAACTCAACCAAGAAAAATAAAAATACCAGAATAGTCCGATAACTACTGAGGAAATTGAAATAGCAATCAAAACTCTTTTCAGATACAAAAGCCCTGGTCCAGTCGGCTTTACAGAGGAGTTCAATGAAGCATTCAAAGAAGAAATAAAACCTAACCTCCACAGACTATTCCAAAAAATTCAAGAGGAAGGCACACTTCCACCTCCTTCTATGAAGTCAGCATTACCCTAATTCCAAACCAGATAAAGACAACACAAAATAAAGAGAATTATAGGGCAATATCCTTGATGAACATAGATGCTAAAATTCTCAACAAAATTGTAGCAAATCAGATTCATCAATACATTAGAGAGGTCATACACCATGAACGAGTGAGATTTATTCTGGGGATACAAGGATAGTACATTATCTGCAAATCAAAAAATGTGATACATGACATAAACAAACTGAGAGACAAAAATCACATAATCATTTCAATAGATGCAGAAAAAGCATTTGACAAAATCCAACATCCTTTATTGATAAAAACTCTCAGCAAAGTGGGAATAGAGGGATCATACCTCAACATAATAAAAGCCTTATATGACAAACCTACAGCCAACATCATACTCAATGGGCAAAAACTAAAATCCTTTCCCTTAAGAACAGGAACAAGATAAGGATGTCTACTTTCACCACTCATGTTTGAAATAGTACTAGAAGTAGTAGCCATAGCAATTAGACAAGAAGAAGAAATAAAGGAACCCAACTTGGAAAAAGAAAAAGTAAAACTGTCCTTATTCACAGATGACATGGCATTATACATAGAAAACCCCAAAGACTCCATCAATAAACTACTAGATCTAATAAATGAATTTGGCAATGTAGCAGGATACAAAATTAAGACCCAGAAATCTATAGCCATTTTATACACCAATAATGAACTCACTAAAAGAGAAATGAAAAAAACAATCCACTTTACCATTGCACCAAAAAAAATTAAGATACCTAGGAATAAACTAAACTAAAATTATAAAAGACCTGCATTCAGGAAAATACAAGATATTGAAAAAAAAGTGAAAGAGGAACATATAAACAAATGGAAGAATATACAATGTTCATGGATTGGTAGAATCAACCTCATTAAAATGACCATACTACCTAAAGTAATCTATAGATTCAGTGCAATACCTATTAAAATACCAATGGCATATTTCAAAGATCTAGAACAAACTCTACAACAATTCATCTGGAATTAAAAAAGATGCCAAAAAGCCACAGCTGTCCTGAGAAAGAAGAACAAAGTTGAAAAACAAAATACCAGAAATCAAGCAATATTACCAACCCACAGTTCTCAAAATTGCCTGGTACTGGCAAAAGAAGACATATAGACAAATGGAACAGCATAGAGAACCCAGAAATTGACCCAAGCCATTACAATCAATTGATATTTGACAAAGGAGGAAAAACAGTCTCTTTAATAAATGGTGCTGGGAAATTTGGTCAGATGCATGCGAAAAATGAAGCTAGATCCCCAACTTACACCATACCCCCAAACAAACTCAAAATGGCTAAAGGACTTGAATGTAAGACGGGAAACCATAAAAATCCTACAAGACTCCATAGGCAGCAAAATAGCAGGCATATGTCAAAGCAATATCTATACAGACACAGATCCTAAGGCAAGAGAGACTAAGGCGAAAATAAACAAATGGGACTACATCAAAATAAAAAGCTTTTGCACAGCAAAAGAAATGATCAACAAAACAAGAAAGCGCACTGGGTGGGAAAACATATTTGCCAATGATACATCCAATAAGGGGTTAATCTCCAGCCTTTACAAGGAACTCATACAACTTAACAAAAGGAAGATACACAACCCAATCAAAAAGTGGGAAAAGGACCTAAAAAGACACTTTTGGCAAGTGGACATTCAGAAAGCCAAGAGACATATGAAAATACTGGATGCCTGGTGCACAAGATTCATGCACGGGGAGAAAGGGTGTGACCCTCAGCCCAGCCTGCACCACCCCAATATGGGACCCCTCTCACAATCCAGGACTGCTGGATCCCAACCGTCTGATTGCCCCTAACTGCTTCTGCCTGCCCACCTGACTGTCCCTATCCACTGCCGCCTGCCAGCATGATCATCCCTTAACCACTCCCCTGCCATCCTGATTGATGCCTAACTGCTCCCCTGCCGGTCCGATTGCCCCCAACTGCCATTACCTGCTGGCCATCTTGTGGCGGCCATCTGGTGTCTACATAGGGGAAGACAGCTTTGATCACGTGGCAGCAGCCATCTTGTGTGTTGGAGTGATGATCAATTTGCATATTACCTATTTATTATATATGATGCTCAAAGTCACTAATCATCCGAGAGATGCAAATCAAAACAACAATGAGGTTCCACCTCACATTTGTCAGAATGGCTATCATAAACAAATCAACAAATGACAAGTCCTGGAGAGGATGTGGAGAAAAAGGAACCCTCCTTCACTGTCAGTGGGAATGCGGACTGATGCAGCCATTGTGGAAAATATTACAGCATTTCCTCAAAAATTTAAAAATGGAATTGCCATTTGACCCAGTAATACCACATCTAGGAATATATCCTAAGAAAACAGAAACACCAATTAGAAAGGATATATTCACCCCTATGTTCATAGCAGCATAATCCACCATAGCTAAGATTTGGAAACAGCCTAAATGTCCATCAGCAAATGAGTGGATTAGAAAACTTCGTCACATCTGAACAATGGAATACTATGCTGCTATAAAAAAAAAAGAAGAAATTCTTACCATTTGAGCAGCATGTATGGAACTGGAGAGCATTATGCTAAGTGAAATAAGCCAGGCAGTGAAAGAAAAATACCACATGATCTCGATCATTTTTGGATAATAAGGAACATTATAACCTGATGAACAAAAAGATACAGAGGCAGAGAAGCATCAAATAGACTGTCAAATTCCAGCAGGAAGGTTGGGGAGGGTGGAGGAGGTAAGAGATCAACCAAAGGACTTGTATACATGCATATAAGCATAACTAATGGACACAAAACACTAGGGGAGGTGGTGATTGCCTGTGCCAGCAGTAGGGGAACCCAGGGGATGGTAAATGAGTGGGGAAAAAAGGAGACATATGTACTACTATTTGTAATACCTTAAACAATAAAATAAAATTTAAATATATATATAAAAAGGAATTTGGCGACATAGCACAATTTAACATCCAAGAATCTAGGGCACTTTTATCCATCAATAATGAACTCTCAGAAAGAAAAACTAAAAATAAATCTCATTACCATTGCAACAAAAAAATTAAGATACCTAGGATTAAAATTAACCAAGAAGGTAAAAGATCTGTATTCAGAAAACTACAGGACATTGAAAAAAAGAGATAGAGGAAAATATAAACAAGTGGAAAAATAAGTCATGTTCATGAATTGGTAAAATCAACATCATTAAAATGTCCATACTATCCAAGTCAATCTCCAGATTCAATGCAGTCCTTATTAAAATACCAACAGCATATTTCACAGACCTAGAGGAAACCCTCAAAAATGTATATGGAATCATAAATGAATAGCCACAGTAATCTTGAGTAAGAAAAACAAACTTGGAAGGATCACAATATCAGATATCCAGTTATACTACAAAGCCACTGTACCCAAAACATCCCGGTACTGGCACAAGAACAGGCATGTAGAACAACGGAACAGAACAGAGAACCCAGAAATCAACACAAACCTTTATGCTCAATTAATATTTCACAAAGGAAGCAAGAGCATACAATGGAGTAAAGACAGTCTCTTCAATAAATGGTGTAGGGAAAACTGGACATGTAAAAAAATAAAAGTAGAACACCAACTTATATCATAAAGAAGAATAAATTCAAAATGGGTAAAATTTGTGAAACGATAAAAATCCTGGGAGAAACTATAGGCAGAAAAATCTCACACATTTCACGTAGCAATATGTTTACAGATACATATCCTAGGACAATGGAAACCAGGAAGAAAATAAAGTAATGGGACTACATCAAAATAAAATGCTTCTGCACAGCAAAAGAAACCATAAACAAAACAAAAAGAAAGCCCACTGCATGGGAGAACATATTTGCCAATGATACATCCAAAAAGATTAATCTCTAAAATATGTAGGGAACTCATACAACTTAACCACTTAATACAATCTAATTTTAAAAATGGGCAAAGGACCTAAATAGACACTTCTCTAAAGTGGACATACAGAACGCCAAAAGGCATATGAAAAAAAAAATGCTCAAAATCACTAATCATTTGAGAGATTCAAATTAAAATGACAATGAGTTATCATGGCACACCTGTCAGAATGGCTATCATCAACAAATCAATAAAGGACAAGTATTGGTGATTACGTGGAGAAAAAAAAGAACTTTAGTACACTGTTGGTGGAAATGCTGACTGGTGCAGCCACTGTGAAAAACAGTATGGAGTTTCCTCAAAAACTTAAAAATGGAACTCCCATTTGACCCAGTGATCTCACTTCTAGGAATTTATCCTATGAAACCCGAACTACCTATCAGAAAAAAATACATATGCACCACTATGTTCATAGCAGTACAATTTGCAATAGTTAAGATTTAGAAACAGCCCAAGTGCCCATCAGCAGATTAGTGAATAAAAAGCTGGGTGGACCTATTTACACAATGGAATAATGCTCGGCTCTCAAAAAGAAAGAACTATTATCATTTGCAACAGCATAATGGATGTGGAGAGTATTATACTAAGCGAAATAAGACAATCAGAGAAAGTATCACGTGATCTTGCTCATATGTGGAACCTAATAAACAAAATGAACTGATAAACAAAATAGATCCAGAGATATAAAACCATGGAATAGTGTCTGGAATCTCAGAGGGAAGGCATGAGGGGGGTTGCAAAAAATCAACCAAAGAACTTGTATGCATATATGAATAACACATGGACACAGACAATAAGTTGGTGAAGGCCTGGGGTGTGTGGTGGAGGTGGGCTAGATGAGGTCAATGGAGGTAAAAGAAACTACATTTGTAATACCTTAAGGTATTTGTAATACCTTAAGGAGGTAAAAGGGGGACATATGTAATATTTTCAACAATAAAGATTTTAAATAATAATAAAATTTTAAAAAGAAAAGCTATTTGAAAAAATAATAACTAAAAACTTCCCTATCCTTGCAAAGAAAAACGAAATTTAAGTCCATGAGAACAGAGTTCAAAGAAAGATGGGCACACACAGTCCCATGGTAAGATACACCATAATGAAAATGCCAAAAGTTAAATAAAGATAGAATCTTAAAAGCAACAAGAGAAAGCAGTTAGTTATAAACATGGGAACTTCCTTTAAAAATGCCAGTTGATTTAACAACAGAAACTTCACAAGTCACAAGGAAATGGATGGAAATATTCAAAGTGATGAAAAACAAGGAACTACAACTAAGATTAAAGTACATAAATTAGAATTTATGGAGAGACAACAAGCTTGCCAACATCAACAAAAAGCTAGAGAGAAACCAAGATGGTGGCATACATAAACACCTGAACTTGCTGCTTTGCACAACCACTTCAAAACTACAACTAAAAGACAAAACGGACATCATCCAGAACCACAGGAAAGCTGGTTGAGTAGAAATTCTACAACTAGAAGGAAAGAGAAAAGCTGAGACTCAGAGGAGGTATGAAAGTAAAAGTGCAGAGGTACAGAGGAAAGGGCTGGAACTAAGGACGAGGTTGTCTTTTTCAATCAGGAGAGAGACACAAGCTTCTAACTGCTCTGAACTCCAGTTCCTGGCGAGACTCTGGGGACCCAGACTCATATGGGAAGAAACTGGACTGTCTGGCAGCAGTCGGAACTCGAGGGCAGCTTTTTCTCAGAGGTGCTTGCAGCAATTACCAAGGGACACTGAGACCCGGGGATTTCTTAAGGCAGGGCTGAAGATCAGTCATAGCTGTTTGCTCCACTCTGTTAATTCCTGAGACCCCCCACTCCATCCCAGCTGTGCACAGAGACTTTTGCATATAAATGGTCTGGTCCTTTGAAATCTAAAATTACCTCACAAACTGCAGCTGAGTCAGAGAGACCCAGAACATCCAAAAGAAGGCCCAAAGCCCCATGGCAGCTTGCACTGTTTCCCAGCTGGGCCTCATCTTGGGCACCTCTAATCCTCAAACAAAGAAGAGCAATCTTAGGTCTCTCCATTGCTACTGTTGGGTGGCCTTAGGCAGAAACTAAATTAGCACCTCCTTAGAGATCCAAGAGCCAGTGTACCCAGTGGCCAGAGTGGGACCATAGGATTACAACTCCTCAGATCCATAAAAGACACACTCAGGGGGCAGAGGTAGTGAGCACTAAAGCCTCACTGAAGCAAGTTTTGTCCCATAGGGTGTTTACAGCACAGAAGTTCTCCCAGCATATACACAGCTGATCCTCACAGCCAATTGGCCTGGAGGTCAATTCCTCCCCGTGATACCAACAACAATCAAGGCTTAACTACAACAAGACTGTGCACACAGCCCACAAAGGGGTGCACCAAGAGTATCCACCTCAGGTACCTGGGGAAGCTGAGCCACTGGGACCTATAGGACACCTAGTACACAAAGCCCTTCTATCAACAGAGGGAAGCAGTCAAAATGCGGAGACAAAGAAACAGGTCACAAATGACAGAAATGGAGGAAAGCAAACAACAGGGTATAGAGTTCAAAACCACGGTTATAAGGTTTTAAAAGAATTTTCTAGAAACTGCTGATAAATTTAGCAAGACCCTCGAGGATATGAAAAAGGACCAAGTAGAAGTTAAGCATACACTGAATGAAATAAAGAATAGTATACAGAGATAGAACAGCAGACTTGAGGATCGAAAGAATCAAGTCAAAGATTTGAAATACGAAGAAGCAAAAAACATCCAATAGGAAAAGCAAACAGAAAAATGAACCCAAAAGTATGAAGATAGTATAAGGTGCCTCTGGGACAACTTCAAGTGTACCAACATCCAAATTATGGGGGTGCCAGAAGAAGAGAGAAAGCAAGATACTGAAAACCTCTTTGAAGAAATAATGACAGAAAACTTTCCACACCTGGTGAAAGAAATAGACTTACAAGTCCAGGAAACACAAAGAACCCCAAACATGCGGAATCCAAAGAGGACCACACCAAGACACACCATAATTAAAATTCGAAGGGCAAAAGACAAAGAGAATATTAAAAGCAGCAAGAGAAAAACCATTAGTTACCTACAAGGGAGTACCCATATGATTGTCAGCTGTTTCTCAACAAACTATGCAAGCCAGAAGGGAGTGGCAAGAAATATTCAAAGTGATGAATGGCAACAACCTACAACCAAGATCACTCTACCCAGCAAAGCTATCATTCAGAATTGAAGGTCAGATAAAGAACTTCACAGATAAGAAAAGGCTAAAGGATTTCATCAACACCAAACCAGTATTATATGAAATGCTGAAAGGTACTCTAAGAAGAGGAAGAAGAAGAAAAAGGTAGATAAAAATTATGAACAACAAATACATATCTATCAACAAGTGAATCTAAAAATCAAGTGAATTAAAAATCTGATAAACAGAATAAACTGGTGAATATAAAAGAATCAGGGGCATAGAAAGAGAGTGGACTGACAATTCTCGAGGGAAAAGGGGTTTGGGGGATGCGGGAAGAGACTGGACAAAAATTGTACACCTACGGATGAGGACAGTATGGGGTTGGCAGTTAAGGGTAGAGGGTAGTGTGGGAACCGGGTGGTTGGGAGCTATGGGGGGAAAAAAGAGGAAACAACTGTCATAATCTGAACAATAAAGATTTATTTTTAAAAAAACAAAATAATCCTGAAGAAAAGACAACTGTAAATAAATAAATAAATAAATAAATAAATAAATAAAAACAAGGCTATACAGCCAGCACTCAGTAAGAAGATATATAATATACTGTTTTATTTATGCTTATTCCTTTACCCATTTAATCAGAAATTCTTCCTGACATCCATAGCATCTGACTTCATTTTTCATTTCTCATGTTGGCTACAAACTCTTGTCTCATATTAAACTGGCCTTGGCCTCACTTGCCTTTGCAACAGGAAATTGCTATCACTTCTTAACTATAAGTGATTTCAGTCATCTTCTCAATAGAACCTATCTTCCAAAATCCTACCTCCTACACTGAGACATGTGCCCCATCATACTTTGAAGGGATTAAAAAGGACAATGTATTACATGTTATCAAATGTAGTAAAATCTCAAAATTTGAAACTATAAAATTAGTAATATTAATGGCTACTGTCATGTACTATGGCTAGGCATTTACACATACAGTCTGGAATCTTCAACCTTAAGAAGTAGGTCCTATTATTATCCTATTTTTGAGAAAAGTGAGGCCATGAAAGGTTAAAAGATTTTTTAAGATTTCACAGTTAAGGAAGAAGTAGCAGAGGTTTTTCAAGATATGGTATGGAGCAATTGGACATGCATAGGTCATAAGAAAACAACAACCATGAGGATTAAGTCTTTATGGCCTAAGGCAGTGGTCGGCAAACTCATTAGTCCACAGAGCCAAATACCAACAGTACAACAATTGAAATTTCTTTTGAGAGGCAAATTTTTTAAACTTAAACTTCTTCTAACACCACTTCTTCAAAATAGACTTGCCCAAGCCATGGTATTTTGTGGAAGAGCCACACTCAAGGGGCCAAAGAGCCGCACGTGGCTCGCAAGCCACAGTGTCCCAACCATGGGCCTAGGGTTCTGTGACATGTTCTTTGACATGATTACATAACCACAATCCATGAAGAAAAATTAAATAAATTGAACTTCACCTAAAGTAAAACATTTGCTCTGTGAAAGACCCTAAAAAGAGGATTTTCAAAAAGATAAACCATAGTCCTGGTTGATGTGACTCAACTGGTTGAGCATCATTCAGTGCACTGAAAAATCACCAGGTTCCATTCATAGTCAGGGCACATGCCCAGGTTGTTGTGGGTTTGGTCCTTTTTTGGGTTAGGTTGGGATGGGTACAGGAGACAATTAGTCAATGTCTCTCTCTCTCTCTCTCTAAAATTAATATAACAGGCGAAACCGGTTTGGCTCAGTGGATAGAGCGTCAGCCTGCGGACTGAAGTGTCCCGGGTTCGATTCCGGTTGGGGGCATGTACTTTGGTTGTGGGCACATCCCCAGTAGGGGGTATGCAAGAGGCAGCTGATGGATGTTTCTAACTCTCTATCTCTCTTCCTTACTCTCTGTAAAAAAATCAAAATATATTTTTTAAAAATTCATATAACATTTAAAAATATAAAAATAAGCCACAGACTGTAAGAAAATATCTGCAAATTACATATCTGACGAAGGACTTATATCCAGAATATATGAAGGACTCACTAAATCCAAAAGTAAAAAAACAAATAATCCAATTAGATAATGAGCAAAATACCTATATCATGAATGGGCAAAATACTTGACAAAACAAACAAACAAACATATAGATAGTAGGTAAGCACATGAAAAGATATTCAACATCATTAGCCACTAAGGAATGCAAATTAAGGCCCACTACTACACACATATTAGCATAACCACCATAACACACTACTACACACATATTAGCATAAGCACCATAAAAAATAGTGACAATATCAAGGAAAGAACCTGGAATACATTGCTAGTGGGAATATAAATTGGTATATTCACTCAGGCTGGGCAGTTTTGTACAAAATTAAAGATATCTATATATATAAAAGCCTAAGCAACCAGCCAGCTGGCCAGTAGCTATGACATGCAATAAGCACCAGGGGGCAGACACTCAATGCAGGAGCTGCCAAGCAATAGCAACTTTGCAGAGTGCTCTCTCCCACTCTAGGACACCTCAGGGGATGTCAGACTGCCAGTTTTGGCCTGATCCCTACAGGCCAGGCCGAGGGTCTCCACCTGCCGGAGGGACCCCGCTCACTCTGAAGATGCCCTTTGAGCCCCAGCAGGTCCCAGATGCAGCCAGCTGGGGTGAAACCACAGGAGGTTGGCTCCAGGGCTTGTCTGGCCCATCTCACCCAGTCCTGCCAGGCAGCCACCTTCTAATTAATTTGCTTTCAATGTGCACAAATCTGTGCACTAGGTCTCCAGTACATATATAATCTCATAAACCCATTCCTGGGCATTTATTCTCTAGAGATAAAAACTTACATTCACACAAAAACCTGTACAACAGTGTCAACAGCAGCTTTATTTGCAACCATGCAAAACTATAAATAATCAAAATATCCCTCAACTGGAGAATGGTTAAACAAATTGATGCATGCATACAATGGAATACCAGTCAGCAATAAAAAGGAATAAACTATTGATATCCTGGGATGGATCACAAGGGCATTATGCTGAATGAAAAGCCAATCTCAAGAGGTCATATACTATATGATTCCTTTATATAACATTCTTGAAGTGAGAATTATATAAAGGACAAATCAGTGATACCTGGGGTGAATAAATTTGAAATTGAGTGGGCTTTCTAAGGAAAGCCCACCAAAGTGTTTGCAAAACATGCCAATAGCTATATGTACAATGATAACAGGAATTCTTTATTGAGTAATCACATGGTGAACTATCAACATTGTTATAAGAAACTCTTAGGAGAGATACTAATATGAGGTGAGAGGAAAATCTTAAAATGTCAAGGACTTTTACCCAGGAAAATCTTTCTTTTTTTTAAACTTGTAACCAAGGTTAGTTATGTTTACTGATTTTAGAGAGGAAGGGAGAGAGAGAGAGAAAGAGGAAAAGTCAGAAACATTGATATGAGAAAGAAACATTGATCAGTTGTCTCCTGTACTCACCCCAATAAGAAGATTTGAATCTGGAAATGAACCTTACAACTGAAGACATGTTACACATACTTACACACACACACACACACACACACACACACACAGAGAGAGAGAGAAACTTTATTAAGTGCAACCAGATGTTCCTTAACAACCATTTGTTTGGGGACGGGGAAACACAAACAGTAAATTCAATTATACTCTGTTGTTCACATTTGAAATCCGTGTCTACATTAAGAGCAAGTAAGAAAAAGTTTTAAAAAAATCAGAGAACAACAAAATGTTCACTCTGCTGGATATATGTGTTTTGAGTCAATGAAAAAATATTGGTGGTTGTTTGTCAGATGCATCCCAACAGTCAAAAGGGTGGACTTAAAGTGGCTTCACTTATTGATATAATTTACTATTTGTAATGCCTGCTCTGAAATTCTTCCCACAGTGTATTGTGCCTTATGGATCAGAAAGAATGAACTCTTTGTGCCTGCTACTTATCAATTTAAAGATAAATCTGTTAGATTAAAAATTATAATTCGAGGGTCTTAAGCACAAACTGTTGTAACTGACAAATTCACTGATACAATACTAGCAGTCAAAGAGAGAACATCAAAGCCTAAAGCACTCCCATAGAAGTAGTGCCAGTAAATAGAATATTTGAAGAAGATGACCTTGAAAAAAAAAAAGCTTTTCTAATTTCTTTAGACACAAATTATAACTCCATCCAAACCCACTGCTTAACAAAACCAAGTTTAACCCCTTCCTGAAACAAGCCAAGACATTATAGTAAATAAACCCTTTCCTTTTAAGGATGTATTACCAAAAGCAGTGATTTTCTGTGGCAGAAAAGGCAGGCCTCTGTGGCCAGCCCCACCTTTGCAGCAGTCTCCTAGACCAGTGGTCAGCAAACCATGGCTCACGAGCCACATGCAGCTCTTTGGCCCATTGAGTGTGGCTCTTCCACAAAATACCACAGCCTGGGAAAGTCTATTTTAAAGAAGTGGCATTAGAGAAAGTTTAAGTTTAAAAAATTTGGCTCTCAAAAGAAATTTCAATCATTGTACTGTTGATATTTGGCTCTGTTGACTAATGAATTTGCCAACCACTGTCCTAGAATACAGCTTAGAGTTCCAGAAATGTTAAAATCCTGAATCTGCCCTAACCAGTTTGGCTCAGTGGATAGAGCGATGGCCTGTGGACTCATGGATCCCAGGTTCGATTCCGGTTAAGGGCATGTATCTTGTATGCAGGCACATCCCCAGTAGGGGTTGTGCAGGAGGCAGCTGATTGATATTTCAATGTTTCTAACTCTCTCCCTCTAACTTTCTCTCTGTAAAAAATCAATAATATATATATATTTTTTTAACAATCCTGAATCTGAACGAGTAGTTTTTACCAGTGGTCTCAATGGGCTGGTATCCAAATGCTGGGTGTAATGTTTCAAAATGAGGCCAAACTCAATACTGAACAATCATCCTTACTGCTTAGCAGTGTCTTACTTCCAGGCATATTTTGCTGTCAACAAATTCTCATCTATTATGAGGAAACTAATATCCATATTTGGCTCTGACAAATCAGTTCTTTTCCCTGCCACCCACCAGTTGACTTCTCCTAACCAATCTATCCACAACTATTATTAACCTTCACAGATCCAGTCAACTCCTATGAAGGGCCAGTTTTGTGGGTTCATTTATTTTGTAAACTGAATATGGAAGTGGAGGGATCAACAACATCTTGTTTCCATCTAACATTTGCAAAGGATGGAATATATGAAAAAATTAAATAAGCTATTAGCAAATTTAATGTGTAAGTAAACTGATTTTTAACTGCCAAAATGTTGCCTTCTCTTACCTCCGCTCTTACACATCAGAACAATAAGCAAAGGAGAATGAAGTTTTGCTCATGCTATGCAGTTGATAAAAATTTTAGACTGAAAAATTTTAGACTGAATAAAGCTTGTTTTATTTATTTCAAATAGGCATTTTAAATATTATGGCATCCAATCAAAACTCTCAATGTCTTTCTCTCTCTCTCCCTAGTCTCTCACTCACAAAGGCACACCCAAACCCACTGCTTAACAAAACCAAGTTTAACCCCTTCCTGAAACAAGCCAAGACATTATACACACATCCACAGCCTGCAAGCCTACACACTACCCAAATGCTTAAGCCAAAAAATATTTATGGCTCATCCTCTCATCTTTGATCTCTCTCCCTTTCCTGCCACCGTCCCTCTCCCCCACCCTCCCCCCATACATCCATCCAATCCATTAGTACAGTGGTCAGCAAACTGAGGCTTGTGAGCCACATGCAAGTCGTGAGCTGCGGTTTGCCGCTCTGTTGACTAATAAGTTTGCCGACCACTGGACTAGACTAAATGTTACCATGTAGTTGGAAGCTGTGAGGATTAGGCAATTGTGGCATATTGTGTGCAAAGAGGTAAAGGGTAGTATATGACAGTGGTTGGCAAACTCCTTAGTCAACAGAGCGGCAAATCACAGCTTGTGAGCCGCATGTGGCTCTCGAGCCACAGTTTGCCAACCACTGCATTAGCAAGTAACAAACAGTAATGGACTGCTCCACTCTCTAGGTATATCCTCAATCCCTATGCCCTTCTAACTACCTCCATCACTGCTTTAGTCCAGATGACCATCACCTTTTGCCCAGATTAAACAATAGCCTTATAACTGATTTCCCTGCTTAAATTCTTATTCCTGTAATCCATTAAACTCATAGAAGCCAGAAGTGCCTTTTAAAAATATAAAATATGATACCCTCTATCCCATTATCCTTTTGTATTTTTTTCATACAATTAATAACTATCAGGAACCATCTTATTTAATTGTTTATTAGTATGCTAGTGACCCAGTACATGGATTCGTGCACATTAAAAGGAAATTAATCAGAAGGTGGTCAGCAGGATGGACTGGGTGACATGGGCTGGACACGTCCTAGAGCCAACTTCCCACCGTCACTCGCTGGCCAGCAGCATCTGGGGCAGCACCAGGGCTCGCAAGGTGTCTGTGGAGTGAGCGGGGTCTCTCTGGCAGGTGGAGTCCCTCGGCCTGGCCTGTGGGGATCAGGCCAAAACCAGCTCTCTGACATCCCCTGAGGGGTCGCAGAGTGCCAGAGGGCAATCTGCAAAGTTGCTGTCATACAGCACATGGAATGCAAAGGCAACTGTACAGTGAACCAGATTCAAGGCAGACAGTACCCTAGTAACAACATAATCTACAGCCAAAGGTGGAATCACACAGCCCCATGAGGAACTGGGCTCCCTCTATGGTTTTGGGGTTTGTCACTTGAGAAGTGCCACTGCCAAGTCACTGCAGCTTGGGAGCTCCTGCGTTAAGTGCCAGGCCCCTGGTGGCCAGTGCATGTCATAGCGACTGTTCAGATGGTTGGACACTCTGGGACCCCTCTGGGAATGTCGGAATGTGAGTTTTGGCCTGATCCCCACAAGACAGGCCAAGAAACACCACCGGTGCACAAATCCATATACCAGGCCGATTTTAGCCCAATCCCTGCAGGCAAGGCCAAAGGACATGAACAGTGCATGAATCCATGCAACAGTTCTCTAGTATGCAAATAAGATCTTTGGTTAATATCTTCCTGCTCTCCCCGTTCCCACCTTCCCTCTGAGAATCATCAGTCTGTTTCATGTTTCCATGATGGTGAATTGAGCATCTGCCACTGATGATCAGTGCACATCATAGCTACTGGTTGAATGGTCAAACAGTCAAACAGTTGCTTAGGCTTTTATATATATACTAGAGGCCCAGTGCAAGAAATTAGTGCATGGGGAAATGGGAGGTGAGGAGATGTCCTTCAGCCCAGCCTGCTCCCTCACAAATCTGGGACCCCTTGAGGGATGTCCAACTGCCTGTTTAGGCCAGATCCTCAGGCCTAACCAGGCAGACGGACATCCCTCTCACAATACAGGACTGCTGGCTCCCAAATACTCGCCTGCCTGCCTTCCTGCTTGCCCCTAACCAGTTCTGCCTGCAAGCTTGATCACCCCCTAACCACTCTCCTGCCAGCCTGGTTGATACCTAACTGCTCCCCTGCCAGCCTGTTTGTCCCTAACTGCTGTACCCTGTGGGCTAGGTCACCTCTAACTGCCCTCCCCTGCAGGCCTGATCACCCCTAACTGCCCTCCCCTGCAAGCCTGGGTCCCTCCCAACTGCCGTTCCCTGCAGGCCTGCTCACCCCAACTTCCTTCTTCTGCTGGACTGGTCACCCCTAACTTCCCTTCCATGCTGGCCTGATAACCTACAACTGCCTTCCCTTGCAGGCCTGGTCTCTGCCAATTGGCCTCCCATGCTGGCCATCTTGAGGTGGCCATCTTGTATCCATATGGGGGCAGGATCTTTTGACCATATGGGGGCAGCCATCTTGTGTGTTGGAGTAATGGTCAAACTGAGTATTACTCTTTTATTAGATGGTATAGAGGCCTGGTACATAGGTGGGGGCCAGCTGGTTTGCCCTGAAGGGTGTCTTGGATCAGGGTGGGTGTTCCCTTGAGGCATGGTGCCAAAAACCAATCATTATCTCACTAATTAGAAAGGTGTGGACAAGGAACCCAGAGGATGGTCAACCTTGAAGCTATGAAAGGTCAGAGCCAACCACACATTATCGAATTGAGACAATGGTAGCTGAAGCAACTTCCACACCAAATAATCATGTAAATCTTTACCGATAAGATAATCTGCCTGTGACTGGAACTGCCTGTCTCAAGGCAATGGGTGTATTCAAAACCTGAATAAAAGGGATGGCAAGGCTAAAGCAATGGGTAGTCCTCCCACTAGAGGTAGGTTCCTGCCTGCCCCCCCAATATTCCCAAATTAATACTTTTCTAATTTTTTCATTTGTCTGCGGTCTCATCCAAAACATGAACGCTGAACGGGAACCCTGGACCATGTGGGATGTGAAAGGGGTTTCCACAGTGTGGGGTGGCCTGAGTGAGGGGTCCGTAGAGGTTTACAGGCTGGCCACATTCCCAGCAACCCAAGCAGAGGCCCTGGTATCTGGGATTTATTTATCGTCTCAATTGAAACTTTGTAGCCTAGAGCATAGCCAAGCATTCTGCTCACAAAGCCATTGAAACCTTGGTGCCTTAAGCAAAGGCCTGCCACCAAGGTGTGCGGAAAGCTTCTCTTCTTCCATCACCAGGGGCAACACAAGCCTACCTTCTGCTCTCTCTGTGGCTGTAGCCATCTTGGTTGGGTTAATTTGAATACTTGCTTTGATTGTCTAGTGGGCGTGATTAGTGGACATGGCTTGTGGGTGTAGTGGAGGTATGGTCAATTTGCATGTTACTCTTTTATTAAATAGGACTAAAGGACCGTTGCGTGAAGAGATTCATGCAACAGGTCTTCCTTTCCTTGGCTTCCAGCACTGGTTTTCCTCCGGCACCCAGGACCCAGGCCTTCGCTCTGGCCAGAGTCTGCCTTCTTCATCTTTGCTGCAGACTCAGGCCACAGTCTGCCATCTTCGTCTTCGCTGCAGACTCTGGAGTCTAGAGTATTTTCTTTGCTGCAGCACTCTGATCCTATAGATCCCTTCGACCCCCCACCCTCCCTCTCACAGTAGGCATCCTGCTGGGCCTGGCCATTCTGTGCCTGGATTAGCTAGGTGGCCACCATCTTTGGCCTTCTAATTTGCATACTCACTCTGATTTGCTGTGGGCATAGTGGAGGTGCACTCAATTTACATGTTTGTCTATTATTAGGTAAGACTAGAGGCCTGGTGCATGAAATTCGTGCAAAAGGGGGTTGTCCCTCAGCCAAGCCTGCATCCTTTCCAATCTAGGACTCCTCATGGGATGTCCAGTATGATCAGGCCTAAACGGGCAGTTGGACATCCCTCTCACAATCCAGGACTGCTGGCTCCCAACTGCTCACCTGCCTGCCTTCCTGATTGCCTCTAATCACTTCTGCCTGTCAACCTGATCATCCTATAACCTCTCCCCTGCCAGCGTTATTGATGCCTAACTGCTTCCCTGCCAGCCTGTTTGCCCTTAACTGCCCTCCCCGGCAGGCCTGGTCATCCCTAACTGCCCTCCCCTGCAGGCTTGGTCACCCCAAACTGTCCTCCCCTTCAGGCCTGTTCCCCCACCCCCAACTACTCTCCTTTGCAGACCTGGGTCCCCCCCAAATGTCCTTCCCTGCAGGCCCAGTCACCCCCAATATCCCTCCTCTGCTGGCCTGTTCACCCCTAACTGCCCTCCCCTACAGGCTTGATCATCCCCAATTGCCCTCCCTTGCAGGCCTGGTCCTTCCCAACTACCATCTTGTGATGGCCATCTTGTGTCCACATGGGGGCAGGATCTTTGACCACATGGGGGCAGCCATCTTGTGTGTTGGAGAGATGTTCAATCTGCATATTACTCTTTTATTAGATAATATAGAGGCCTGGTGCATGGGTTGGGGACCAGCTGGTTTGCCCTGAAGGGTGTCCCAGATCAGAGTGGGGGTTCCCTTGGGGCATGGGGCAACCTGGGCAAAAGGTCTGTGGTGGTTTTCAGGCTGGCCATGCACCCCAGTGACCCAAGTGGAGGCCCTGAGATCTGAGATTTATTTATCTTCTACAATTGAAACTAGCCTAGAACAGAGCCAAGCCTCCTGCTCCCTCTGTGGCAGCAGCCATGTCTGTGGGGATTCATTTATCTTCTATAATTGAAGCTTTGTAGCCTTAAGCAGAGGCCTAGGCCAGCCAGGATGTGCGGAAAGCTAGACTTCCTCCATCGCCAGGGGCAACCCTAGCCTTCTGCTCTCTCCAGCTCCATGGCTGCTGCCATTTTTGTTAGGATTTATTTATCTTCTATATTTGAAATTCTGTAGCCTGAAGTAGAGGCCTGGGCCCACCAGGGTGTATGGAAAGCTTGGCTTCCTCCATCACAGGGTAAACCCAAGCTTTCCGCCTGCTCGCTCTGTGCTGCAGCCATCATGGTTGGGGTTAATTTGCATGCTCGTTCCTGATTGGATTTGTGGGCGTGGCTTGTGGGTGTAGAGGAGTGTTGGTTAATTTGAATATTACTCTTATTAGATAGGAGGACTAGAGGCCCAGTGCACAGATTCGTGCACTGGTGGGAGGTGTGACATGTGGGGATCAACCCACTGCGGGAGCTGCTGCTCATCTTGGTCAACCAAAAGGCAGTCCCACTGTGAAATCACACTGACCACCTGGAGGCAGCTCCTGAATTGAGTGTTTGCCCCCTGGTCAGTGCACATCATAGTGACTGGTTCCATAAATAAAGGACTTGGTTTGTCTCTTTCACCATAGCAACTACAACAAACAGAACAGGTTCTGGCACATAGGGGATGTTCAATAAGTATTTGCAGAGCAATTGAATGAATAAATGATTATTGAACAAACTTTTAGTGAGTAATTATCTAAAAAAGCTGTGCTAGGTTCTATGGGTGATGAAGACAAAGACGGTCCCTGACCTAGATAGCTCATAGGAGAGACACAAACATTAATTATAACATAATATTATGAATATAATAACAAAAGTATAAATCAAAGGCAGTGGAAAGATAGAAGGGTTATCTGATTATATTTGGATAAGATGCAGAAAGCTTCACAGAATAAATTAGAACTGCAATTTGAAGAATGAGTACATTTTCCAGGCAGAAAATGTGCAATGGCCATGGCAGGCAAAGGCAACAGCACAAAGAATGGAGTCTTAACCAATGATACAAAGCACAAAGTAAACAATAACTAATTTGGTGGGTAGAGTGAAAGACATATATGGGAGAAGATTATTTTAAAAAAAGCTTCAAGAAGTGGGCTGTGGTCATAATAAATGGTTTTATACGCTTTGTGAAGAAGTTTGATATTAGTTCTTGTAGGCAGTGGGGACTCAATTGCAACCAAAAATAAAAGGGATTCATCCATTCACAAGAAATATTTACTGAGTATCTGATTGGATTTGATTTTTTAGGAAGATGCCCCTGGCAAAGTGGCATGAGTGTACTTAAGTGGGGATCAAAGAGGAGGTAGGCAGATCAATTAGAATGCAGCCGTCAATCCAGCTAGGGCAGTGATCAGCAAACGCATATATCAATAGTAAAACGATTTAAATTTCTTTTGAGAGCCAAATTTTTTAAACTTAAACTTCTTCTAATGCCACTTCTTCAAAAATAGGCTCACTCAGGCCATGGTATTTTGTGGAAGAGCCACACTCAAGGGGCCAAAGAGCCACTTGTGGCTCATGAGCTACAGTTTGCTGATCACAGAGCTAGGGGATTTATTAAACACCATAGGTTCCCAACCCCACTCCAGAATTACTGAATCTAAATCTCTCATGATGGAGTTCAAGAATCCATGTTCAATTTATTTATTTTACTTTGAAAGCAATACATGTTTATGGAAAAAATACTCAAACCCAACTCCTGGAACAAGGAATACAATTACTCATACTATCCACACCACCTACCCACAGCAATGTCCCATTGCTCCAGAGTGTCAAAGGTTGAGAATTATTACCATATGAGATCCAATTACCTAGGCATTTTTCCAAAATTTCAGTAATAAGAATAACCTGGGATATATTGTATTTTTAAGAGAGCTAAGCAGGCTTCTCCCCTCCAAAGTCTGATTCAGGGGATTTTAACTGAGCCTGGAAAACAATTACCTCAGATGAGTTTTATTAGGTAATTTGGGGCACCTGTCAGAATCACTATATACCACTCTGTCCCAAACTTTAATATACATAAGAGTCACCTGGATATCTTTCAAAAAAGGCAGATTTGGAATCAATAGATTTGAGGTGCAACCCAGGTTTCTACATTTCAAACAAGTTACCATATGATGCCACTGAAGCTAGCACAGGGACAAAACTTTGCTGAGCACCAGTTCTCAACCCAGACTATCCATTAGAATCACCTGGGGAGCTTTTAAAAGTCTCAGTCATAGGGGAGGAAGATGGTGGCTGGCAGAATGGAGGTGAGGGAAAGGAAGTGAGTGAGGGTATGAAAGGAAAGTGTGTGGATGTGTGTGTGAGTGAGTGAGGGACAGTTAAATCTCATAGGAGCAGCAGGAGCTGGCAGACAGGCTCTCTTGGACAGGGAGAGACTAACACCACTGCTGGAACTCTGAAGACGGTGGGACTCCAACATGGAGCCCACCAGATCTTCAAGGGGAGAACAGCCTTTTTTAGGAACTCATCAACACCACCAACCAGACAGGCCTTGGAACTGCCCTGCAACCAGCAGCCACTCCAGCCAAAATCATGCTGCCCCACCCACAGACCTGTGGACCCTGGGTTCTCCACCTCCAAAGGTCAACCATTTGGCAGCAGTAAGTGTAACCTTCCACTCCCCAGTGGCAGAACTCCGTACAAAACATTCACGTGTTTCCAGAGTGCATTCCACTCCATAGGCAGCAACTGGGAGCCACTAGGAGCCCCTGCTGGTATGATTTTATACATAGAAGGACGTACTGCCCCACAGTAGAAAGTCTGAACTCCTTCCTTCTGAATAACCCCACATACATCCCAGCTGTGCAACTTCATGCCAGGAACCGTCAAAGTGTGTTAGAGCTCTGGCACCAGCAAATGCACCGCCACAGACAAGGGAAGGCACCCTGAGCCCATCTATTCACAGGGCGCTAGTGGGAGCCACTGTGAGCTCTCCCTGGGTGTGATCTTGGACAAACAGGGGCACACTTAGCCCTGGCAGTAGAAATTCTGAATTCACTCATCCTGGAGACCTGCCAACAGGTACCTCAATTACATGGCTACACTGCCAGGGCCTTTCAGAGAGCTTCAGTGTGCCTCGCAGGCAAACATACTGCAGGTGCTCCTGAGAGCCGCCACTGGGAGTGAGTGCCAACCCACCACAGGTACAGCAGAAAAAGCTGATTCTGCCCACCCCACAACTACAGAACTCTGGACCCCACAGTCACGCCTTTCCAGAGGGCAGGCACCCTGAACCTCATGACCCCAACAGACGGTTCCTGGGTGCCACTGTGAGTCCCCACTGGGCACACGTGATTTCAACTAAGGGTGCAAGACTGCAAAAATCGGGACACTCCCCTCCATAGCTGCTGACTTCTAGACACCACAGTTGTGCCTCTCAAGCTCGCAGGCCTACATCAATGGAACCCAAATAGCTCAAATAGGAAGCTACAATAGAATAACAAGCACAGGAGAATTGAGAGAGTATACCAGTAGCACTATCCCCAAAAGAATCTAGGTAGTAAAGCAATTAGATCTACAATTAAAACATTACACGAAGACATGAAAGACAAAAAATCAACCCCTAAAGGAAAGAAAAAGAGGAATCACCAGAAAGGGAGTTAAATGAAATTGAGGCTAGCAGCTTAACAGAGAAAGAATTCAGAGTAATGGTTATAAAGATGTTTGAATGCCTGGATGACAAATACACCCAACTCAATGACAATTATAAGGAGATGAATGAGAATGTCGCCAACAAGAAAAAGAATTAAGAGGAGATGAAGAACGACCTAGCTGCAATAAAGAACACAATGGAAGGCTTAATCAGCGAATTAGAAGAGAAGGTAGGAAAAAACACACAAACACAGTAGCAACTGGAAAGAAGACTTAAAAAGCAAGAGGAGAGCCTAAGGGAGCTTTAGGACAACACAAAATGAAACAATATTCACATAATAGGGGTACCAGAAGGAGAGGAAGAGAAGGAATGGTACCAGAAGGAGAGGAAGAGAAGCAAGGAATAGAAAACCTGTTTGAAGAAATAATGACAAAAAACTTCCCTGATACTGACAAGACAAAACCATGCAAGTCTAAGAATCACATAGAGTCCCAAAGAAGATGAACCCTTAAAGACTGAAGCCAAGACACATCATAATTAAATTGACAAACACCATCGACAAAGTCAGAATCTTAAAGGTTGCCAGAGAGAGACAGAAAGTTTTTACCTACAAGGGTTATCCCATTAGAATATCAACAGGATTTCTCAACAGAAACACACCAGGTCAAAAGAGAATGGAATGAAATTTACAAAGTGATGCAAACCAAGGGACTGAAGCCAAGAATACTATACCCAGCAAGGCTATCATTCAAAATTGAAGGTGTAATCAGGAGCTTCACAGACAAAACAGGATTAAGAAAGTTTATCACTACCAAGCAAGAAATGCAAGAAATGCTGAAGGAACTGCTGTAAAAAAAAAAAAAAAAAAAAAGAGAGAAAGGCAAGAAAAAACACAAACATTAAGGAAAAATATCATAACAAACATGTATTTCTCAACAATAACATTAAATGTAAATGGATTAAATGCACCAATAAAAAGACATAGGTAGCTGAATGGATAAGAAAACATAACCCATATATGTATTTGTTGTCTGCAAGAAACCCACATCAGAACAAAGGATTCACAGACTGAGAGTGAAGGTATGGAAAAACATTTTTCAGGCAAATGAAAATGAGAAAAAAGCTGGGGTTGTGATACTTATATCTGATAAAATAGACCTCAAAGTACATGCCATAACAAGAGATAAGGAAGGCCACGACATAATACTAAAGAGAGCAATTCAACAAGAAGATATAACTCTGGTAAACATATATGTACCCAATAGAGGAGCACCCAAATACCTAAAACAACTTCTAGATGGTATCAAAAGAGAGATTGATACCAATACAGTCATAGTTGGGGACTTTAATATCCAACTGACACCACTGGATAATTGAACCAAACAAAAAATCAGCAAAGGAACAGGGAGAGGGTGGCGGTAAGGGGAAGAGATCAACAGAAGGAATTTTATGCAGGCTTGTGGGCCTAACCAATGGACACAGACAACAGGGGGGTAACTGCATGAGTGGGAGGGATGGGGGCTAATGGGGAAATAAAGACACATATGTAACACCCTAATCAATAAAGAAATTTTTAAAAATAAATGAATTGGGCAACGTAGCAGAATACAAAATTAATGCCAAGAAACCCATGGCATTTCTATACACCAACAGTGAACTTACAGAAAGAGAGACTAAGAAAACAATCTCAGTTACCATTGCATCAAAAAAAATTAAGATACCTAGAAATAAACTTAGAAAGTAAAAGATCTCTACTCAGAAAACTACAAGACATCGAAAAAAGAGATAAAGGAAGACATAAACAGATGGACGATCATACTGTGTTCATGGATTGGTAGAATCAACATCATTAAAATGTCCATACTACCCAAAACAATCTATAGATTCAATGTACTCCCCATTAAATTACCAATGTCATATTTCACATACCTACAAAGAACTCTCCAAAAATTCATCTGGAATAAAGAAAGACCCCAAATAGCCACAGCAATCCTGAGGAAGAAGAACAAAGTAGGAGAGACCTCAATACCAGATTTCAAGCTGTATTACGAAGCCACTATTCTCAAAACATCCTGGTACTGGCACAAGAACAGACATATAGACCAATGGAATAGAATAGAGAATCTAGATATTGACTCAAACCACTATACGCAATTTATATATGACAAAGGAGGCATAAACATACCATGGAGTCAAGACAGTCTTCTCAATAAATGGTGTTGGTAAAATTGGACAGATACATGCAAAAAAAAATGAAACTAGACCACCAACTTACACCATACACAAAAATAAACTCAAAATGAATAAAGAACTTAAACATAAGATGGGAAACCAAAAAAATAGTAAATAATCCACAGGTAGAGAAATCTCAGACATATACCAAAGCAATTTCTTCACTAATACTACTCCTAGGGAAATGGAAACTAAAGAGAAAATAAACAAATGGGACTACATAAAAATAAAAAGCTTTTGCACAACAAAAGAAACCATCAACAAAACAAGAAAGCCCACTGTATGGGAGAGCATATTTGCAAATGTTATCACTGATAAAGGTTTAATCTCCAATATCTGCAGAGAACTTATACAATAAGAGGAAAATAAATGATCCAATTTAAAAATGGGCAATCGACCTAAATAGAATCTTTTCAAAAGAAGACAGAAGGAAGGCCAAGAAACATATGAAAACATGCTGAAAGTCACTAATGATCCGAGAGATGCAAATCCAAAGGACAATGCAATATCATTTCACACCTGTTAGAATGGCTATAATCAACAAATCAACAAACAAGTGCTGGTGAGGATGCAGAGAAAAAGGAACCCTAGTCCACTGCTGGTGGAAATGCAGATTGGTGCAGCCACTGTGGAGAACAGTATGGAGTTTCCTCAAAAACCTAAAAATGGAACTCGCATTTGACCCAGTAATCCCACTCCTACAATATATCCTAAAAAACTAGAAACACCAATCAGAAAGGATATATGTACCCCTATGTTCATAGCAGCACAATTTTTAATAGCTTGATTAGGTGCCCATCAGCAGATGAGTGGATCAGAAAACTGGTACTTCTACACAATGGAATAGTATGCTGCCATAAAAAAAGAAGAAATTCTTACCATTCACAGCAACCTGAATGGAAATGCAGAGCATTGTGCTAAGTTAAATAAGCCATTCAACGAAAGAAAAATACCACATGATCTCACCCATTTATGGATAATAAATAACATAATAAACTGATGAACAAAAAGATAGATAGTGGCAGTAATACATCAACTAGACTGTCAAATTACAGCTGGAAGATTAGGGAGAGGTTGGGGAGAAAAGAGATCAACCAAAGAACTTATATTCATGCATATAAGCATAACCAATGGATGCAAGACACTGGGGAGTGAGGGCATGCATTGGAATGGGGTGGGGGCGGGCAATGGGAAAATATGTACACATGTAATACCTTAATAAAAAAAATGGGGAAAAAAGATAAAAAATAAAACTCTCCGTCACGAATCATTTCCAAACTATTCCAAAACAGAAAAGGACATGAAGCTTCCCAACTGATTTTTTGAGTCCAACATTACCCCAACACCAAAGACAGATGAAAACACTACAAAGAAAAAGAAAACAATAGGCCAATATCCTTTATGCATGTTCATGCAAAATTGTCAACAAAGGCTTTTTGTTTATCATGGCAGTCAGCAGGATATGAGGGAGAGTGTGAGTAAGGGAGTGAGAGGGGAGTGTGTGATGTGTGTGGAGTGTGTGTGTGTGCACATGCACACACGTGTGAGAGATACAATTAGACCTAACAAGAGTCTCAGGGGCTGGTGGATAAGGTTCTGCTGAACAGGAAGCCCCTGATATCCCCACTGGAATTCCCCCCTGAAGGAGTGGCTCTGGCATGGAAACAGTACCATCTTGAATGGGAGAGTACAATACCTCCAATAGGAGTGCAGCCACACCAATACCCAGACTGTCCTTGGACACTACCCCAGACAACTCAGTGAGCCACAGAGTGCACAGCACCCCAGCCAGAGTCACACCTCCAAGGCTGTAGGCTCTGGGACCCCAGCAGTGAATAGTAGAGTGCACAACACCCAGGCCACAGGCTCCAAGACCACCACAGGAAGTTGCAGAGTGGATGCCAGCCTGGCCAGAGTAGTGCTACCCCAGCTGTGGGCTCCAGGACCCCCAGAATCCTAGAGACAGGCACCTGGACCCCACAGCAAGTTGCAGGCCAGTGAGACCTCACTGGCGACGCTTGCCAGGGAGCCAGTACCCTGAGCACATCCACAACAGCTTGCACAACGAGGTCAGAATTGAGCAACATAGTCAGACAACCTGTGATGAGACGCCATCTATGAATAGAAAAGTAACATTCAACTCCCAACTACATCAGGAAAACTCAAATAAGTCAGTAGGGGCCCTTCCTAGAACACTCAGCTCAGGAGATCTGAGAGACTGTACCACTGGGACCCACAAAACACCTACTACATAAGACCACTACTAAAAAATTATGGGTGGCATAGCAGTCAGCTGCAGTTCTTGGGTAATGCACCCAAGATTCTGGGGTGTGTCACCCAAGAATCACCCTCTTGCAATCCAGGACCTCTTGGGGGATGTCAGAGAGCCAGTTTATACCCAATCCCCACAGGCCAGGCCAAGAAGTCCCACCAGTGCACATGCACCAGGCCTCTCGTTAACATATAAAATCTGGGGAGGAGGTTGTTTCCAAAAAATTCCTAATGGAGAGTTATTATACAACTAGAGGCCTGGTGCATGGCATTTGTGCATTTCGGTGGCATGTCCTCAGCTGGGCCTGCACCCTTTTTTTAAATATACAGTGGTACCTGGAGATATGAGTGCCCTAACATACAAGATTTTAGAGATACGAGCCATGGAGCGACCCATTTTTTGCTTTGAAATACGATTAACATTTGAGATACAAGTAATCACGCCGATCGGCCGGCTGCACTCAACCCACCAGTTTACCCCGACTTGAGCGTCTCACAGTTTCCCACGCCTCAGTCAGTGTGCTTGTTTACCTCGTTGTCGAAGCATCTTTTGTGCATTTACATACTTTATCACATTTCTTTTTATAACCATGGATCTGAAGAAAGCGAGTGGAAAGGTCAGTGCTCAGAAGAGGATGATGTCTATTGAATTAAAGCGTGAAATCATAGAAAAATATGAGCAAGGTGCGAGTGGCTGACTTGGTGAGGCAGTACGGGTGTAGTATTTCAACAATATGCACTGTGCTTAAACAGAAGGCGTCGATAAAGGGTCTAACGCCAGCTAAGGGCGTTACAATAATTTCTAAGCTCCATAGCTCTCTCCATGAAAAGATGGAGAATCTACTGATGGTGTGGGTGACAGAGAAGCAGCTTAAAGGAGATACATTAACACAGGGCATCATATGCGAGAAGGTGCGAGCAATTTACGGTGATTTGCTGGAGCAGACCCCCACGCACTTCCATGGACAAAGCATCGAAAGACTCATTTAAAGCCAGTAGAGGCTGGTTTGATAACTTCAGGAAGAGGTCCGGCATTCACTCCATCATCAGGCATGGTGAGGCAGCAAGTTCGGATGTGAAGGCAGCTGAGGATTACCTCAAAACTTTTTCCTAACTGATAGAAGCCAAAGGATATATCCCCCAGCAAGTCTTCAACTGTGATGAGACAGGGCTTTTCTAGAAGATGCCAAATAGGACTTACATAACGGCAGAGGAGAAGGCGATGCCAGGAAACAAACCCATGAAGGATAGGCTAACTCCCGCACTGTGCGCCAATGCGAGTGGCGACTGCAAGATCAAGCCTCTGCTCGTATACCATTCGGAAAACCCCAGGGTCTTTAAGTCACATAAGATTTTAAAAGATAAACTGCAAGTTATGTGGAGGGCAAACCCAAAGGCATGGGTCACCAGGCAGTTCTTTGTGGAGTGGGTAAACCTGGTTTTCGGCCCTTCTGTTAAGAAATATCTACAGGAAAACAACCTAACCATGCAAGCCCTCCTTGTCCCTGACAATGCTCCTGCTCACCCACTAAACCTCGAAGATGAACTCCTCGAAGAGTTCAAGTTTATAAAGGTTGTCTACCTACCTCCCAATACCACTCATATCCTGCAGCCCATGGATCAGGAGGTGATTTCTAATTTCAAAAAGCTGTACATCAAGCACCTGTTCTGGCACTGCTTTGAGGTGACGGAGAACACAAACCTCACCCTTCGAGAGTTCTGGAAGAACCACTTTAACATCGTGATATGCCTCAGAATTATTGATCAGGCCTGCCTGGGTGTTACAACAAGGACTTTGACCTCTGCATGGAAGAAGTTGTGGCCTGAGGCCGTAGCCGAAAGGATCTTCGAAGGATTCGAACCCGAGGTGCCAGTGGAGGAGGAGATAGTGTCTCTGGGAAAATCCATGGGCCTGGAGGTGGATGAGAGAGACGTGAATGAGCTCGTCGAGGAGCACTCTCTGGAACTCACCACAGAGGAGTTACAAGAGTTGCAGTCTCAGCAACATTCGGAGGTTCTCCAAGAAATTAGTTTCGAGGAGGAGCCAGAGGTGGAGGAGATCTCTACAAGTGAGATAAAGGAGATCTTAGGAATGTGGGAGAGGGTGTCACACTTTGTGGAAAAGAAACACCCCGAAAAAGTTGCTACTGGTCGTGCATCGGAGCTGTTCAATGAAACTTGCCTCACCCATTTCAGAAACATTCTGAAAGGGAGGAAGAGGCAAACCTCGTTGGACACGTTTTTTTTTAAATCGGCCAAAAATGCAAAGACCAGTAGCAATTAAGTTCAGTCAAGATTAGTTAAATTACATTCAGTTTAGGGATAAAGTGTAGCATTAAGAGTGTAACAAGTAGGTAAATACACTTTATAAAACCAGTTTATTCCTTTACATTCTATTTTATTATGTTTTTCTACAACATTTGTCATTTATAAATACATGTTTCTTATTCAAAAACACGTAACAAGAAGAACTGGGGTGGCATTTCGGGGGTTGGAACGGATTAACGGCATTTCAATTGATTTCAATGGGGAAATTTGCTTTGAGATACGAGCAACTTGATATACGAGCAAGGTTACGGAAGGAATTAAACTCATATCTTGAGGTACCATTGTATTTTAATGATTTTTTTTACATAGAGACATGGAGAGGGATAGAGAGAAACATCGAAGAGAAAGAAACATCAATCAGCTGCCTCCTGCACACCACCCACTGGGGATTTGCCCTCAACGAAGGCACATGCTCTTGACCAGAATCGAACCTGGGACCTTTCAGTCTGCAGGCCGATGCTCTATCCACTGAACCAAACCAGTTTAGGCGCTGCACCCTTTTATAGTCTGGGAGCCCGTGGGGGATGACCTACTGATAGATTAGTTGGGCATCCTTAGTGCTGCTGTGGAGGCGGGAGAGACTGCGGCTACCACCTCTGAGTAGCTAAGGAGTGCTCCCCCTGTGAGAGCACACAGACCAGCACGGAGCAGCTCCTGCCATAAGCATCTGCTCCCTGATGGTCAGTGTGCGTCATAGAGACTGTTTGGTCTATTTGCATATTACCCTTTTATTATATAAGATACTATTTGTAGTAAAATTTCAAAATTTGATGGCCTGCTTAGAAAAAAATTATGATGTCTTAGAATACTGAAACTTGAAGAAACCAGCATTAAATCACAGGTGGGTGAGATGAGATGATGAAGAAAACAATGCCAAAAACAAAATTAAGATATAGTCCCAGATTCCAACTGTCACTTGGTACTGAACTGGAAAAGGAGAACACATGCCAAATGTTTCAAGTCTGTAGACTCAAGAAGGACACTGTTTATTCAGAAATACATGCCTTCAGGAGCTTGTCTTAGAAGCTGTTGCACCACCATCTTCAGAGCTCAAATACAGAACCAGTGGCAAATGCTTTAACTTTAGCATGAGAGAATACTGAGATAATCCTTATGAAAGGCAAAAAGGGCACAAAATAAATTGAAAACCAAGTCTAAAAATAACTCAAACCAAGGAAACAAGACTGGTAGGAAGTATTCTTAGAGAGAAGCGTAGTGTTCATTATAACCAATATAAAAATCATTTTTAAACTGTCATTCTTCCCTACAGATCAGCAATCTTAGTGCATTTGTGTAGGCATGTGTTCTTTCTATAGGTGTTTATGGTTAAATGTTATCTGCTATAAATTGGCAGAAATATAATGGGGTGGGTTCAGTGTTCAGCAACTAAATTAAATCTCAATTGTGCCATTCAACTTTAAAAAGGAAAATTCCCTATCACTGACCTATTGGCAGAGAGACTCACAGAGCTCTGTCAGTTGGCTATGTATGCCCTTATATATACCTATGTGTGATCCCAGGATCAAGATAACAAGGCAGCCGAAACCAGTTTGGCTCAGTGGATAGAGCGTCAGCCTTCGGACTGAAGGGTCCCAGGTTCGATTCCGGTCAAGGGCATGACCTTGTTTGCCGGCACATCCCCAGTGGGGGGTGTGCAGGAGGCAGCTGCTGATCGATGTCTCTCTCCCATCGATGTTTCTAACTCTCTATTCCTCTCCCTTCCTCTCTGTACAAAATCAATAAAATATATTTTTAAAAAAAGATAACAAGGCAAAGGAGCAGTAATGAGTCTGAACTGAGGCAGGATTATTCTGAAGTCTAGTAAATCAGACACTGTCCCAGACATACTGCTTAATAGATGGGGCAGTTCTTAAGCAAAAGGGACAGCTATCCTATGCAAATTCAAAGAAAATTCTAAAAGAGAAGTGTATTATTTATAATAGCCAAGACATGGAAACAGCCTAAGTGTCTTTCCACAGGTGATTAAAGAAGATGTGGTATATCTATACTAATAAAAGGTTAATATGCTAATTAGACCGGACATCTTCCAGACATCATTCCTGACGAAACTGGGGCCAAAGGGAAGCCCAGGTCCCAGTACCTGTGGGCAACCCGAGGGAAGCCAGCCCGAGTTCCAGGTGCCTGCCACTGGCTGGGGAAGGGAAGCAGCCCAGGTCCTGGATGCCGGAGGGGAGCTGGTGCCAACAGCCAAGGGAAGGAAGGCCTACCCTAGCACGAATTTTCATGCATTGGGTCTCTAGTGTGTGTGTGTGCATATATATATATATATATATATATATATATATATATATATCTCCTATCTAATAAAAGAGCAAAATGCAAATTAACCATAACTCTGCTACACCCACAAGCCATGCCCATCAGCCAATCAGGAGCGAGTATGCAAATTAACCCCAACCAAAAATGGCTGCAGCCATGAAGCAAGCAGGAGGGAGGCTTGGGTTTCCCCAATGATGGAGGAAGCCAAGCTTTCCATACACCCTGGCAGGCCAGGCCTCCACTCAAGGCTAAAAAGTTTCAATTATAGAAGATAAATAAATCCCAACAAAAATGGCAGGAGCCACGGAGCTGGAGAGAGCAGGTTGGGAGGGTTGCTCCCAGCAATGGAGGAAGCCAAGCTTCTGCAGCCCTGGCGGGGCCAGGCCTCTGCTTAAGACTACAAAGTTTCAATTATAGAAGATAAGTAAATCCTAACAGAAATGGCTGCCACCACTGAGGGAGAAGGAGGCTTGGCTCTACTCCAGGCTACAAAGTTTCAATTGTAGAAGATAAATAAATCCAGATCCCAGGGCCTCTGTTTGGGTCGCCAGGAGGTGTAGCCAGCCTGCAAACTACTACAGGCCTCTTGCCCAGGCCGCCCCATGCCCCAAGGGAATCCCCACCCTGATCTGGGACACCTTTCAGGGCAAACCAGCTGGCCCCCACCCATGTACCAGGCCTCTATATTATCTAATAAAAGAGTAATATGCAGATTAACCATCACTCCAACACACAAGATGGCTGCCCCTATGTGGTCAAAGATCCTGCCTCCATGTGGACACAAGATGGGCTCCACAAGATGGCCAGCAAGGGAGGGTAGTTGAGAGGGACCAGGCCTGCAAGGGAGGGCAGTTGGGAGCAATCAAGCTTGCAGGGGAGGGCAGTTAGGGGTTACCAGGCATGCAGTGGAGGGCAGTTAGGGGTGACCAGGCCTGCAGGGGAGGGCAGTTAGGGGCAAACAGGCTGGCAGGGGAGCAGTTAGGCATTAATCAGGCTGGCAAGGGAGTGGTTAGGGGGTGATCAGGCTGGCAGGCAGAAGTAGTAAGGGGCAATCAGGAAGGCAGGCAGGTGAGCAGTTGGGAGCCAGCAGTCCTGGATTGTGAGGGGGATGTCCGACTGCCGGTTGGGATTGGGCCTAAACAGGCAGTTGGACATCCCTCAAGGGGTCCCTTATTGGAGGGGATGCAGGCTAGACTGAGCAAGAATTTCGTGTACCAGACCTCTAATATATATATATATAATGGACTACTACTCAGCCATAAATAAGATGAAATATTACTAGTATTTGCAACAATACTGATGAGAGTACTATGCTAAGTGAAAAAGATGAGAACCATATTACTTCATTCATATGTGTAATATAACACAAAAAGTAGTAAACAAACTAACAAATCAAACTCATAGATACAGACAATGGAATGGTGATTGCCAGAGAATAAAGAGGGTGGGGGGAGTGTAAAGATCATGAAATATGTGGTTACAGAAGCAAACTAGACTTCAGATAGTTACCAGACAAAGTGTACAGATTTTGAATTATAATCTTATACACATGAAAATTAAATAATGCTATTAAGCAATGCTATCTTAATAAATTTAATTAATTAATTATTTAAATATAGAAGGACCTCACCAGGATCATACTAATACAAGAATAACAAAGGAGGAAATGAAATACTGAAATACAGAGTCAGAAGGTCTACATTGAAGTCTCAGCTTTACTGGGTAACTATATACTGAAGTCATTTCAGTTCTTTACCTGTACAACAGGGTTAACAACAACAACTCTACCTGTGTCAAAGAATTGGAATGAAATGCAAATATCATCATGAAACTGATGCATATTATTTTCATTGAAATAATAAATTCCTACATAAAGGTACAACATCCACCATCTATCCTCCTGTTCCATTCATTACAGTCTCTGGGATTATTTTCTTTTTTCTCCATCTTGGCATTGCCAAACTCCTATATTTAAAGCTGAGATCAAACCTGTATACACCTGATATTTCCTAGATGTCAGCAGAAAAGCTGGAAGTGGCCCAAATCCCCATCTTATAGAAAGTAGAAGCTGCTGCAAAATAAGTGATCTCCATACAGACTTCATTAGTTCTAGGTGATATATAAGGTCTCACAATGGGTGCAAGCAACTTGAGGAAAGAATGTCCACATTCCCATTTTTGTCATTTAATTCAATTTATGTACGTCTTTCCCAAGAGATTTTTATTAAACTTTTAGGACATAGTGGGCTAAGGAAAGCAATAAGATCCTATATAATAAAAGGCCAGTGACCATAACGACGTAATGATCGGGAGGACCAATCATCCAGTCACTATGAGGTGCACTGACCACCTCTTGGTCTCTCCCCCTACCCACAGTCCGATCACTGGATTGCCAATGAGGAACCATGGGGAACTGGGCTGGGTGATAGTGGGTGGGACTGGAGACTGGTTAACTGATGGAAGGCAGACCTCTTGGTCCCTTCCCCTGGCCCACAGGTTCTGATCAATCCTCAGTTTCTTCTGAAAGAAACGTAGTGCCTCCACTGCACTGCATCTTGGGACACGGACTCACCCCTGTGAGAGGCTCCAGAGCTGAAACTTCAACAAGGACTTCAGCACCTGCAGCAACCCTCAGCCTTCACTGCTGGGAGGTATACGGAGAACATCAAAATAAAGCACAAACACCCTCCCCAGGAAGACTTCACCACCTCCCTACTCAACAGCTGCTTCCAGATCTGCAAGAAACTGCGCATTCTCCTCCCAGAGGGATGGGTGGGGCCAGAGACTGAGCTGAGTGGTTCAGCAATAGGGAAGGGGCTGAGTCAGGTGGCTGGGCCAGTGCAGGATCAGAGGGAGGGAGGGAAAAAGGTTGGGAGGGAGGGAAGAAGGTTGGGAGGGAGGGATGGGAACAAGGTGCCAGCCCTGGTTCCCTGAACCTCCTTCCACAGGCATAGCCCTTCCTGGTTGAGTTTCCCATGTCATTGTTAGGGTTTGGGCTGTTGATGCGGGCTGTGAAAGGATTCACAAGGAGAGAAGAGACAGGTGCAGAGAGAGGACATTTATTTTATTTCTTTAAAGGGAGGAAAGGACCAGGTGCCCTTTGATGGCACAAGGCACCGAAGGCAGAGTGTCTGTTTTTTGTTCGTTTGTTTGTTTGTTTTTGTTTTAATATATTTTATTGATTTATTACAGAGAGGAAGGGAGAGGGATAGAGAGTTAGAAACATCAATGAGAGAGAGACATCGATCAGCTGCCTCTTGCACATCCCCTACTGGGGATGTGCCCGCAACCAAGGTACATGCCCTTGACCGGAATCGAACCCGGGAACCCTCAGTCCACAGACTGACGCTCTATCCATTGAGCCAAACTCTTTCGGCAAGAGTGTCTGTTCTTTTGATTGCTGGAGGAACCAGGGTGAGTGGCAGCGATGAAGCTGGACTGGGGACTGGCCAGCGGGGGAAGATGGCCCTTATCACAGGCTAGGCCTGAGGACCCTACCCACACACAATTTTGTGCACTGGGCCTCTAGTATTATATAAAGAGTACTGATCCAATCAATGATAACTAAATAAAATTCATTATCCCAGACTTGCTCCTGGGCCAAAACAAAAACAGCTGTAAAGGATATTTTTATGGCAATTAGAGAAATCTGAATATGGACTTTAGATTAGATAATACTAGTATATCAGTGTTAAATGTCTTGATTTTCATAGATGAACTTTGGGCATGTAATAAGTATCCTTGTTATTAGGAAATACACACTGAAGGGTCCAAGGGAAAGGGTCATGATATATGCAATTACTCTCAAATGGTTCAGAAAAAAACTAATAATATGTAAATATTCAGGGACAGAATAAGGCTAAAGTAGCAAAATGTTAACAATAAGTGAATTTGAGTGAAGAATTTATTAAAGTCCTTTGTAATATTTTTAAACTTCACTGTAGGTTTAAAAGTACTTCAAAGTAAACTATTTTTAAAAATAATTTATGGTCTAGAAATAAACAGACCTAAAATCTAGCCATCATGTAACCCCTGCACAAGTCATTTGTCATTTTTCAGTTTAATTTCCTCAGATTCTAAAATCAGGGTAATAATGCATAGATTCCCTACCTCCTTTCCAGAACTGTTCTAAAATGCAAAGCATCATGATGATCCCCATGTGGAAGGTATAGAAAAAAATAAAAGCTTTAGAGTAAAAAGATAAGATTTAAACCTACTGCTCTACCATTTATATGAATAGACTGCTTTGATCATATCCCACGCCTCAGTATTTCCATCTATAAAATGGGAGCTGTTCTAAGAGAGAATTTCATAAGGATACATGGCTACCTCAAGAAGTAGAAAGAATCTCATATAAACAATCTGTCTTACGCCCCAAGAAGCTAGAAAAAGAAGATCAAACAAAGCCAAAGTTAGTATAAGGAGGAAAAGAACAAAGATCGGAGCGGAAATAAATAAAATAGACTAAAAAGACAACAGAAAGTAAACAAAAAGCTTTTTTTTAAAATGATAAATAAAATTGGCAAACATTTAGCTAAATTTACTACGAAAAAGAGAAAGGGATCAAATAAATAAAAGGAGGCATTACAACTGATGTTACAGAAATATAAAAGATCATAAGAGGCTACTATGAGCAATTAATTATACACCAACAAATAAGACAACCTAAAAGAAGTGGATAAATTCCTAGAAACATACATTTTCTAAAACAAAATCATGAAGAAATAGAAAATCTGAATAAACTGATTACTAATAGGAAATTGAATCACTAATCAAAAACCTCCCAACAAACAAATGTCAAGGGCCAGCCATCATCACTAGTGAATTCTACCAACCACTCAAAGAGGAATTAATAATACCAATCATTCTCAAACCCTTCCAAAAATCTGAACAGAACACTTCTAAACTCATTTTATGAGGCCAGCATTACCCTGATACAAAAACCAGTCAAGGACTCCACAGAAAAAAAGAAAATTATTAGCCAATATAACTGATGAACAAAGATGCAATAATCCTCAACAAAATTATTAGCAAGCTATAATGAACAGCACATTAAAAGGATCATACATCATGATAAAATTGGGTTTACTCCATGGATACAACGACGATTCAACATCTACAAATTTCAACATTAACAAAATGGCCAAGACCGGTTTGGCTCAGTGGATGGAGCATCGGCTTGTGGACTGAAGGGTCCCGGGTTCGATTCTGGTTAGGGGCATATACCTTGCTTGCGGGCGCATCTCCACTGTGGGGCGTGCAGGAGGCGGCTGATCAGTGTCTCTCTCTCTCATTGATGTTTCTGACTTTCTATCTCTCTCTCCCTTCCTCTCTGTAAAAAAAATCAATAAAATATTTTAAAAAATGAAGAATTAAAGTCATATGATCACCTCAATAGATGAAGAAAAACATTTGACAAAAATCCAACATTCCTTACTGATAAAAATTCTCAACAAACTGGGTACTGGTAGAATGTTGCTCAACATAGTAAAGACCATATATGACAAGCCCACAGTTAATATCATACTCAACAAAAAGCTGAGATCAGCCAAAACCGGTTTGGCTCACTGGATAGAGCATCGGCCTGCAGACTGAAAGATCCCAGGTTCAATTCAGTTCAAGGACATGTACCTGGGTTGCGGGCACATCTCCGGTGGGGGGGGGGGGCATGCAGGAAGCAGCTGATGGACATCTCTCTCATCAATGTTTCTAATTTCTATCCCTCTCCCTCTCTGTAAAAGATTAGATTTTCTAAGCTGAGATTAGAAAAGATGCCCACTCTCATTAGTTTTACTACAGACTAGAGGCTTGGTGCATGACATTAGTGCACTGGGTGGGGGGAGGGGAGGACAGGGAGCTCAGTCTGGCCTGCATTTTTTTGTAGTCCAGAAGCCCTTGGGGGAGATCCAACTGCTGTCAGTTGGACATCCTTAGCACTACCACAGAGGTATGAGAGGCTCCCACCACCACTGCTATGCCTGCCAGCTGTCAACCCGGCTTCTGGCTGAGCAGTGCTCCCCCTGTGGGAGCGCACTGATCACCAGGGAGCAGCTTCTGCATTGAGCATATGCTCCCTCGTGGTCAGTGTGTGTCATAGCAACCGGTCATTCCACCATTTGGTCTATTAGCATATTACTCTTTTATTATATAGAATAGTATTTGAAGTACTAGCCAGACCAATTGAGCAAGAAAAATAAATAAAAGGAGTATTCTCAACAGTGGGATTTGGCAGCTGGCCTTGCCTTGGCACCTGAGGGGCTCAGGTGGAGAGTGCCATGTGGGACACCTGTCCATTGCCCTAGACCACTGCCACCACCATGCAAATAGAATTAAGATATAAGGGAACCAATGCCTGGGTGGAATGGATTAAATATTCTGTACATGTCCTAAATAAAAGTGACCATTATACTTGTGCAGCAGGAAGGCTGGAGGCCCAAGTGGTCCCATTCCCTTTCTGATGGACCTCAGACAGTAACAGATAGAATGTGTGCTTGCCTTGTAACAGGAGGAAGCCACCTGGAGAAACACTTCCTATAAGACTCTCTCCCTGTTCCCATCCAACAGAGGTAAAGAATAAGGACCCCCAAAAATGATCCGGCCCCATCCTCCAATGTAAACTATACCTCCTGATTCTCAAGGGGGGGAACAGTGCTCGGAGTTTATGAGAAATTAATCCGGATGCGTAAATGGCCGAGTATCCTAGAAGCCAATCATGCTGCACTGTCAGTATCCCATGCTGATGTGTGGTGATATTATGGGGGTCCCTGACTTGTGGCCTTGCCCAGCACTTGGAGTGAAACTTGTGCTCTGATACAATTGGCTATCCCTTTCACGTTGGCATATCATAAACCTTTTTGATATGGACAGGCTAGAAAGAGGAGAGAGTTAAGGGGGCTCTTTTGATCACCATATTTACACAGATCTCATTGAGGTTCCAGGAGTTCCAAGGAGTTTAAGGTTAGAAATCATTTGCTGCAGGGTTTGAGTCTGTCCTGTGCTGATGGCCCACTGTGAACAAGAAAGTGGCTGGATTAATTATATTTACTATAACCAGCAAAGGCTCATTAACTATACTGGAGACACAGTTAAAGGTACAGCTGAACAGCTAGATGCGACCAGCAGGATGACCTGAGGGAACAGATTGGCCTTAGATACGATTCTAGAAGAAAAAGAAGGACTATGTGTAATGTTGTGGCCAGTGCTGCACATTCATCTCTGACAACACAGCAGACGGACTGTCACTGAGGTCCTAAGGCACCGGCAGCTTTAGTGACAAGTGAGTGAGATACTAGAACTGAGGATCCTTTTTCTGATTCCCTAGAGCCGTAGTCAGCAAACTGTGGCTCGCGAGCCCCATGTGGCTCTTTGGCCCCTTGAGTGTGGCTCTTCCACAAAATACCATGGCCTGGACAAGTCTCTTTTGAAGAAGTGGCCTTATAAGAAGTTTAAGTTTAAAAAATTTGGCTCTCAAAAGAAATTTCAATCGTTGTACTGCTATTTGGCTCTGTTGACTAATGAGTAAAAGGGAGTGATGGTATCCACTTTTCACCTCTTTGATTAGGAACTACAGTGATGGGATGTTACATCATCCTATGTCTTACCCAAGGGTTAATTGAAACTGCATTGACCAAACAGCAAAATAGTCTTCTCCTAGACACTGCAGAGCATGAAAGTCAATGAGTGTCAGCTGAGTTTGAAAACAAGAGTTTAAATAAAGAAAATGGGATAATTGTGAGACTAAACAAGTTATCTTTTCTGTCAAAGAACAGTTTAGACAGCCGCCATTTTGGACTGCGTGACTTGGCAGCCACCATTTGGCCACATGACTTGCAGCTTCCCTGGGGGCAGCCATCTTTAAACAGCAAAGGCCAGCCCCTCCCTTTGAATTAGCCAATCACAAAAGACTGGGCACCTGAGCTCTAATCAAGAGCAAAGGACAGGTCACATGCGTCAGGAGGGATTATAAACTCAAGTGGTCCACCTGCTCAGTGTGCGCATGCTCCCAGCACACCCTCATGTTACAGTGAAGATACTTGCCTTGGGAAAAAAATGGACCATTATGTGGCTACTGCTGAATTTCTTTGATCTGTACAATTTCTTTGATCAAAGTCTGGATATTTCTTATGCCATACATCTGAAGGATGCAAAAGCTTTTTAGGACAGTGTCCACAAAGCCAATGGGGAAGTTACCCAGAAGGAAGTTGAGTTAATCATGGACTGCCTTTGTTCACATTTCCATAGGCATTTCAAAATTCACTTATCAGCCACAAGATTGGTTCATGTTTCAACATCTGTAGCTTCAGCATATACTAAGGAAAAAATTAAGATTCTGTGTCATAAATACCTTATTGGAGTGTTGGCATATTTAATAACAGAACTGGCGATTTTTCAAGTTGAGTGAGGCCTTGTGGGGATCATAGGTCATGGATTATATACCTTTTTCTCATTGATTATTTGACTAATTGTTATGCTGAGAAGGGACTGCAGCAGAAATGGGCATCCATCTCTGCATCTGTTTCCTCACAGTGCCTTTGGAAGTGCCCAATAGAAGCCAAGAGAATCTAGGTGGTAGGGGATGAACTACAGCCAGGTGCTTCTGTAATAGTCATGAAGATCAGGGTTGCCCGTCTCTAGAAAATGCTAAGTTGTTATTTGTTGGCCATCTTTCTATGTTTAGTATGTCAAACAATTAGGATTCAAATAAGATAGCTCTAATATTCACTATTTTTGATTTGGGACTCTAAAAGTTTTAGTCCCTTATAAACATTTTAGACTTGCCTTAAGAGAGAATTTCTGTCTTGTAAAGACATTTTCCTAGCACAATTTTACTGTAGAGAACTAGCAATCAAAAAGTCCTCTGCAAAGGAAACTAAAAATGAATATGGATTTTTTAAAGCCACTAATATGCTTCTGTTTTTTTTTAATATATTTTATTGATTTTTTACAGAGAGGAAGGGAGAGAGATAGAAAGTCAGAAACATCGATGAGAGAGAGAAATCGATCAGCCGCCTCCTGCATGCCCCACAGTGGAGATGTGCCCGCAAGCAAGGTACATGCCCCCAACCGGAATCGAACCTGGGACCTTTCAGTCCGCAAGCCGACGCTCTATCCACTGAGCCAAACCGGTCTCGACTGCTTCTGTTTTTAATATTATTCAGTTCTTATCTCAATGTTGAATTAAATATATTCACTTTTAAAATGAAGCAGTGTTTCGGTGACAGATCTTTAATTAATGTTTTAGGAATGGGAAGTCAAGGGCTTTTTCTCTAGCACAATGGTTACAAACCAACAATTACAGAGAGTCATAAAAATTGTACATATGAAAAGCAGAGATTTTCTTCATGTCCCCAATTTTGCTTTAGCAAAATGCTTGGTAAATAACTATAGATAAAATGAAAGAATTTTAATCAACTCTTCCATTTTGCAGATGAAATCTACCAACTTTAGAAACTTGCTCTAAAGGTTATATCTAAAGGTTATATCTAAATCTCTTCTTTTTACTGAGTATAGAAAGAAAAGTTTTGTTTTACTTTAGAAACCATGTTTTTAAAAATCTTGTTTGGAAGAAAATAACTTTAATAGGCTATTATTCTTAAAAAAAACACAAGTTTCTGGAGTGTTGTATTGTTTTATGTTAGGAACAGGAGAGGTAGTAGAAAAAGCATGGGCTTTGGAGTCAGAGATTCATTCATTCCATTAATATTAAGCTCCTACTGTGTACTTAATATTGGGTAATAGGAATATAGCATTGAAGACAAAAAATATCCCTGCCCTGTGGAAATTATATGCTAATAGAGGAAGGCAAAAGATAATTTCATATGGAGATAAACACTATAAAGAAAATAAAGTAGTGAGATGGGAAAAAGGGTAAGTGTGATGGGCCTACTTTTACTTACAGTTGTCAAAGAAGGGCTCTATGAGGAAGTGACAGGAAAGCTGAGTCCTGCGTGAGGAGCAGGAACCAGCCACATAAATATGTGAGGACAAGTGTGCTAGGCAGGTGACACTATAGGAGAGAAGGCCTTGGGACAGGTAAGGGCTCAGTTTGAGGAACAAAGGGAATGTATGGCTGGAGCACAGTAAGATTGGAGAAGGATAAGATGGAACTGAAGAGACTGTGCAGCAGAACCTTCTTCAATGGTGTTATGACTCCCAACTTTTGGCTGGGCACATGGCTGTCCAGAAAGAGGATGACATTTTCCAGCCCCACTCAGAGATCTCTAAGTTCTGACCCATTTAAGTGGAAGCATTATGTAGAGCTTATAGTAATCTTCCTTAAACCACAGCAGGCATGTACCCCTTGCTCTTTTCTTCTTCCAACTTTACTGCTTGACATATATGTAATGATTGGTACTCTAGCTGCTCTTTTAGGTCAGAGAGATGAGGGTCAGGTCCTAAGGACCAGGAAACATGGCCTGTAAGGAGTTTGTGCCCTGAGGACTTTTTAAAAATATTTTTTTTATTGATTTCAGCCTCCTGCATGCCCACTACTGGGGGTTGAGCCCGCAACCCAGGTGTGTGCCGTTGACCAAAATCGAACCAGGGACCCTTTAGTCCCTAGGTCGATGTTCTAACCACTGAGAAAACCTGTACTAGCCCTAAGGACTTCTTGAAGCTGAACCCTGTACCAGCTTTGGGAGGTCTTCCTCCAAACATGTATGTCAGAGAAGTAAACTTCTATCTTGTTTTAAGCTATTGCTGTTTGGGTCTTTTGCTCATAGCCAAACTTAAACCTAATACCTAGAGGCAGGATTCCCATCATCTCAGATTTCATAGGTACTATGAAGAACTTGGATTTTATCCTCAATGCAATGAGAAGCCCCTGAAGTTTTAAGCAGGGGAGGAATATGACCCACTTTATATTTTATAAATTATTGAATAAATTGTAGGTATATAAGAGTAGAAGAAGGAAAACAGTTAAAGGGGTGTTAGAAATGGTATAGACTCTATGAAGAAGTTAGTGTACAGTATGCTCTCTTATGAAAGGAATGGAAGAATATGTATGTGTAATTCCTTATGTTTAAAAAAAATGGAAGGGACAAACCAAAAACTAATAAAACTTGTTACCAATAGGAGAAAGGAAGAAACTGGAGAGAGGAGACAGGAATGAAACTTAATGCTTCTTAGAATGTTCCATTTATAGTCTGGAACCATAGAAGTGATTTATATAACTATAAAACAAAATTGGACTCAAAAGGAAAAAAAAGTAATCTTTAAATTAAAAACAAATGAACATATATATACACAGAGTGGCCAGATTATTATGATCTCTGAACGCATAATAATCTGGCTACTCAGTGTGTGTATACACACACACACACACACACACACACACACACACACACACACATTAGATGCCCAATGAATGAATTCATGCATGGGTAGGGTCCGGCCAGCATGGCCAGGGGGAGAGGACATGGGCAGTTGGCCGGCCTGCCTGCCGATCAAACTCCTGGTCCAGGGGACAATTTGCATATTAGCCTTGTATTATATAGGCTATACACTGAGTGACCAGATTATTATGCATTCAGTGTATATTGTCTAAAGTTTTACATGTCTCCTTTTTCCCCAAATGATTCCCTCCCCATCCCTTCCCAGCCCAGGCAAGCCTCCACTGCCCAGCGTCTGTGTCCATTGTTTATGCTAACATGCATGCATATAAGTCCTTCGGTTGCTCTCCAACACCCTTCACTACCATCTGTCTCTAAATAGATCTATTCTTGTTCATAAAATTATGTCGAACATTATATCCCACATATGAGTGAGATCATGTGATATTTATCTTTCTCTGACTGGCTTATTTCACTTAGAATAATGTTCTCCACTTCCTTCTATGCTGGTACAAATGGTAAAAGTTCCTTCTTTTTAATAACAGCATAGTATTCCATTGTATAGATGTACCACAGTTTTGTAATCCACTCATCTGTTGATATGCACTTAGGCTGTTTCCAAATCTTAGGTATTATAAATTGTGCTGCTATGAACATAGGGGTGCATATATCCTTACTGACTGATGTTTCTGTTTTCTTGGAATATAGTCCGAGTAGTGGGATTACTGGGTCAAATGGGAGTTCCATTTTTTAGTTTTTCAGGAAATGCCATACTGTTCTCCACAGTGGCTGAACCAGTCTGCATTCTCACCAGCAGTGCAGGAGGGTTTTCTTTTCTCTACATGCTCTCCAGCACTTGTCGTTGGTTGATTTGTTGAAGATAGCCATTGTGATAGGTGTGAGGTGATATCTCATTATTGTTTTGATTTACAGCTCTCAGATGATTGGTGACTTTGAGCATGTTTTCATATGTCTCTGGGCCTTCTGTATGTCCTTTTTAAAAAGTATCTATTTAGATCCTTTGACCATTTTTTAAATGGATTTTTATCTTCCTTTTGTTAAGTTGTATGAGTTCTCTGTAAATTTTGGGGAATAAACCCATATCAGAGATAACATTGGCAAGTATGTTCTCCCATGAAGTGGGCTTTCCTATTGTTTTGTTTGCTATGCAGAAGCTTTTTATTTTGATGTAGTCCCGTTTGTCTATTTTCTTTAGTCTCCATTGCTCTAGGGGCTGTATCTGTAAAGATATTCCTACAACACATTTCTAATATTTTGCTGCCTATGGAGTCTTATAGGATTTTTATGGTTTTCTGTCTTACATTCAAGTCCTTTAGCCATTTAGAGTTTGTTTTTGTGTATGCTGTAACTTTGTGGTCAAGTTTCATTTTTTTTGCATGTATCTGTCCAAATTTCCCAACACCATTTATTGAAGAGACTGTTTTGACTCCATTGTATGCTTTTGCTTCCTTTGTCAAATATTAATTGAGCATAATAGCTTGGGTCGATTTCTGGGTTCTCAGGTCTGTTTCATTGGTCTATATGATGTTCTTATGCCAGTACCAGGCAGTTTTGAGAACCATGGGTTGGTAATATAGCTTGGTATCTGATAATGAAACTTAATGCTTCTTAGAATGTTCCATTTATAGTCTGGAACCATAGAAGTGATTTATATAACTATAAAACAAAATTGGACTCAAAAGGAAAAAAAAGTAATCTTTAAATTAAAAACAAATGAACATATATATTACACAGAGTGGCCAGATTATTATGATCTCTGAACGCATAATAATCTGGCTACTCAGTATGTGTATACACACACACACACACACACACACACTAGATGCCCAATGCATGAATTCATGCATGGGTAGGGTCCGGCCAGCATGGCCAGGGGGAGGGGACATGGGCAGTTGGCCGGCCTGCCTGCCGATCAAACTCCTGGTCCAGGGGGACCCAGGCCTGCAAAGGAGAGCAGTTGGGGGGGACCAGGCCTGCAGGGGAGGGCAGTTAGGTGTGACCGGGCTAGCGGGGGAGGGCAGTAAGGGGTAACCAGGCCATAGTAGAGGGCAGTTAGGGGCAAAAAGGCGGCCAGGGGAGCAGTTAGGCATCAATCAAGCTGGCAGGGGAATGGTTAGGGGGTGATCAGGCTGGCAGGCAGAAACGGTTAGGGGCAATTAGGAAGGCAGGTAAGTGAGCGGTTGGGAGCCAGCAGTCCTGCATTATGAGAGGGATATCCGACTACCCATTTACACCCGATCCAGGTAGGATCGGGCCTAAATGGGCAGTCGGACATCCCTCCAGTGGTCACAGATTGGAGAGGGAACAGACTGGGCTGAAGGACAATCCTCCACACAACCATGCACAAATATCATGTGCCAGGCCTCTAGTTTTACATGTATAAAACAGGAAGAAAGAAATTTTAAAAACAAAGGGAAAATGTGCTATAAAAACTCTGACAATAAAACACTTATTTAAAAGTAGTTTGAATAAAGGCTTCAAAACTCAAAATTAATTTCCTGGTAAGAACTTCAACTACTATATATTATAGAGTGTAAAAAGTATTTTAAAGAGAAAAAAGAAAAATCCTTAGGCCTCTCAAAATGGAAACTCTCAGATGTGTCCTCAAAAGATATGCAATAGAGATTTTGGGAAGATGGCGGCTGGCAGGACAGAGGTGAGGGAGAGGAAGTGAGTGAGGGGACGAAAGGAGTGTGTGGGTGTGTGTGGTGGGTGTGTGATTGAGTGAGGGACAGTTGAATCTCGCAGGAGCAACGGGGGCTGGCAGTCCAGGCTCTCTTGGACAAGGAGAGACTGCCACTGCGGCTGTAACTACCTGGACTGTGGGAATCAGGCATGGAGCCCACACCATCTTGAAGGGGAAAATGGCCTTTCTTTGGGAACTCTCACCAACACTGCCAGCCAGACAGGCCTTGGAGATGCCCTGCGACCCAACAGCCACTCCAGCCAGAGTCCTAATGCCACAGCTACAGACCCACGGACCCTGGGATCTCTGCCTCCAAAGCAGTGAGTTCAACCGCCCCCTCCCTGGTGACATCGCAGTGAGTGCAACCTCCCCCTCCCAAGTAACATCAGTGCGGCTGAGTCGAACACTGGCACCCAGCTTGCCAAACGCTCTGGTTGCCGCATTTGCGAGAGCCCCAGTACCTCAGTCTGCCGCTTGCCCTCAGGGAAAGTTTGCAGAGCGCCCTAGTCGCTGTATTTGCAGCGTGCCCTGGTGGACCCATCTGCAGCATGCCCTCCTCACTGGTCTGTGAAGCACCCTGGTCACCATATTTGCTGCACACCATCGTGGCCTCGTTTGCAGAGCACACCCGTCAATAGTTTACAGAACGCCCTAGTCAGCGGTGCATTTACAGACCTCGCAAATCTGCCCGGTTAGAGCGCACCCTAGTCAGTGAGTTTACAGCACACACACATCAGTGTGTTCACAGTCCACTCTCAGCAGCACATTTCTTGCAGTCCACTCCCTAGGCAGTGCCTGGGAGCCATGGGAGCCCCCACGGGTGTGATTTTGTAACGCTGGCACCAGAATCATGCCTCTCCAGGGTGTAGGCATCACCTGAAAGACATCACCCCAACAGACAGGTCATTGATGCTATTGTGTGTCCCCGCTGGGCACACGTGATCCCAATTAAGGGTGCAAAACAACAAAAATAGGGACACTCCGCTCCACGGCTGATGACCTCTAGACACCAACATGAAACGAAACCAAGAGGAGATGAAGGACGACATAGATGCAATAAGGAACACAATGGAAGGCCTAAACAGTAGACTAGAAGAGGCTGAGGACTGCATCAGTAAATTAGAAGACAAGGTATAAAAATCACACAAACATAGCAACAACTGGAAAAAAGGAAGAAGAGAGCCTGAGGGAGCTTTGGGACAACACAAAACAAAACAACACTGACTTAATTGGGATAACAGAAGGAGTAAAAGAGAAGGAAAGAATAGAAAACCTATTTGAAGAAATAATGACAGAAAATTACCCTCATATTGGCAAGGAAAAAAAATACGCAAGCCCAAGAAGTACACAGAGTCCCAAACAAGCTGAACCCAAAAAAACCAACACCAAGACACATAATAATTAAATTGGTGAACACCAATGACAAATAATCTTAAAGGCTGCCAGAGAGACACAGAAAGTTAACTACAGGGGATCTCCTATTAGAATTTCAACTGAGAGAATCGAAGATGGCGGCATAGGTAAACACCTACACTGCTGCCTCGCACAACAATTTAAAAACTACAACTAAAAGACAGAACAGACATCATCCAGAACCACAGGAAAGCTGGCTGAGTGGAAATTCTACAACTAGATGGAAAGAGAGGGGCTCACGAAGACCCAGAGGAGCTGCAAAAAGCTGAGGTACAGAGACACGTGCGGACAATGGGTGCCGGAGTACCTGGCTGGTTTTCTCTGGCAGGAAGGAAACGAAGACTCTCAAAGGCATTGAACCTCTTATCCTACAACACTAAACCCCAGATCCAGACGAAACTCATACAGGGAGGGATTAGACTGTGAAAAGGGAGAGGTGCATGGAAATTTAGGGGAGTTGCAAAAGATCAGAGGCCTGGTGGCGCGAACGGCATTCCGCACAGAGGACAGACTGCTGATTGTGCCACTGGCTTTCGTGAGTGGGCAGGAGACAGACCCTCCCAACTGTGCCACTTCTGACTCCACTAAGCCCAGTTTCGGGTGAAACCCTGGGGACCTAGACTCGTGTGGTCCTGGAGCGCAGGAGAGCTGGAAAGGCAGCGGTCTACAGGCACTGTGCACGCGCACAAGGACCGCTCCAGCGATTACCAAGTCACGTGAGACTCAGGGGCTATGGCGAGCAGGGGCGACTGGAAGGCTAGGGGGTCCATTAAGCCCTGAGACTCCACCCATCCCAAGCTCAACGGAGAGGCTTCTGCGGTTTTGCAAGTCTGGTATCATAAGGCTGAATCCAACACAGAAGTTCTCCCGACATAGTGAAAATGCCGAGACAAGGGAAGGGATCGCAAACAAAAGAAATGGAGGAAAACAAACGAATGGATATAGAGTTCAAACCACCTTATAAGGTTTTTCAAGAATATGCTAGAAAAGTTGCATAAAGTTAGCGAGACCCAAGAGGAGATGAAAAAGATCCAACTAGAGATGGAAAAGGTCCAACTAGAGATGAAAAAGGACCAACTAGAAATTAAACATACACTGACTGAAATAAAGAATATTATACAGAGACCTAACAGCAGACTAGAGAAAAGTAAGAATCAAGTCAAAAATTTGAAATATAAAGAAGCAGAAAACACTCAACTGGAAAAGCAAGAAGAGAAAAGAATCCAAAAATGTGAAGATAATGTAAAGAGCCTCTGGGACAGCTTCAAGTGTACCAACATCAGAATTGTGGGGGTGCCAGAAGAAGAGAGAGAGCAAGATACTGAAAACCTATTTAAAGAAATAATGACTGAAAACTTCCCACATCTGGTAAAAGAAATAGACTTACAAGTCCAGGAAGCACACAGAACCCCATATAAAAGGAATCCAAAGAGGACTACACCAAGACACATCATCATTAAAATACCAAGAGCAAAAGACAAAGAGAGAATATTAAAAGCACCAAGAGAAAAACAGTTCATTACCTACAAGGGAGCACCCATACGACTGTCAGCTGATTTCTCAACAGAAATGATGCAGGCCAGACAGGAGTGGCAAGAAATAGTCAACGTGATGAATAGCAAGAACCTATAACCAAGAATAATCTATAGAGCAAAGCTATCATTCAGAATTGAAGGGCAGAAAAAGAGCTTCACAGAGAAGAAAAAGCTAAAGGAGTTCAACAACTCCAAACCAGTATTATATGAAATGCTGAAAGGTACTCTTTTAGAAGAGGAAGAAGAAAAAGGTAAAAGCCAAAAAATTATGAACAACAAATACATATCTAATCAACAAGTGAATCTAAAAATTAAGTGAATTAAAAATTTGATCAACAGAATAAACTGGTGAATATAATAGAATCAAGAGCACAGAAAGGGAGGGGACTGATAATTGTCAGGGGAAAAGGGGTGAGGGGTGTACAGGGAGAGACTGGACAAAAATCACACACCTATGGATGAGGTCAATAGGAGGGAGGTAACGGATGAGGGAAGGGTGGGAGTTGGGTGGTGGGGAACTATGGAGGGGGGGGAAAAGAAACAAATGTAATAATCTGAATAATAAAGATTTAAGTAAAAAAAATATCAACTGATTTCTCTACAGAAACACACCAGGCCAGAAGGGAATGAAATGAAATATATAAAGTGATGCAAAGCAAGGGTCTGAACCCAAGAATACTATACCCAGTAAGGCTATCATTCAAAATTGAAGTTGGAATCAGAAGTTTCACAGACAAAAAAGGGCTAAGAGAGTTTATCACTATCAAGACAACAAGGCAAGAAATGCCAAAGGGACTGCTGTAAAAAGAAGAAAGAGAAAGGCAACAAAAAACATAAACACTAAGGAAAAATATGACAACAAACATGAACTTGTCAATAATATCATTAAATGTAAATGGGTTAAATGCACCAATCAAAAGTCACAGGGTAGCAGCTGAATGGTTAAGAAAACAGGACCCATATATTTGCTGTCTACAAGAGACCCACCTCAGACAAAGGCTTCACACAGACTGAGAGGGAAGGGATGGAAAATATTTTTCAGGCAAATACAAATGAGAAAAAAGCTGTGATACTTATATCTAATAAAATAGACCTCAAAGTAAAGGCTATAACAAGAGATAAGGAAGGCCACTACATAATACTAAAAGGAGCAATTCATCAAGAAGATATAACTCTGGTAAACATATATGCACCTAATATAGGAGCACCTAAATACATAAAAAAAAAAAAACTCCTGGAAGATATCAAGGGAGAGAATGACAACAATACAATCATAATAGGGGACTTTAATACACCACTGACATCACTGGACAAATCCTCTAGACAAAAAATCAACAAAGAAACAGCAATTCTAAATAACTCAATAGATGAAATGGACCTAATTGATATCTTCAGAGCATACCACCCCAAAGCCACGGAATATACATTCTTCTCAAGAGCACACGGGACATTTTCAAAAATAGACCACATATTGGGTCACAAGCAAAGTTGCCCCAAATTCAAAAAGATTGAAATCATATCAAGTATTTTCTCAGACCACAATGGCATAAGATTAGAAATAAACTGCAATAAAAACATTCCAAAAAATTCAAACACTTGGAAGATGAATAGCATGTTATTAAACAATGATTGGGTTATAAATAATATCAAAGAAAAAATTAAAAATATCCTGGAGACTAATGACAATAAAAACACAACAATGCAAATACTATGGGACACAGTGAAAGCAGTGCTCAGAGGGAAGTTTATGGCTCTCCAGGCCTACCTCAAAATATAGAAAAAAATGGTAATGAATCAACTAACTGAACACCTCAAAGAATTAGAAAGAGAGCAACAAGAAATCCTACTGTGAGCAAAAGGAAGGAGATAATAAAGATCAGAACAGAAAGGAATGATATAGAGACCAAAAAAAAATGCATATGATGTACAAAATCAAGAGCTGGTTCTTTGAAAGGTTAAATAAGATTGATGAACCTCTAGCCAGAGTCACCAAGAAGCAAAGAGAGAGAGACCCAAATAAACAAAATCAGAAATGAGAGAGGCGAAATAACTACAGGAACCACAGAAACAAAAAGGATTGTTAAAAACTACTCTGAACAACTCTATTCTAACAAATTGGACAACCTGCAAGAAATGTATACATTCCTAGAAAAACACAATCTTCCAAAACTCACACAGAAGATTCTAAAAAATCTCAAAACACTGATAACTATGGAAGAAATTGAAGCACTCATCAAAAAGCTTCCAGAAAACAAAAGCCCAGGTCCAGAAGGCTTCACAGGGGAATTTTACCAAACATTAATAGGAGAACTAAAACCCATCCTTCTCACACTATTCCAGAAAATTCAAGAGGAACACTTCCAAACTCCTTCTATGAAGCTAGCATCACCCTAATACCAAAACCAGATAAAGATAACACAATTAAAGAGAATTACAGATCAATGTTCCTGATGAACATAGATGCCAAAATTCTCAACAAAATTCTAGCAAATCGAATCCAGCAATACATCAGAAAGATAATACACCATGACCAATTAGGATGCAAGGATGGTACAATATTCACAAATCAATAAACGTGACACTTCACATAAATTGAGAAATAAAAATCACATAGTCATCAATGGATGCAGAAAATGCATTTGACAAAATCCCACACCCTTTCTAGATAAAAACTCTTCACAAGGTGAGAATAGAAGGATCATACCTCAACATAATAAAAACCATATATGACAAACCCACAGCCAACATCATACTCAATGGGCAAAAACTAAAACCATTTTCCCTAAAAACAGGAACAAGTCAGGGATGCCCACTCTCACCACTCCTATTCAACATAGTGCTGGAAGTGCTAGCCATTGCTATCAGACAAGAAAAAGAAATAAAAGGCATCCAAATAGGAAAAGAAGAAATAAAACTGCCCTTATTTGCAGATGACATGATATTGTACATAGAAAACCCTAAAGATTCCATCAAAAATGTATTAATCATGATAAATGAATTCAGCAATGTAGCAGGATACAAAGTTAGCACCAAGAAATCTATGGCATTTCTATATACCAATAATGAACTTACAGAAAGAGAGACTAAAAAAGCAATCCCATTTACCATTGTACCAAAAAAAATAAGATAGCAACAATAAACTTAACTAAGGAGGTAAAAGACCTATATGCAGAAAACTACATGACACTGAAAAAAGAGATAGAGGAAGACATAAACAGATGGAAGAACATATCATGTTCATTGATTGGGAGAATAAATATCATCAAAATATCCATTCTACCCAAAGCAATCTATAAATTCAATGCAATCCCCATTAAAATACCAAAGGCATGCATCACAGGCCAAGAACAAACTTTCCAAAAATTCATCTGGAATAAAAAAAGACCCTGAATAGCCACAGCAATCCTGAGAAAGAAGAACAAACTAGGTGGGATCTCAATACCAGATTTCAAGCTGTATTACAAAGCCACTGTTCCTAAAACTGTCTGGTCCTGGCATAAGAACAGACACATGGATCAATGGAATAGGATAGAGAACACAGAAAAAGACTCAAACCACTATGCTCAATTAATACTTGACAAAGGAGGCACGAACATACAATGGAGTAAAGCCAGTCTCTTCAACAAATGGTGTTGGGAAAATCGGACAGATACATGCAAAAAAAAGGAAACTAAACTACCAACTTATACCATACACAAAATTAAACTCAAAATGGATAAAGGACTTAAACATAAGACAGGAAACCATAAAAAATATTAGAGGAATCTATAGGCAGCAAAATCTCTGACATATGCCGAAGGAACTTCTTCAATGATACAGCTCCTCCTCGGGCAATGAAAACTACAGAAAAAATAAACAAATGGGACTACATAAAAATAAAAAGCTTTTGTTCAGCAAAGGACACCATCAACAAAAGATCAAAAAAATCCCACTGCATGGGATAACATATTTGCCAATGATATCAACAATAACGGTTTAATCTCCAACATTTACAGAGAACTCATACAACTTCACAAAAATAATATAAACAACCCAATCAAAAAATGGGCAACTGATCTAAATAGGCACTTCTCAAAAGAAGACAGAAGGAAGATCAAGAGACATATAAAAAACTGCTCAAAGTAATTAATCATCAGAGAGATGCAAATCAAAACAACAATGTGGACCATCTCATACCTGTCAGAATGGCTATCATCAACAAATTAACAAATGACAAGTGTTGCCAAGGATGTGGAGAAAGAGGAACCTTCATGTACTGCTGGTATGAATGCAGACTGGTGAAGCCACTGTGGAGAACAGTATAAAGTTTCCTCAAAACACTAAAAATGGAACTCACATTTGACCCAGTGTTCCCTACTAGGAATATATCCCAAGAAACTAGAAACTCCAATCAGAAAGGATATATGCACCCCTATGTTCATAGCAGTACAATTCACCATAGCTAAGATTTGGAAACAGCCTAAGTGCCCACCAGCAGATGAATGGGTTAAAAAACTGTGGTATATCTACACAATGGAATACTACGCTGCAGTAAAAAAAGAGCTCCTACCATTTGCAACCACATGGATGGAGATGGAAAGAATTATGCTTAGTGAAATAAGTCAGGTAGAGAAAGATAAATATCACATGATCTCACCCATCTATGGAATATAATGAATGACATAGACTGATTATCAAGATCAGATCCAGAGAATGAGAAACGTCGATCACAACATCAAACCTCAGGGAAGGTAGGGATTGGTGGGAATAAGGGGGAAAGAAATCAACAGAGGGACTTTCGTACATGCATATGAGCATAATCATTGAACACAGACAATGGGGGTTGGGGCATGATAGGAAGCGGGAGGGTAATGGGAGAACAAGGACACAACTAAAAAAAATAAATTAAAAAAATAATTAATAAACAATTATTATAATAAAATATTAAATCTACATATATGTATATATATATATATATATTTATGCAACAGTATAAGTCTTATATACTGTATAAGTGTACCTTGAGATACGAGTTTAATTCTTTCCATAACCTTGAGGCGTGGGAAACTATGAGACGCTCGAGTCGAGGTAAACTGGTGGGTCGTGTGTAGCCGGCTGATCCTCGTGATCACTCGTATACTCGTATCTCAACTGTTGCTCGTATTTCAAAGCAAAAATCGCTGGCTCGACAGCTCGTATCTCAAAAATCCCGTATGTTAGGGCACTCGTATCTCGAGGTACCACTATGTGTGTGTGTGTGTGTGTGTGTATACACACACACACACACACACACATATGCAATAGTATAAGACTTTTCCTGAAACATGGAAGAATTCATTCAAAGGGTAAAGGGAGACAGATTTAATTTTACTTATGTTGCCCAGTACATGAAAAACAAAACGTATATCATTTGCTATTTTAGTAAATAGGTGTTTTCATAATTGAAAATCAGTTTCCTACCAGAAATAATGGCAAGTGTTAAGTATAATAGAAAATTAGAGTAGAGAAACCAAGATGGCGACATAGGTGAACCCTAAACTGCTGCCTCACACAACAATTTCAAAACTACAACTAAAAGACAGAACGGACATCATCCAGTACCACAGGAAAGGTTGGGTGAGTGGAAATTCTGCAACTAGAAGGAAAGAGAGGAGTTCACGGAGACTCAGAGGAGCTGCAAAAAGCTGAGGTATGGAAACACACGTGTTGAGAATACGGGCGGCAGAGGGCCTGGCTGGCTTGCTCTGGCAGGAGGGAGATGGAAACTCCCGACTTCACTGATCCCCACTACTGACTGCACTAAACCCCAGTTCCAGGCAAGACTCAAAGGGGGAAGTCTGGACTGTTTTGAAAAGGGAGCAGTACAGGGAAACTTAAGGGAGCTGTGAAAGAAAGAGGTCTAGAGGTGTGCGCAAAAGTGCGCATACAGAGGGCTTACTGTTGATTGTGCCCCTGGCTTTCTCTACTGGGAGTAAGACAGAACCTCCTAACTGTACTGAAATCCAGGTCAGGCTGCACTGAACTCCAAGAGTGAGACCCTAGAGACCCAGACTCATACGGGTCCCGGGAGAGCAAGGAAACTCAGGGGATCCAAAAAGGCAGAGATCTGGAGGCGCATGAGCATGACTGTGCGCAGAGAGGGCTGCAGCAATTACTCAGGGTCACTGAGACCCAGGAGCTGACAGGAAGCCAAGGATATCTGTCAGCCCTGAGACTCCGCCTCATCCAAGCCTAGCACAGAAGCTTTTGCAATCTTGCAAGTCTTAAGGCTGAGTCCAACACAGAAGTTCTCCCTGTGTTGACAGAGCTGATCCTCACAACCAATTGGCCTGGAGATCAATTCCCCCCAGTGATACCAACAACAATCAAGACTTAACTACAACAAGGCTGTACATACAGTCCACAAAGGAGTATACCAAGAGAGTCCACTTCAGGTAACTAAGGAGGTGGAGCTACTAGGCCATATAGGACACCTAGCACACAAAGTTACTCTCCCAATTTAGGGAAGCAGCAAAAATGCGGAGACAAAGGAATAGATCACAAAAGAAAGAAATGGAGGAAAACAAATGACTGCATATAGAGTTCAAAACCATGGTTTAAAGGTTTTTTAAGAATTTCCTAGAAAAGATGGATAAATTTAGTGAGACCCAAGAGGAGATGAAAAAGGACCAACAAGAAATTAAATATACACTGACTGAAATAAAAAATATTATACAGAGACCTAACAGCAACTAGAGGAACACAAGAATCAAGTCAAAGATTTGAAATACAAAGAAGCAGAAAACATTCAACTGGAAAAGAAAAAAAAAAGAATACAAAAATGTGAAGATAGTGTAAGGAGCCTCTGGGACAACTTCAAGCATATCAGAATTATGGAAATGCCTGAAGAAGAGAGGGAGCAAGATACTGAAAACCTATTGGAAGAAATAATGACTGAAAATTTCCCCTACTTGGTGAAAGAATTAGACTTACAAGTACAGGAAGTGCATAGAACCCCAAACAAAAGGAATCCAAAGAGACCACACCAAGACACATCATAATTAAAATGCCAAGAGCAAAAGACAGAGAGAATATTAAAAAGCTGCAAGACAAAATCAGTTAATTACCTACAAGGAAGCACCCATAGGATTGTCAGCTGATTTCTCAATAGGAACTATGCAGGCCAGATGGGAGTGGCAAGAAATATTCAAAGTGATGAATAGCAATAACCTACAACCAAAATTACTCTACCCAGCAAAGCTATCATTCAGAATTGAAGGGCAGATAAAGAGCTTCACAGATAAGAAAAAACTAAAGGAATTCATCAGCACCACACCAGTATTATATGAAATACTGAAAGATACTCTTTAAGAAGGGGAAGAAGAAAAAGGTAAAGATAAAAATTATGAACAACAGATACATTATCTATCAATAAGTGAATGTAAAAATCAAGTGAATTAAAAATGTGATGAACATAATAAACTGGTGAATATAATAGAATCAGGGGCAGAGAAAGGGAGTGGACTGAAAATTCTCAGGGGGAAAGGGTTGAGGGGGGTTCAGGGACACAAATCATACACCTATGGATGAGTACAATGGAGGGAAGGTAAGGGCAGAGGGTGGAGTGGGATCCACGTGGAGGGGAGCTATGGGGAGAAAAAAGAGGAACAATTGTAATAATCTGAACAATAAAGATTTATGAAAAAAAAGAAAATTAGAGTAAAGAGCCATTCAACTTCAGTCCTCACATACCATGAATAAAATATTAAAAGTTCACATAGTGATTGTTCACTTGCAGTACTGTGGACTTTTAACATTTTGTCCTCTTTGCAGTGAACCAGAGTAAAAATATTCATCTACCATTACTGCTGTTTGCTTAAATTTTTAAGGTAATATTCTATCCTTATGACACTATTGCAACCAAATTGGCTTTAGTAAGTATAGAAGACAATGGCTTATATCTTTATGTCTATAATGTCCTAAACACTATAAGCTAGTAGAATCTAATGTAATTCTGTCAGTTGGAAAGTATTCTTCCAGTTTCCATTTTGAATGTATTTGGACTAAATGAACAATAAACTACTGATGTCTGCAGTATTTATCTATACCCCTAATTTAACCTATATGCTTGCATTCCAAAAGGTTTTCTCCAAATTGCAGTTCACACATTCTAAGTAAATATAAGGAATTGTTTTAAAACCAACTGCTTATTATTTGAGAAATTTGATGTATAATAAGTAAAACATTTAAGTAATTCCTGAACATCGTTATGTCCAGTTAAGCTGGATAACTAGTTTACAAGTTAAAGAATGTTAGAACAATAATTAGTAGTAATAAAGGTGAAAATGATCTAAAGCAGACTACTGAACATTTATTTTTAAGAAAATCTTGGTCTTTGCAAAGGTTTGCTATGTCGTATCTCAGAAGAACAGGAGAAAAGGGATGGGAAGTTTGAGGTCCTCTAAAGTTATGGACATGACCCAGAATGACGACTATCAACAAATCAAAAAATGACAAGTGCTGGTGAGGATGAGGAGAAAAGGGAACCCTAGTACCTGCTAATGAGAATGCAGACTGGTGCAACCATTATGGAAAACAGTTTGGAGTTTTCTCAAAAAATTCAAAATGGAAGTACCATTTGATCCAGCGATTCAACTTCTAGGAATATATCTTAAGAAACTAGAAGCACCAATCAGAAAGAATGTATGCACCCCTATGTTCATAGCAGCACAATTTACAATAGCTAAGATCTGGAAACAGCCTAAGTGCCCATCAGTAGATGAGTGAATAAAAATGCTGTGGTACATTTATACCATGAAATACTATGCAGCAGTAAAAAAGAAAAATATCTTACCCTTTGAGACAGCATGGAGGACCTGGATAGTATCATGCTAAGTGAAATAATTCAGTCAGAGAAAGACAAGTATCACATGATAACACTTATATGTGGAATCTAAGTAACAACAACAACAACAAAACTGATGAATGGGGTGGATCCAGAGATATGGAAGCATGGAACAGAGTGCAGAATCTCAGAGGGAAGGCAGGGGAGAGTGGGTGGGTAGGAGGTAATCAACCAAAGATCTTGTATGCATATATGCATAACCCATGGACATATGCAGTAGCATGCTGAAGGCCTGGGGCAAGGGTGGGGAGATAGGCTGGAGGCAGTCAATGGGGGGGGCGGGGGATATATGTATTACTTTCAACAATAAAGAATTATAAAAAATAAATAAAATAAAGTTATAGACATGACCCAATTCAGAAATTGAAACAAATTTGTCAAGCTCTAAAAGAATATTAAAGAAATAATCATTTAATCATATATATGAGTCCTAAAACATATGTAATTTCAGAATTTGAAACTTTTTTTCATTAAAAGGGGATGGTATAATTGAATTCTTCCTGATATATTCAATGAAGATTAATTAATCAGATGTTGCAAGTTTGTATTGAAGAGAAGCCATTATTTAAAATACTCTTATAGAAATAAGACTTGACATTTTTATAAATGTATATTAAACTCACTTTCCATTTTAATTATAATGGAAATACTTATATAACTTTAAGGCTGTGGAAAAACGTTTTTTGAAAAGGATAAAAATCTGTATGCCATACTACTGAAAACAACCAAATTTTAAGGATCAAATTATCGTTCAATCCAGGAAATTTATAAGAAACAAAATATTGGAATATTTTAGCCACCTAAGATGTTTCATTTCAATTATGCTTTGTAGAAGTCTATTTATGTCCTTTGCCCATTTTTTTAATTGGATTGTTTGTCTCCCTTTTGTTAAGTTGTATGAGTTCCTTATATATTTTGGAAATTAACCCTTTATTAGATGTATCATTGCCAAGTATGTTCTCCCACACATTGGGCTCCCTTTTTATTTTGTTGATGGTTTCTTTTGTTGTGCACAAGTTTTTTATTTTGATATAATCCCATTTATTTAATTTCTCTTTAGTTTCCTATGTCTTAGGACAGTGGTCAGCAAACTCATTAGTCAACAGAGTGGCAAACTCATTAGTCAACAGAGTGGCAAGCATGTGGCTCTCGAGCTGCAGTTTTCCAACCCCTTCCTAGGAGATGTATTCGTAAATATATTACAACTTGAGATGTCTGAGATTTTGCTGCCTATGGTTTCATCTAAGATTTTTATGGTTCACATCTTATATTTTAATTGTTTTATCCATTTTGAGTTTATTCTTGTGTATGATGTAAGTTGGTTATCTAGTTTCATATTTTGCATGTATCTGTCCAGTTTTCCCAACACCATTTATTGAAGAGACTGTCTTCACTCCATTGTATACTCTTGTCTCGTTTGTCAAATATTAATTGAGCGTAATGGCTTAGGTCAATTTCTGGGGTCTCTGTTCTGTTCCATTGATCTATATGTCTGTTCTTATACCAGTACCAGGCAGTTTTGAGTATAGTGGCTTTGTAGTATAACTTGATATCTGCTATTATGATCCCTTCAATCTTGTTTTCTTTCTCAAGATTGCTGTGGCTATTTGGGGTCTTTTATGGTTCATATAAATTTTTGGAATTTTTGTTCTATATCTTTAAAGTATGCTCTTGGTAATTTAATGGGACTACATTGAATATATGGATTGCTTTGGATAGTATGGACATTTTAATTATGTCAATTCTACCAATCCAAGAACATGGTATTTTGCCATAAATGTTTTCGGAAAATATCCTTGAAATTCAGAGACTAACATTTATTAAGAGGATGTAATTTGTAAATACATTATCTCATTAATAGACTCAATGACCAAGATTAGTATTACTGTCTCTACTTAAAGACATAGATTTTAGAGGCTGGTCGCTTACAAAATGCCACCCAACTCATCAGTGGAAGATGTTGAATTAGAACCCAGGTCTGTGTGCTTTCAATGCCAATGCTCTTTCTTACAGCATCATGCCACTGTACTAATTAAGTCTCACCATGTCATTCCTTGCTGATGAGCTTAATTTCCTAGCTGAGAATAAGCCAAAACCTAATCCCAATAACAGAACTTCAACCAAGACTATATTTTTAACTACTTTAGGTGATATTTTAAAAAATACTTACTCAGTTCCAAAATGGCAGTGAATTAAGTGGGAGCTACACTGATACTCTCCCAAGACCAAACTGGCATTACAACTAAATTATAGACAATCAATTCTGAATAATCAACTGAAGACTAGCATAAAAAAGCTATGGTACATTGAAACCACTGAATACTATGCAGCAATAAAAAAAAAATATCTCTTACCCTTCGAGACAGTATGGAGAGACCTGGAGAGTATTGTGCTAAGTGGAATAAGACAGTTAGAGAAAAACAAAAATCACATATCTCACTTATATGTGGAATCTAATTAACAAAATAAACTGATGAACAAAATAGATCAAGGGACACAGAAGCATAGAAGAGACTGTTGAATCTCAGAGGGAAGATGGGGGTGGGTGGGTGGGTAGGTGGGAAGAGAATAACCAAAGAACTTATATGCATATATGCAAACAATACTGTGATGAAGGCCTGGGATGGGGAGGGAGTGGGCTGGAAGGGATCAATGGGGAGGAAAGGGGACATCTATAATACTTTCAACAATAATTTTTTTAAATAGAAGACTTAGTTAAAGGTCCAAAAGTAATATTTCCCTACCAAACTACTTTCTAGTGCTCCCAAAAGTACAGAATTTACTGAGAGAAAACATTCCCCATAAACAATCTCATTTCATTCCTCTTCTTGCACTCATGTATATTGGCTGATTTAGATGGCTGGAAAATGGGAGTGGACTCAATGACCTCCCAAATTCCTTTTAACACTATAATTCTGATGTTCTTTGCCCTACTTACATAGGGAAACTAGTGGTTATTCTCTAAAATTGAGTTTTAAAGGCTATTTTAGTAAAGATACCACAAATAACATAAAATTACATCTAGCAACTGCCACACTTCAAATATTCCTACTAAATAATACCAAGATAATCCTCTCAAAATACCAGAATCACAGCAAGCGATCACAAGGAATAAATATGAATCAGGGAACTGTTCATAACATTTAATTTCTTTAGACCTCAGTGAAATATCATCTGACAAGTTGGAAAAAGCCTGACTGAGCAACATGCCCTGTTGTGACTTTTGTGGTTCTTATCCTACTGCCTTCACTATTTGGCATATTACATACTTGTTAACTGTAAACAGAACTGCTGTCTGACCTTTAATTTCCCAAATCTGTCAAGGAAAGAAAAAGGGTCCTGTTACCTTATGACAAATAATAGATTAGAAATCATGGGTTTCCCTTCCAGCAAAGCTACAGATTACTTATGAATTACTCAGTTGTATCGTACCAATTTAAATTTCAAAACCAACAAATGCCTACAAACTATTCAGGGGCTTCATAAAATATCCCAATGACTGTCTATAATGGGGAAAAGGAACTGGGTTCATAACCATATGCCAAAATACAATTTAAAAAAAGGTAAATATTTGCACCAGAGATAATGTTTCTGATTGGTCACTGAGGAAAGCAGAACCCCTAGATGACAGCTTCCTGAGACCAGAGCCAGGACTGTATCAGGCCCTATTCTAGGCACTCAGGATACATCACTGATCATGAAGATTGTGCCCATTCAAACAGGAAAACACTGACTAGCAACATATGGATTCTGTCTTTATTAAGCATGAGAAAGTATGCTATTTCCAAAACCACTTCTTTGCAACCTCTCTACATACTGGCAAACCCAGATGAAGCTAGACAAAAACAAGAAGGTTCAAGGAACATTCAAGGAACTCAATGTCATGCCATCTCAAAAATAGCCAATTAATGTTGCACTGCCTAGTTTAGTCTTTGAGAGCTGTTCTGTATGTCATAATTACTTAACTGTCTTTTTAGCACAAAAAGCTGCCATAGACAATGTACTAGTATAAACAAGTGAGCATGTCTATATGCTGATAAAATGTTATTTACAAAAACAGACATTATTTTTTAATATTTTTATTGTTTTCAGAGAGGAAGGGAAGGAGAGAGAGAATACTATGCAGCAATAAAAAAAATTATGTAATATGCCAAGTAGTGAAGGCAGTAGGATAAGAACCACATGCATTGGAGGGGAGGTCCCTCAATGAGGCCTGACCCTTCTCACAATCTGGGAGAGAGAGAGAGAGAGAGAGAGAGAGAGAGAGAGAGAGAGAGAGAGATATCAATGATAAGAGAAAAACATTGATTGGCTAACTCCTGCATGCCACCTATTGGTGATCGAGTCCACAACCTGGGCATATGCTCTCGACCAGAATCAAGCCTGGGACTCTTCAGTCTGCAGGCCGATACTCTATCCACCGATCCAAACCAGCTAGGGTGAGACAGATTGCAAGGCATAATCACTGATCCCCATCTATAGAGAATACATCAAAATAAATAGAAAATTTAGAGCCATTAGGAGCCATAAGATATGGGTTTGGACCCGAATTTTCCACATACTAGCTGAGTATCGCTGAACAAATCACTTAACTCTCTGAATTTCAATTTCCTTGTCTATAAAACTGAGAGACCATTATCTGCCCTTGGTTACTTCACCTGTATAAGAGGAACACTAATAACACCCTTGCCTAATTAGCTCCTAGGGTTGTTGTAAAGATCAAAATGACATCATAAGTCAAACTGTTTGGTGAACTGAAAAATACTAAAAAAGGTATTATGCTTTTATTATTTTTATGAAACACTAGAGGCCCAGTGCATAAAAATTCATGCATTGGAGAGGAGGTCCCTCAACCAGGCCTGACCCCTCTCACAATCTGGGAGCCCTCAAGGGCGGGAGGCGACCCGACTATCAGGGGAAGGTGACGCCCCATCACACCTCTGCTGCTGCCATTACCAACAGCACATGCCTCGGCGGGCCCCGGTTAACTGAGCCTTGGGTAGCCCTGGGAAGCTGGGTAGCCACCATCGCAGGCTTCCCTGCACCTTGGACTGGCCCTAGGCGGCTGGGGGACTGAGGGGACTGGGGGACTCTGGAGGCAGGTGCGCAAAGCAGCAAGGCCTGCCTTACCACAAGTCTGCCACCCCCAACAGGGCTGAGGGAACTGGGCACCACCATCTTGTGGCTGTGGCAACCGCCATCTTGAGGGCGGGGCAGTCAATTAGCATGTTTCCTCCTTACTGGCTGTGGGCACTGCCATCTTTGAGGGTTTGGCAGTCAATTAGCATATTCCCTCCTTATTGGCTATGGGTGCCACCATCTTTGTGATGGTGTGAGGGTCAATTAGGATATTTCCTCTTTATCACATAGGATTATTATGTATGGCATCAATGTGGACACACATGTCTATCTAAGGATGAATCTGTTTTCAAAAACATGCATATTAGTCCTCAAACTCATTGACCATAGATAACTTGGGCTAAATGTCTGCACCACCTATGAAACTTCTAAAATAGAAAACCAAGTGGCCTATTAAAATATGTCCCTATCTTTCCTCCTTATTAACTAATTTACAGTGTTTCCATTTATTTCCTTCCTAAAGATGTAACAAAAAAGGTCACCCACTCTCCAATTGCCAAAAGAGGCTTCCCCAATTTTTTTGACCACCTCCGTTGGCTTCAGAGAATTCTCATGTAAAGACATCTACCTTGGTCTGGACTGTCTTCTCCTCAGTAACCTTCACAGAATAGCACACAGTCTGGCTGATGACACAAGAAACTCTACCATAAACTCTGGTCTCTCAGCCGTGTCATCTACCAAGTTCTTTACTACTATTTGCGAGCTTTCACATCTTCCCTAATGACTACTTCCTGGGGACATGTGTACTGGTAGCTGCTCCCATTGCTCTACAGAAGTCCCTATGTCTCTTCTTTATAACTCTACTTTCTGAACTACCTGTTCCTCTGAACAGAATTTATGTTCTCTTCTGTCATTACAGGGAATAAAAGCAATGTGGAACAGCAGAAAGAATACTCATAAAATCTAAGTCTTAGCTCTACTAATGACTAGCACTTCGGAAGTACTTCAGGAGGTAACCAAGATGGTGGCATAGGTAAACACCTACACTGCTGCTTCGCACAACAATTTCAAAACTACAACTAAAAGACAGAACGGACATCATCCAGAACCACAGGAAAGCTGGCTGAGTGGTAATTCTACAACTAGAAGGAAAGAAAAGGGCTCACGGAGACCTAGAGGAGCTGCAAAAAGCTGAGGTAGAGAGACGCGCGCGTGGAGAGTGCGGGTGCTGGAATACCTGGCTGGCTTTCTCTGGCGGGAGAATCCCAACGGCATTGAACCCCTTATCCTAAGACACTAAACACCAGGTCCAGCTAAAACTCATACGGGAAGAGTTTGGACTGTGAAAAGGGGGAAGTGCACGGAAATTTTGGCAAATCACAGGAGGGCAGAAGGCCGGCGGCACACACAGCACTGCGCGCAGAAGACTGACTGCTGATTGTGCCACTGGCTTTCACAAGAGGGAGGGAGACAAAGCATCCCAACTGCGTCACTTCTAACTCCACTAAACCCGATTAGGGTGAAAACCTGAGGACCCAGACTCATATGGTCCCGGATCACAGGGGAACAAAAAAGGCAGCAGCCTAGAGGCACTGTGAGATAGCGTGCACACACACGCACACAGGTACCGCTCCAGCGATTACCCAGTCACGTGAGACTCAGGGGCCGTGGAAGGCGGGGCTGACTGGAAGGCAAGGCGGTCCGTTAAGCCCTAAGACTCCACCCATCCCAAGCTCAATAGAGAGGCTTTTGCAGTTTTGCAAGACTGCTATCATAAGTCTGAATCCAACACAGAAGTTCTCCCAGAATAGTGAAAATGCCGAGACAAGGGAAGAGATCAAAACAAAAGAAATGGAGGAAAAGAAATGGCTGGATATAGAGTTCAAAAACCATGCTTATAAGGTTTTTCAAGAATATCTTAGAAAAGTTGGATAAAGTTAGCGAGACCCAAGAGGAGATTAAAAAGAACCAACTAGAGATGAAAAAGAACCAACTAGAGATGGAAAAGGACCAACTAGAAATTAAACATACACTGACTGAAATAAAAAATATTATACAGAGACCTAACAGCAGACTAGAGGAAGGCAAGAATGAAGTCAAAAATTGGAAATATAAAGAATCAGAAAACACTTAACTGGAAAACCAAGAAGAAAAAAGAATCCAAAAATGTGAAGATAATGTAAGGAGCCTCTGGGACAGCCTCAAGCGTACCAACATCAGAATTGTGGGGGTGCAAGAAGAAGAGAGAGAGCAAGATACTGAAAACCTACTTAAAGAAATAATGACTGAAAACTTCCCACATCTGGTAAAAGAAATAGACTTACAAGTCCAGGAAGCACACAGAACTCCATATAAAAGGAATCCAAAGAGGACTACACCAAGACACATCATAATTAAAACACCAAGAGCAAAAGACAAGGAGAGAATATTAAAAGCAGCAAGAGAAAAACAGTTAATTACCTACAAGGGAGCACCCATACGACTGTCAGCTGATTTCTCAACAGAAATGATGGGGGCCAGAAGGGAATGGCAAGAAATATTCAACGTGATGAATAGCAAGAACCTACAACCAAGAATACTCTATCCAACAAAGCTATCATTCAGAATTAAAGGGCAGATAAAGACCTTCACAGATAAGAGAAAGCTAAAGGAGTTCATCAACTGAAACCAGTATTACATGTAATGCTGAAAGGTAAAGGTAAAGGTAAAGGTAAAGGTAAAGGTAAAGGTAAAGGTAAAGGTAAAGGTAAA